>CM060966.1:25647923-25792923 GCA_030765045.1 Tenodera sinensis | reverse complement strand
TCTCTGAAGAAACACAAGACGGAGCTTAGACGCTTTAGAGAATATACTACAAGGAAGAACCTTCAAAATTTTTACAAACGAGGATTTATCAAAAATCATGTTGATTACTTCAGACTCAGTTATTCCTTGAGTAAGAACCCTAGCATCAAGAAAGAAAGGGAGTTTATTCCAATTTTTTCTTAGTGTGCTATTGAATCCAGAATATATAATTGAAGTTCTTGAGGAACCCATTCTTTAGTGACACAGACAGTGAATGAAGTAGCTCTGTTTTGAAGTTTAAGTATAATCATAAAGGCGACCGATGTTCATATGCTGATGTGCTATAGCACAGTGTAAAAATTGCATGAACATTGCACCTTTCTCTTAGAGTGTGAGCCATCACACAAACAAAATGGACATAAAAAATGTTGTAGCATTCTTTCTGGAATAACATGAACTGCCACAGCTAGAAAGTAAATGTGAAGTGCTGCATGGATTTCAGCTCCTATGGTCTCACTCACAGAGAAGTAGGGTTTGAATTAATGGGGGAATAGGGGGGACTTCCCCCTCTTATTAAATAATTTTTCCAGCTCGTCAAAAAAGAATTCCTTCTCTGCCAGGAAAGTATTTTTTCTTTTTATTGTGCTTACTATTACTGCTCTTTGAAAATACATGGAACACTTTCGATGCAAACTGTATATGCTTCAAGTGTGAACTGTGAGTAAGCAATTGTATCATATTGCAAGTAAGCTAAGCGATAAAGAATTCTCGGGTTCATTAGTTGGGTTGGCATTCAATTTTTATATGGAATCTTGGCAAATTTCAACAATCAATCTTAGAATTTAGGAGTCTAGGAGTACCTATATGGGCAGAAATTCCTAAGTTTTTGGGCAGTGACTGAAAAGCAGGAAAATACTCTGGAAATTTTTTAGGTTTTGCAAATGATAATACAAGCACTGAATGATGTTTTTTTTCCAGAGATATAAGTTAATTTCTCTACAAAGAAAAACAAAGTATTCATATTCAAGGCTGTGTGAGCCTCTTGTGAATTCAGCTGCTTCAAAGAGCTGTAGTGTGCTTGAAAATGTAATTATTGAACAGCTTTTTGTTAATATCTTATTACTATTGGAATGCTTTGACATTTTGTTAGCACATCTGGAGAAAAATCTCAAAAAATGTTGAAATATAGGGTTGACCATTAAGAACACCATTTTTAACTGTTGAATAAAGTGCCCATTTGCCTACCACCTAGGCGACCTGGGTTCGATCCTGGCACCCACATGTGGTGTTTGTGGTGGAGACATGGCATCAGGGTGGGTTTTCTTTGGGTTCTCCAGTTCCCTCACCACTCATACCACCAATTGCTCTATCATCACTTTTCCCTTCATCGATTTTGTCTGCATTTCGTATAATCTTCCTCACTCTCATACATATGGTGGCACCGTGGCTGAGCGGTTAGCGTGCTCACCTACCACCTAGGCGGCCCGGGTTCGATCCCAGGGACCTGCATGTGGTATTCGTGGTGGACGAAGCGGCGTCAGGGCGGGTTTTCTCCGGGAGCTCCGGTTTCCCCTGCCATCTCTTTCCACTGGTGCTCCATCTTCATCCCATGTATCATCAGTGTCACCGCCTGCGGTGCCGTAGTAGTAAAAGCAGGCGTTAAACACTACAACAACTCACTCTCATACTTGGTGTTTGGCTAACCACCTGCTCCCAGGTCTTCACTCTGTCTGGTCCAGAGGTTCCTCTGCTCCTCGACAGGCATCTGACCCTAGGCAGTGGCTCACAAGCGCATAAGCCTTACAAGTCCTACATAAGGGGAGGGTAATAACATAAAGAATAAGAGTAAAGAACTTTATTTTCATGAAATGTAACATATTTCAACATCAGTGCAAAGGACACATGTTGCCATTACATAAGAAAACATTACACACTGGTGCAGTTTTTATCGTAGCAGTGTTTCAATTTTGAGCGATGAGGCTCTTATTTTCCTCAGGGCGTGGTAACGGATGGAATGAAAAATCACACAATGTTTCTTCACCACAATGTATTATTTTATTAACACTTTTTCTATATTTTACATTAAAATAAATCCTCCTAGCACCATTTTAAATGATTTAAGTCTTTCCACTTTTTTAAAAAGTGGAACAAATGCTTGATGAAAGTCTGGTAAACGTTCTACAATGTTCACACGTTACCTCAACACGTCCTTTCGCCTTGAATATACACACGCTAGTGAAAAAAAAGTTCAGCGTTGCCTCATGTGACACTACCTTTCTCGTATACATCCGTGTATGCGTCCATCAAATAGTTCCTTCTTGTTAAGGAAGCGATCCCTAACCATTCTCCCTTCGCTATCAAGACTGAACACATATAATTCTAATATTTATACATATATATTAAAATTAAATATGGAAATATTTATGACGTCTTTAAACAAACTTAGTTGTTCGTAACAATGAACATTAATGGCATGTTTTTGTCATTTAACCATCTCATACCAACATCAAAAAACAAATTACACTTTTAACAAATATTCACATAAACGATTTTCTTTTGGGGTCTTCCAATATTCTGTCTCAAATGCCCCTTGTTTTGTTTTTCAAGTTGTCACCTATATTTACAATCTTGAAACATAATACAACACTTCTCCCTACTCCTCTGATACAGTCACTTTGTACAATACCTTTTTTTTTTTCTTTACAGTCTTCTTCGCTGTATGTTTTTGTCTTTCGTTTTGGCATGACACAGCATGTCTTTATAACTTTCACATATTCAGTTACTATACAATACATATTCAGTTTTATACAACACATATTCAGTTATTATACAACACATATCCAGTTATTATACAACACATGTTCAGTTATTATACATCACATATTCAGATATTATATAACACATATTCAGATATTATATAACACATATTCAGTTATTATACAACACATATTCAGTTATTATACATTTGACATTGACACAAATATAATTTAAGTGTATCATGGTTTATTGTGTGGCTTTTGACTTATGTTCCTTGTTATGAGGAGAGAAAAACAGGATACAAATCTTGAGCTAATGATTATGATCATATTTATGGCAATATTTTATTCAGTTCTTTGCCTTCTTTGTCTTGTAAGCTTATTATGTATAGGCAGGTCATTGAGTCAATTCTTAAACTCTGATGTTACTAATGGTACCATTTTTTTTAATTGGGTTCTTATTCATTATTGTTTAGTTCAACATTTCTTCAAGCTTAGCATTGGCTATATCCATCTTAATTCCTGGGCATTGCTTTTCTGACTATGGTTTTTTTACTTCACTAATTGTCACCTCTTTATCTCTTATCTCTATAAGAGAAAACTTCTATACTTATAATTATTCTGCAATTGTATTATTTTTCTTCTCAATTCACCCTCGACACCTTTGTGTCAAAAATATTTTATCTTTGTCATCACAATTGATTCCTTTTTATTGTTTTGTCCCTGACATCCTTATGTCAAAAACACATTATTTTCCGTCGCTATTCACTTCTTCAATGACAATCAGTGTCCTCATCTGTCTTTGTTGACAATGCTCTTTGTGGTCAATATAGCCAATGACTGTTGATTTTCTTTCTTGTTGTATTTTCCAATCTGAACATAATCTTCTATAATTAACCCATTAAAAATTATTATTTTTCATCATCTCTACTATTCCTGCCTTACATGTTTGTTGGCAAAGACTATTTGGTCCTTTCTTTGTATGGTTTTAATTTATTTTTATGATATCTTCCTACCAACTTGCCATTTGTATTCTGTAGCTCATACGTATGGTCACCCAGTTGTTTTGTTATGACCAGTGGTCCAATATACAGTAGTTCCATTTTCTCTTTGTGTGGCCATCATGGTGTCGATGTCAATTGTCAATCCCTTGGGTTTTGTGTTGGTCATCAATTCGGTTGGGACGAGCTTAGTCGTGGTAATTTCCCTGAGTGTTGGTGGTGGTTGTTGTTTCTGTATTCTGTGCAACATCGGCCCTATTTGGCACATTTTCATCTACTTCCTGCTGTCTTATGTTGCCAGTGTACCATTGGTCTCTGCCCCTTTGGCGTGAACCCCTGTTGTATGACGGTCTTTGGTTGTTAAAGTATTCCCTACAGAATCGTATGTGGTTCACTTGATGGGTACGGTCTCCTGGTCTTCCACGATCATATGTGTATGTTTGGTATCTCGGTTCACCCCTTGGTATTGTGTCGTGGTACCGCTGTCTTGTGTTTTCCATCCTTTCGCCATGATTGTGTGGTTGTGGGAAATGGTGTGCCCCTCTCCCTCTGTCATGGGTGCTCCTAGTATTTCTATCTTCTCCCTCATTCTGGTTGTTCGTAGTCGTGCTCCGGTTTAAGATAGGTGAGTTTGGGTGACTGTTCCTATGTCTATGCTCATTAGGCCGACCATTTTGTGTTTCGAAGGCTGTCAGTAATTCTATTATGTCTGCAAAATCTACTGGCCTCGCAACAATTAACCCTGTTGTCACTGTGTCTGGGAAATGTCTTGTTATGCTGGTAATTAACTCTGCTTCCGACAGGTTAGGGTCTAATAGCTTTCCTTTGTTGGCTACTTTCATAAAATAATCGACTAGCGATAACCCTTTGGTTGGATCATATCTACCTACGATCTTCCAGTCACTGTTAGCGGACAACAGATACTTTATGCTGATGACACCTCCATTATTTTGAATGGTACAGATATTCAAAATTTAAAGACAAACCTTAACCAGGCTGTAAAACAATTGAAGCATGGTTTACTTGCAACAGATTAAAACTCAATAAAACAAAAACATAAATCCTGCAATTCAAAACCACGGCAGTGAATAATACACAAACAAATTCGTTAACTTCAGCCTCCTCAAAAGAAGTAAAACTATTAGGATTATTTATAGACGAGCGGCTCAAATATACCAATCACTTAAACTACGTAGAAAAAAAGTTGAATATTGCCTGTTTCCACATGTCCTGCTTGGCCCAAGTTACAAACCTAAATACTAGAAAAACCATATATTTCAGTTTTTTTCACTCAATTCTCTCATATGGAATAACTATATGGGGTAATGCTACAGGTTGGGAGAGAATCTTTAAAATCCAAAAAAAAGTTATACGCATACTGACCCACTCAAGTTATAGAGTTTCTTGCAGGCCACTATTCAAAACATTAGAAATCCTGACACAACCCAGCCTATATATGTACAATCTAATTATACACGTACACAATAAACATGACAGATATATAGCAAATCAGCACCAGCATGAACACAACACAAGGCGAAAAGGAGAAATGAAATACCCAGCGCATAGGCTTGCACTCTATGAAAAAAGTCCACAATATATGGGGTGTAAAATATACAATAAATTGCCACAAAGGATTAGGAAAATCCCAAATCCAAACCTCTTTAAAAAAACAGTCAAGATTTAAGAGGTAGAACCGGAACTTAAAAATTCAATGCCACAACTGGGATTTGAACCACAGACCTTCCGCTTGCCGGGCGGACGCTCTACCACTGAGCTATTGTGACAAACTGCCAGAATGGCATTAAATTCTCAAGCCAGTTCGTATTTTTAATAATTACCATGTGAAGGTTATTTAATCCTGGGATATAAAGTACTTGCAATAGTAAGTCACCATTGGGGTAATTGTCTCTGATGTGAGACTGCCTTTGTGGTTTACCAGGAAAAATACGAACTGGCTTGAGAATTTAATGCCATTCTGGCAGTTTGTCACAATAGCTCAGTGGTAGAGCGTCCGCCCGGCAAGCGGAAGGTCTGTGGTTCAAATCCCAGTTGTGGCATTGAATTTTTAAGTTCCGGTTCTACCTCTTAAACTTTGCCCACACACGGCTTGTGTGTTTAAAAACACCAACAGTAAGTTTGTTGGCATAAATAAATAATAATTACCATGTGAAGGTTATTTAATCCTGGGATATAAAGTACTTGCAATAGTAAGTCACCATTGGGGTAATTGTCTCTGATGTGAGACTGCCTTTGTGGTTTACCAGGAAAAATACGAACTGGCTTGAGAATTTAATGCCATTCTGGCAGTTTGTCACAATAGCTCAGTGGTAGAGTGTCCGCCCGGCAAGCGGAAGGTCTGTGGTTCAAATCCCAGTTGTGGCATTGAATTTTTAAGTTCCGGTTCTACCTCTTAAACTTTGCCCACACACGGCTTGTGTGTTTAAAAACACCAACAGTAAGTTTGTTGGCATAAATAAATAATAATAAACAGTCAAGAGTTTGTTTGCCAGCAAGGCATACTACTCTGTTACAGAATACATGGAAGATGTACTGTGACCTCAATTTTAGGTGTCTTAACAAATCATTACTGTACATTTTTTCTCTTTTACCTTTCTTTTATATTTCTATACTCGTGTTTGTAAATATTGTAGACTTATTTTAATCCTTAAAGTTGTATTTATAGTGTATTGACGAGTCACCAATTTACGAGCACCTGCTCACCCATGTAAGTGTAATGTGATGAATAAAGTATAAGTGTAAGTAAGTACCTGTCGCTAGCTCTACCCTAGTTTGGTTTTGCTTAGCTGGGCCCCAATACCTTGATAGGAATAGATTTCTGAATGAGCTATACAATTCATGACCAGCTACTGTTAACCTAAGCCATTCTAATGCCTTGTTTTTTAAGCTTTTCTTGACTATCATCATCCTAAGCTCATTTAGTATCCTTTTCACTTTAAAATACTCTTCCATCTCTATAACAAAGAGTTTTGGATCGTCTCCCTTCTCCTCGTCAAATGTAGGTGGTGTGATTTCATGTAGTATGCTGTTGGTGTAGCATGTGTTGTGTGTTGTCATTGTTTGATTGTGAACCTCTTTCTCTGTATGGTGAGTCAACATTTTGTACATTATTCAAATAACTCTCATCTTGTACATTACTTACATCTAAATCATCTTGCCTTTGTAGTGCATTCACAACATCATTTACATTAGCCAAACTTTCTTTTCCTTTTTTCATTTCTTCACAAATTGATTTTAAATCATTCTTTATTTCTAAGTGACTTTGTTTCATATCATTTATAGCATCCTGTTGCAAATGTACCACATCAGTCATAGTCTTAATTTTAGGAATTACAATTTGTTCTACAGTTTCATTAATAATGCCTTTCTTTACTACCTCAATCTCTTTCCTTAATTCCTCAGTTATTTCTGCTTTTACATTTGTAATCTTACAGTCTACACTTGCATTACATTCTGTTATTTCATCTCTACATCTAGCAATTTCTCCTTCTAATACAATCTTATTTTCTCTCATTTCCAATTCAATTTTTCCCATCCTATATCCTATGATTTCTATCCTAGCTTCTAAGGCTTCCTTTGTCTCATTTAAGTTTTTATGTACTAATTTTAAATTAGTTTCCATTACTTTCATATTTTCTTTACACTCCTGTCTTCCTAATTCTATTTTCTGTTCTAAGTTCTGTCTTCCTAATTCTATTTTCTGTTCTAAGTCTTGTCTCACTTCCTCCACTTTCTGACCTATATCTTTCTTATTTTGTTCTAAATCCTGTCTTATCTCTTTTTTATTACTTTCTAAGTCCTGTCTTATCTCTTTTTTATTACATTCTAAGTCCTGTCTCACTCCTTCTATTTTCTGACCTAAACTTTGTTCTATGTTCTGTCTCAATTCTATGTTATTTTGTTCCATTTTCCATATTCTGTTCTAGTCTTTCAAACATGATCATCATTAACCTTTGGTCTTTTCCTATTGCTAGCTCTTCCTCACTTTCTGTTCCTATGTGATAACTAGGCCTATCTGCCCCTTCCCCTACTCCTCTTACTAGAGCTCTCTCTTTTTGCGACATTTTAGTTTCTTTATTCAGTTCATTTTGGCTTAAAAGTCCTACTATTTTGCCGCTTCGCAGTAACATAAAATTAAAAATAAACTGGATGTAATAACAAAAATTTTTGGTCCTACTTTCTTTTTTTCCGTTGATTTATCCAGTTACGTGCGTCTCCTGGGTGGTTGGCTTCGCTAGACGATCTCTGGTATTTTCCCGCATTGATTATCCGTTCATCGGTGTTCTGATGTATTAGATTTCAAACGATGGTCTAATGGCGTCTTCTTTCTTTTTGGCGCGAAGATATGGCGTCACTTGGTATTTCGCGTAAGTTTATTTCCCGTTGATTTCCATTCCATCCAAATTTCGTGTTCCACATTGGGCAAGCCATTTGGTGCAGTTTTTATCGTAGCAGTGTTTCAATTTTGAGCGATGAGGCTCTTATTTTCCTCAGGGCGTGGTAACGGATGGAATGAAAAATCACACGATGTTTCTTCACCACAATGTATTATTTTATTAACACTTTTTCTATATTTTACATTAAAATAAATCCTCCTAGCACCGTTTTAAATGATTTAAGTCTTTCCACTTTTTTAAAAAGTGGAACAAATGCTTGATGAAAGTCTGGTAAACGTTCTACAATGTTCACACATTACCTCAACACGTCCTTTCACCTTGAATATACACACGCTAGTGAAAAAAAAAGTTCAGCGTCGCCTCACGTGACACTACCTTTCTCGTATACATCCGCGTATGCATCCATAAAATAGTTCCTTCTTGTTAAGGAAGCGATCCCTAACCATTCTCCCTTCGCTATCAACTCTGAACACATATAATTCTAATATTTATACATATATATTAAAATTAAATATGGAAATATTTATGACGTCTTTAAACAAACTTAGTTGTTCGTAACAATGAACATTAATAGCACGTTTTTGTCATTTAACCATCTCATACCAACATCAAAAAACAAATTACACTTTTAACAAATATTCACATAAACGATTTTCTTTTGGGGTCTTCCAATATTCTGTCTCAACATGAAAAGTTACATCTGGCATATGTCGCCTATGATTTCCTCTGCATGTTGAAACTGTATATATGAAATTTATTATCACTTTCTAGCAAATCTACTCATTGATTTGGATGATGACATTTTGAATATCTTCTTTCAGTTGTAGTAGTTTGAGGATTATTTTTATAAACTTCTGATTTTAAATGCCTTCAAAGGAAAGAGTCACAGGATGTTAGGTCACATGATCTTGATGACCAGTTCTGATCACCATTTCTCCATTGCAAATGGCCCATTGGGTTCAGATGTTGATCTGTTGAATATGAAAATCCTTTGTGAGGATTTGCTGGAGGGAGCCTTTTGCAATGCCCAACTGTTGTGAACAATGATGGCTAATTTTTGTGGACTCAGAGCAATTCTGCCATGCACAGTTCCAATGTTCTCATCAGACTGGCTGGAACAAGAGCACAGTTTTGATGCTGCAATCAAACCTGTTGTCTCAAATTTTCTCATTAAACTAGGAACTTTTGACTCATTAGGTGCATTATGATGACTGAGAGCTGTACAGAACTTCCACACAGTTTCTGCGTAACATTCAACAGATTTGTAATGTGTTTTCACAATAAATATTCATATTCAATTGTAAAGTGCTCCATGATAATTAGCTGCAAGAAATACTGATTAGCAAACACTAAACAGAATGCTCCCATGATAACAAGAGAACAGTAGAACTCAATTAAATACCAGCTTTCTAAATGGTCTACATTGGACAAAATGCTTTTTCAAAGGACTAAAGTGTATATATTTGAGCAGAAAATCACAGCACTTTATGCTTAAATCAATCAAATAGCCCAAATCTGTTTAATTTCCAGGAGGACATAGGGCAGAATTGATAGATGTTTTTTCTATCCCCCTTGTACATACAAAACATATTTAAATATTTTGTTTGTTAACAATGCTGCCAGAACCTTATAAGCACCATCTTTGTGCCAGAATCTCATCCCGCAGAAGATCTTTTACATGCCAGTAAATCTACTGACATGGAGCTGTCGCTTCTAAGCACATTTAAAACCCATTGGTCTGGGCTGGGTTTAACCCGCAACCTTGGCATCACTTGTCCAGCACCTGACCAATTGAGCCACCCAGACCAACTTTGTACCTCTAAGGAAATGTATAATGAAACTGTTTTTGGAAAGGTTTATCTAAATTGCCATTAAGTAGATTGAATAAGTTTTCATGAGAATAGTGTGTAGAAATTATATGAAAAGAAATCTGATGTGTTGCACTCACATGACTTTCTCTACTCCTGTACTAACCATTCTTACAAACTCTTATTCTTATATCTTCTTCATGTTAGTCGAGATAAATATTTGCAGAAATTATCCTATTGCTTATTTCCTTGTGGGTGCAAGGGGAATATGGGAATACAATAGGCTTTGAGTGATAGTCAAATCCTTTAAACCTTTCAAACTCCATTCTCTTTTAACATGTAAACAAATGAATAAAGATGTTCCATTTGACAAAAGTTTGATTTCCAAAACTCAGACAAATAACAGGGAATATCTCCAAAATGGTTCACTAAAAAAATGTATTTGGGCATAAGTTGATCTACATTTTTTGTACAGTAAGATTTGGTCTATCCCTTATGGATTTGTGATGGATGAAGCGGTGCTGGGGCAAGTTTCCTATGGGTTCTCCGGTTTTGCCCACCATCTCATTCCACCATCTTCATTCCATTCATGATCAGTGTCACCGCTTGTGGTGCTGTAGTAGTAAAAGCAGGCATTAAACACTACGCAACAAGAAAATATCTCTTACGGTTTACCAGTAATTCTAAAGTCATCCAGAGTAAACAGGACTACACAGGCTATAGCCAGGAAGTTCAACATATACATTTCATTTGCCATAAAAATATCTCAAACATATGGCCTTTTAATCAAAATTGTTAGAGCCTTTTTGAGAAAACCAAAATTTTTGAAAAACTTTCCGTGTAAAGGATAGTTTAGGGTAGAGGAACTTTCTTCAAAATCTTTGTTGCATCCTTAAAATACACTAAACTTAAATACAAGCTTTGGTTTATGACCAACTTCATTTTTGAGTTATTCTGCTCACAGGCTGACAGACAGATGGACAGACATACACACACACACACACGCACATGCACGTGCACGCACACACACACACACACACACACACACACACACACACGTTCACGCGCGTGCACACACACACACACACACACACAGAGGGATCTTTTTCTAAAAGTGCTTTTTTTGGATTCCTGGTGCCTCAAAACATATATTTCTGGTGAAATCTCAACATGGAATTTTTGGGTGGAATACAATACTTCCTCTGCTTTACTATAATCTTCGCAAAACATAAAGGCAAATGGAGGACTGCAGACTCCAGTGAATCCTAAGCTTGCCCATCCTACCAGCGCTGCCGAATGTGGTACACGCATCTCACATACTCTTATGTATAGAACCTCTGCCGGTACATGCACTATGCTTGGCAACAGCACTCCACTTGAGCATTGTCTAGCGGTGACATGCCTTTAACTTTTGTGAGCAGTATATACGTAGTAGAGAAAGTATAAATGTAGGAAATTTGGCAAAAATGTAGGACATTATCAGTTCATGCAAAAATAATGTAAAGTTATAATTTAAATGCTATTTGTATATATCCACAGGCATATATGTAGGTACGTTTATATTTTCTTAAAATGCTGAGTCAGACATACTTGTGTGAAGGACTAATCTTTTGCTGTGAACATAAGTTTAGTTTGGTGAACACATTTTCACTGATTCAATGTATGCCACCAACATTTGTGTTTGTATTGTCAGTTCCAAATGCTACACATTCCTTTTCCACTTCTAACCCTCCTAAAATATCTGGAATATATGATATTATTTTTCCATGGATTTGTATGATGCGTGGTGATGAACAATGTGGAATGCAACTGTTGACTATGCTGTACAGAACAATATGCTGACTGTGTTGGGTGAGCCTGTCTTTGCCTCTACAGAACACCAACCCTTTGCCTCAGGGTGCAAATGCTGCATTGCCAATTCCTTGTTTAATGTTACTAATGCACACTGACATAGTATGATGTGTGGACTTGGTATGCACTTTGAACTTGTGTTAAGAATACGCAAAGGTGAAGTTGCTAAATTCTACAATTATTAGCAGATTTTGTTCAAATTCATATCACAATAATGCACATAAAAATTTTCATTGCAATATCTTTAACACTTTTAAATTTATTTTATTTTATTATTATTTTTTGTTTTTAGCTATTTTCAGCACTGTACTTGAAGTGTTCCACACGATAGAGATTTCAAAATTTTGATACTTTTGAAATATTATTTTGTTATAGATAAAAAAGGTATCAAAAGAATGTTGTTGTTGTTGTTTTCTAGTGCCTTGCATCTGGCAATGAAGCCATTAGCATTCGTGCTTTCCAATACTTTTGAACTGTAGTTTCTTCTGATCTTAATGCTTCACAGGTCTTCAAGTGTTCTTCATTTATTTCTGCTGGATCGTTACACAGGACACATATCGGTGAGGCTGAGATACCTATTCTGTAGAGATGACTTGCCAAGCAGTCATGATTTGTCAATAGTCGGAAGGCTGCAACAGCTGTTTTCCTTGGTCTCTGGGGGATTATATCTGGATTGGAAAGTAGTGTAATCCATTTTTTATCTTTGGCATTTGTTTCTATTTCTTGTAGGTATGAATGACAAAAATTTTTAATGATCAAGCGTTTTATTGAGGAATATGAGAAATTGAATTTAGACTTTTGTGTTATTGTTGTGGCTTTCTTTGCAAGTGAGTCTGCAGCTTCGTTCCCCATGACTCCACAGTGTGCTGGAATCCATTGGAGATGAACAGTCTTATTAACTTTTTGGAGTTGTGTTAACATTTTGTAGCATTCTCTAATTTTTGTTGACTTCTTTGTAGTATTTGAACATATTCCCTGAATTGCAGCTTTAGAATCCGAAAGAATTACTGCCTTGTTAAATTTATTTAAGGGAAGATTTAATAATTGTCGGAGAGCAATGTATATAGCCTCTATTTCTCCATCATAATTTGTTGTGTCTCTGCCAACAGAATGATAAAAGGAAAAATGTGAACATGTAACTCCAGCTCCAGTAAGGTTTTCCTTCGAGGATCCATCAGTATATATGTGCAGCCATTCTTCTGTGGGATACCTAGTATTGATTGTTTCCAGAGCTAGAAGTTTTTGTATTTCTTTTGGTGTGTCTGATTTACTTATTTCCTCTATTAATTCCAAATTGAAGGTAGGTTGCAATAATTCCAATGGATTTTCTCTAATAAGTAGATTTTCTCTGGTGTTAGGAATGTTCAATTTGGATTTAATCTGTGTTACCTTTTCTAGGAAACTACTATGAGTTTTAAGGATTGAAGGGGGGAGGTTCTCTTCTGTCCATTTAGAGTTTGGCAGTCGTAACATTTTCTCGTGTTGGAGCAATGCTTGTTCTTCTATTTTTGTTGTTATTGATGGGGTCCGTGTTAAGGCAAGCATGGCATCAATAGGTGTGGATTTAACTGCTCCAGTGATTAGGCGAAGAGCCTGATTTTGTATTTGTTCAAGTTTATTGATGTTAGCATTTGCTGCTGTTATTAAAGCTTCAGAACAGTACAAGAGGTTTGGTTTAATATACATTTTGTATGTTGTGTTAAGGACTCTCCTTGAGCAGCCCCATTTAGCACCAGCTAACCTTTTCAGGATTTGCAATTTCTTTTCAACCTTTTCTGAGATGTTTGTTATATGTTTTTTCCAACTTAGCTTTCTGTCGAAAGTGATGCCTAAGTATTTGGCATCATCAACTGCTTTGAGTGGTTTACCATTATAATTTATGCTAATATTAACTGGTTTGTATTTTAGTGTAAATAATTCATAATTTGTTTTTTCCACATTGATAGTCATGAGGTTTTTGGAGCTCCATTCATGTACTTTGTTTAGGGCTGTTTCTATTCTGTCTTTAATTAATTCAGGTTTTTTTGAAGAGCCTGAAGTCCAAATGACTACATCATCAGCAAATAAAGCAATTTTGGTTTCTAAAGTTTTTATTATTGATGGAAGGTCATTTATATATATGTTAAAGAGTGTTGTGCTCAGAACAGCACCTTGTGGAAGTCCTCGGTGTGTTTGTTTATATTTGGAAATGTATGTATTATATTTTGTGGCACAAAATCTTTGTGAAATAAACTGAGTTATCCACTTAAGCATGTTACTTTTCACACCTATTGATTGAAACTTCTCAACTAATTTATTTCTCCAGACTGAGTCATATGCTGATTTAAAATCAATGAATACTGCCAAGGTATCATCCTTTCTATTGAAAGCTTCCTTGATGTCTTGGCTTAGTAGGAGTACATTTTCACTTGTACTATGATTCTGTCTGAAGCCGGTCTGTGAACTATTAATTAAGTTGTAATATTCTAGGAACCAGTTAAGTCTAGATGCCACCATTCTTTCCATCACTTTTGCAATAACACTGGTCAAAGATATTGGTCTGAAACTATTAATATTGTTTGAGGGTTTGTTTTTCTTTAAAATCGGGATGATAATGGCTTTTTTCCAGTCGGAAGGTACAGTCATTCTCCAACACGTGTTATACAGTTTAAGTAGGATTTCTTTTCCTTTCCTGCCAAGGTGTTTAATAAACTCTGGATGGATCTTGTCAGGTCCAGGAGATTTTTTGTTCTGTAATTGTTCTATTGCTAAATCCAGTTCTGTTTCATTAAAATCCTGAATAAAAATATCATTTTGTATACCTTTTGGCTTACTAGTTTCTCTGATAGTTTTTTGGATAGCCTTATCTTGTTTTTTATACGCTTGGGGTACTCTTTGTGACTGAGCATAAAACTTGTTAAGGGATTCTGCTATTTCCCTATCTGTAGTTAAGCTTTTGTTATTATATTTTAATAGAAATAATAGAAGACCCAGGTTCAGGCCACAGAATCACCATAAACTCCATAAGAGGTCTAATAAATAAAAGTTGTTGTTGTTGTTGTTTTCTAGTGCCTTGCATCTGGCAATGAAGCCATTAGCATTCGTGCTTTCCAATACTTTTGAACTGTAGTTTCTTCTGATCTTAATGCTTCACAGGTCTTCAAGTGTTCTTCATTCATTTCTGCTGGATCGTTACACAGGACACATATTGGTGAGGCTGAGATACCAATTCTGTAGAGATGACTTGCTAAGCAGTCATGATTTGTCAATAGATAAAAGTAACAAACCAAAAGTTAAAACTTCTTGGAATTTTAAAAAAGCAGATTGGTCCAGTTTCCAAAATGAGATAGAAGGGAAGTGTAATATACTGTTAGAATCAGAGTTCAAGTCAACAGATGAAATGAATAAAAAAATTTGTGAAATATTATTGACAGCAGCCAAAACACATATCCCCAAAGGAAAGTTAAAGAAATATAGCTACTTTTGGTCTCCATCTTTATCTAAGTTAAAACACGAAAGAAATATAGCAAGAGTCAAAGCCGAAAGAACCAAGTGTCCAGAAGATGTACAAAACTGGAGAAGAAAAGCAGCCATTTTTAAGAAAGAATTAATTACAGCAAAAAGGGCCAGTTTCACAAATATTGTAGAACATATGGACTATAGGAAAGATGGAAATAAAATATACAAATTCCTTAATCAAAAGAATGTTAAGAACAGAAAATGTTGTAATGCCCCTTGATTTTTTAAATAAAAATTATTAACTTTGAACTTAACTTTTCGCAGTTTTTATAATTTTCATAGAACTTTATAATTCACCTACTGTTAAATATTAAAATTACAGAAAAATCAATCATTATTTATTTCTGCATTCCTACTTTGTTGACTACAAGCACTCAGATTCCATATTTGGGACAGTAGGTTTCCAGGAAATGCAGCATGCTCTCCACAACACATGTTTTCCTCATAGTGAACCACACAGAAGCACATGAGCAATTTGCATACCCTGCCTTCGGTTTCCTGGCATATTTCTCTCTTACATGTTCACACAGGTTACTGTTCAAAATGCTGCTTGTTGTATTCTGATATATGCAGAAGAAGTTAAAAATAGGAAATTAATCCTCACTGCCAAACAAAATACTGAGAAACTTAGCTTTAAACCTCATAAACAATAACAAGCGAGATGCACTTCTCTGTGTCACAACCAGTGCATGTGCAAATCATTAACATGACTGGCGCAAGGCAAGCACAACCACCCAGTCACTCTGTTTCAATAACTCAACTTATGTGATATTCTAACAATACTAATTCATAGCAGCTTATTCAAAACATACTCCTCAGCAAGAATAGTGCCAATTGGATTAATATGTAGATAATAGGAAAAGTTAGCTAGAGAAAACTAGCAAGGTATGCAACACATCGCCCACATCCATTGATGCTACGCTCCTGCTAATGCATGAGTATGCTCTTTGACTATAGCCAGTGTAGCCATGTTGCCATAATGAGTTGCAGTTGCAGTTAATAACCAATTATTCATTTCTGTTTTCCCAGGTTCCAATGATCACTGCTTGTTTCTGAAAATGTAGTACATTAGAGACATTTAAAAATTCCCTCCGAGTGCCGGACAAATGTTTAAAATGTAGGGCATGTCCAGGTATTTCTGGATGTCTGGTAACCTTACTCAAAAGAGTCTTACAAAGTTGCAAGTACTTTACACTTTGGGCTTTATACAGAGTGCTCATTTTATGGACCAACACAGATGTTGTGTATGCATGCGCTGCATGCTATCTACTAGATTGGAGGGCTTTACATTCTAAAACTCTTGCTTATATACTTATGAGTAACAGTAACCTGTGCTATAAGGAATAATAACCTGGTTAAAAGTGATGTTCAAAGTGGCATACATCTGCATTTAAACGTTTCTGGCAGTGCTCCCATTATGAGATTGTATTAAAACATTTTTTCAGTTCTTGGGCTTGGTGTTTAGTGATCTTATTGTCCCTAAACTGATTAAGGAAAAGAAAAATTTAACAGCTTAATAATAATGGATGATGCAAAAGACTCTGAACTGGCTGCATTGTCTTTTGCCTGTACGCATCCTTGGTGCTCATCCCCGATGGCCGCTGTCGTAGAACAGTATGGATGAAACCATACAACATTTTTAAAACTACTTTTAATGGCTTTACTTACCAATATTATTAAAGGAAATGCTGAAACTGGCCTTCGTCATTGTTCATACATTTTGGGTTCCTCTTTAGGAAACTATCCATCACTCGCCATGGTTTACGTTGAGAAATGCTGGCAATTTCCTAGCGGATATTTTGTTTTAATACTTTCAGGGTGTGTGTGTTTGTCTTGTACACTTTATGCTTTAAGTTATCCTAGGGATTGAAATCACAAATCACCTGGAAATCTTTCTGCAAACCACACTTTCACTTGGCGAGCTGACTGAATTAACACATACAAATCATAAATAAATACACGCTAGGCAGTAGAAAACAAATGCTGAGCCATAATACACTTTATGACTAAGTACAGGACACAATTATAAAGCACAATGGTAATACTCAACCATACGATAGTGCATCAGCTCAATACTGCACTCTCAGAGCAGAGAAAAACAGGTCAACCATATGACCTTGTGCACAGCAGCTGTGTTATCGTGTTTTGGTGTGCCCAGTGGAAAAACACCATGCAGCGGTTTGGATGTTTTTGGGTCTCTCTGAGCTATAGTCACAGCTTCCAGAGTCAAGCAGTCTATATTTGGGCCCATTTTTTCAAAAAGTAAAATATGTATCTATAACTTGAAGAAGAAAGTGCATTAAAGAATTGCACACTGGAAAATTCATAATTATAACTTCATGTAAAATGCCAGGATAAGTAAGTGAAAACAGCTCACAATGAAAATACTCAGTAGTTTAAGTTTATTGCAATCTGTGTTAATGTTTGACATATAATACATAAAGAATTTGTATGCAATGATATACAAAATATGAAGAGATGCCTATATTTTAAAACTTGAGCAGAATATTTACGAAATTTCTTCAATTATGATTTTGATAAATAGAGATTTTACAAAACTTTTAGCCTTTAAATTTACAAAAAGAGAAGAGAATGCAGAGAAGTATTAAGGGCCAAAAAGAGTATACATCCATTTCCTTCAATTACCTCTTAAGAGAAGGATAAGAAATATATCTAAACTTATTGTAAACAATTAAAGAAACAACAAACCATTAATATATGTGTGCTGTATGTCAAATAAAATTAAAGAAACACCTAGGTAAAGTGAAACATTTATCTTTTAAAATAATCAAGTGTACTAGAAGGAAGTGGTTACAGATAAACAATAAAAACAGTTTGTTGTACTTCAAAAAAGACACACAAAATACCACTAGTAAATTCCAGAGTAATCTCAAATATTGGTTGTTTTGTATTATTGTATTTAAATCTATTATAACATTGTACATATATGCAATGTATTATATAGTAATGAGCACTTGGTGTGCATATTTTTTTATTTTCCTCATTTGTCCGAGGCTGTTAACATCATTAAGCAAGATCTAAGTTATTATCTAGAATTTGAACTGTATTTTAGGATTTTCTGCTGAAGCAACTTGACAAAGATGTTCTCTGAATTATGGTTCCCAAGAAACAACAATGGTGAATATTTCACCTACTTGAACAGTTATTTACTTAAATATACTATTTACACTTACACTTTACATAAAATACAGTGTAAGAAATACATGGTAATATCATAGATGCTGAGGTTGTTTTTTATATATCTATGTAGTATATACATATACCTATGTAGTATTTACTGAAGTATGTTTACATACCAGTAAGTTTATTCTATTCGAACACATTTTCATTTCATTCATTTATTTGAGTATAGAGATTAAAGACAACTTTCATAGATTTTCTCAGTGAAATGAGACTGGTATAAAATTAGCTTTAGTCTAATATTGACTACATGCTTTTAACAGCAATACACTCCACCTATTAGAAAAAAGAAAGAAAAAGAGAAACAACTTTAAGTAACAGAATGAATATAAATTGTGAGCACAAGATAGAGGAGACAACTATGATTTAAACAAGTTTTTTGACCTAATTATAGATTATAAAATTTAGATTTGATTAGAAAAAATACCCTCCTCTATGCTTGTACTTTATATAATCATGTTAACACATAAGCACATTGTTATGCGATAAGAATTATCAATTATGTTGCATTGTATGTGAGATTAATGTGATTCTGAGTTTGTTTTTGCATAGAGCACTACACAAAGGATTTGTGTGGAATTTTAGTCTGGTTCCTGAAATGTCATAGTTGCTTTTAGCGGTGCATAAGTAGTAAGTGTAAAACAATTTTTATTTATCATACTATGTCTGTGATAAGCTGGAAATTTACCTTAAAAGTTTTTCTACAAATTTCTAAGTACCATGGAAGCTGAACCTGATGATTACAGATACCTGGGTGCTCTGATGGTTGTATACCAGATGTGCTGAATAACCCCAATATAGGAACTTTGCTGTTGGGTAGGTAGATGGGTTTGCCTCACTTTCAAGTAATGCTGACTTTAATGTGTCTGACTTATAAGCTGCTTTCTGAATTTCATAATTGAAATAATATGCTGTTTCATATGTTTTATTGTATTGTATTCTATTGCTTTCGCTTTTAATTAACCATTTCTGTATTTCATCCTTAAACATGTGTTCCATTGTATTTACTCCTGAAATAGGATATGAGGATCACTATGTAAGTTTTGAGATGTAAGAAAATGAAAGATGATCCACTCAAATTGGATGCAGGATCAGATAACCTCATCCTTTCTTGAGTAAACTGGTACTAGGCAGCGACTCTTCCACCCCAGGAATTCCAGCAGTGCAAGGATGAACACCCCATGGGACACAGTTAGACTTGTGGCAACCATTTCTCTGGAGGAGCAAAGTACAGTTATTGCTAACTGGTGCACCACAGTTTGCTTGCCAAAAGTTTTTGCCAAGCTTCATGAATGGCAGCCATGCACGGGACTGCGAGGGATCCTTCTCCGTTATGACAGCATGTCCACACACACGGCCAACATAACCATTCAGTTCCTGGAGTCTACAGAGGTCAATCTTATGATTCATCTATGATAGGGTCCCAACCTTGCCCCATGTGACATTTTTCTGTTCCCAGTGATAAAAAATTGCACCATGGGTTGTTCATTCTGGTGTTACTGGAATTCCTGGAGTGGGAAAGTCACTATCTGATACCAGTTTACTCACAACTATCCCATCCTGCATTCAATTCAAGTGGATCAACTTCCATTTTCTCACATCTTAAAACTTTCATAGTGATCCTCGTACCACTAATCTCTTTTTTAAATGATAATTAGGTAATAGTTTAAACTAATTTATTTATAACCTAAACATTTATTATGATTATAATGAATATTGAATACTTTTACAGTGTTTTCACCATTACTTCCTTAATTTCTTCTTCTAGGCTTACAGCTGCTGTGAAAGTAATTTGGTTGGTACCTAGCTGGCATTACATATTGCAAAATTTTCAACAGTTATATTCAGGAAATTAGATATGGTTGTTCAAGTATCTCTCTATAATTTGTATTTACTGTATTTGTTGCAGATCACTGAAAGCTTATCACACCTAAAATTTGGTTGAGTGTGTTATATTTATTTGGAATCTATTGGTGTACCTTAATGTTTTTAATTGTGACTCCCAAAATAAATTTTGAAAACTTTATTTGCTAATGCTGAGTTAATCAAGATGAATGTAGGTGTTAAATATAGTCAGTGCATATTTTCAGCTTCACTTACTTTTTAATTGCTAGAACTAGCTTCAAGAGCTGATGATGGGAGTAACGACTGAAACTAGTTCTAGAAATTAAAAAGCAAATGAAATTGAAAGTGTGCACTGACTCATTAATTATTATAATGCTTAGGTGTTGACAGTGGAAACTTTCCCATAGTCCTTGCTTAAGGAAGATTGTGTGAAAGTGGCTAGAGATCACTGAAGACGAGCTTCATCCATATCCTCTTGAAGATCACACAGTGGACAAAGTGAATATGAAAGTATCCCAATTTTGTTTTCAATTGTGTAGCTGGCAGATCATGGCATCAAAGTAATTGAAATGCTGCTACTGCAGATTTGTGTGGAGAGTTAGTAATTATATATCCTTAGAGTTTTCATAATAACGTTTATCTTTTATTTTTTATATTCTCAGGCAAATGTTGTTTAGAGATACTTTGAAATGTTTATTTAAGTAATTTGTTTATTGGGTGAAAAGACATGTTTAATACTGGTTTCTGTTGAATATGGCTTCATTTTTGTCAAGATTATCAGCAGTTTAATTGCAATTAATCCACAATGTGATGTACCTATTGAAAAGCTATCCTTTTATTTAGTTTAATTAAATGACACAATTTTTCAGTACACTGTCATCCTTACACCTTTAGATGCTATAGCTGTGATTGCTTTTGAAAATGAGGAATCTGATTTTGTAATGATAAACAAAGAGTTTCAATTTCTTCATCAAGATGTCTACGTTCATTACCCGAAAGATTTACAGAATGAATTCCACTTTGGTTGGGCAGAAAGATCCATCCGTAAATATTTGAAGCCACCTTTTCTCAGGAAATCTAATATTAATTGGTTTTAAAGGCAATGTTTTCAGTATATCTTTTGAACTAACATATTGGTTCACTTTCTATTAATTTTAGATGTTCTCCTTTGTAATGGATTAATCTTGGGGATTAGATTGTGTTTAATAATATGAGGAAGATTTTATTTTCTCTTAATGTCATACAATTTAGATTAGTAACTTTCTTCAGCTTTTAAATTAAGTTTGAAATTCCATTTCTCTAAAGTGCTAAATGGATGTAATTAATTTTTCACATTGATGAAAGCTTTTTCCAGTTCATATTCAGTGGGGAATTGATGTGCCAATATTTGACCAACTGGCAGGGGCGGCGCCATCCTATGTGTTCAGTGGTTCGGTGAACCCCTGGAAAAAGGTTGTGCAAATTATATTTAAACAATCATTTTTTGTTTCTTTCTCGTCTTAGGTAATTTTATGTGCATTTTCAAAGTATTTTATTGCATGAAAAACTTTTATGTTGTTCAGATAGCATGCATATGTGCCAAAGTTTGCCCAGACATTCTCGAGGTTCAATTGCTCTTGTGAACCTCTGAGTGTAAGCTTATGGGTGCTCTTTCGGCAGGGAGAGGCGAGAGGGGAGGTCACTAGGTATACGTACATATACGCTGGTCGGGGAACCAGCTCCAACTACAAGTCGGACTGGTGGAAACACACGATTTGACCCGAACTAAAAGCAACCTAACCAGAACAATTAGCACGTGTGTTTTCACTGCAATAATGGAGCGATTCTCTACAATCATTTTACTGTATTACAGTGTATTCAGTTATTTACTTGTGTTTTAGTGTTTATTTGCTATTCATCTGTTCTTAGAGCTATTTTCCAAGAAGAATGAATAGCTTTCAATATCTTTTAGAAACAGATTTCCCAGCTTTAAGCTTGAAAGAGAAGTGTGAAATAAAGAAGCTTGATAGGCCGATACCTCCTCTCAAATTAATGCATGCGCAAACAAGCCAAGGTCAAATATGTTGCAGGTCTTTTAATGTAAATATAAATAAAACAAATAGCTGGATTTGTGGTTTATTTCCACAAATAAGCTATTTTGTTTTCCATGCTTGCTGTTTGCTAAAGGTAAATATACAAGCTGGACATGCTCTGGCGTGTCAAATCTAAGTCATCTAAAACAGAAGGTTAAGAAGCACGAAGAATATTTCACATAAGAATGCTTATTTAGATTTATCAGTCCTTGGAAAAACAGAAATATGCAACAGCTTAGCTCAGCTTTCAGACAGAATATAGAAAGACACAATGACAACATAAGGAAAAATTGCTATATTCTTTCCAAAATAATTGATTGTACTAACTTCTGCGGTGAGTTTGAACTTACGTTATGTGGACATGATAAAGCTGCAGAATCTAACAATCCTGGAATATTCAGCGCGATAGTAAATTTCACTTCAGCTTTGGATGCAGTTGTAAAAGAGCACATGAATAATGCTACAGTCCTTAAAGGTACAGCCATGGAAAAAATGATTGAGCGCTTTAGGAGAGCAGAATATTTCTAAATCCCATGTCGTGTTGCAGCACGGCTTACACAAGTCAATATTTCCAAGATGCAGCCTGAGTTTATTGATAGTCTCTGTTCCATATGTCGGACACGCAAACAGGCTGTGTCTCGAATCACCACTCGCATTTGTATCTGCTCCTGACAATGAAAGGGGTAGTATAGCAAACTGCCAATGGAGGAATGTAGCAGCAAAGGAAGTAGGTATGTCACATAATAATGCATTAGAGCCAACATAGGTTTGAATTCTCCAGTCACTTATTGGCCACTAATTTACTTGACCAGCACTTCTTTCCTTCGTTGAAAAATAAATTTCCTGAAAAAATCCTTTCTGACGTGCAGTCCTATCCATTTTTAAATAAATCTAAATTAAAACAGAACTACAGATCATTTATTCTTGAAATGGTTTTGAAGAAATGGAAAGTGCAATAGCCCTTCTAAAGTTTTTAATTGAAAATAACCTGCAAGAACTCTTTGGTGATGTTATGAAATTGTTGAAATTAGTAGCTACTATTCCAATGATGTTTGAAGCAGAGATGTTTCTACACTTTGTCTGGATCAAAACATTTCTTAGAAGTACCATAGATGAAGATGGCTGTCTCTCTTGCCATGCTGTTTATTGACAAGGAAATGATCCAATCTTTCTTTCAACGAGAGTCATAGACAGATTCGCCAAGCAAAAGGAAAGGAGGATGGGGTTTCTCTACAAATATACCTTTACAGGAGATTCAACCCCATCAATGTCATCAGGCTGGTTTAAGGTAATTTCAGAGCTACTGAAATACTTTATGCAATTTAGAAAATCAAACTATTTAGAAAGGTAAACTACATAATGCACTAAAAGTAGTGAACCCCCTGTTATTTTGGGCACCAGCCGCCACTGCCAACTGGTATTGCTGTGGAGTTCGCAGCAGCTGTAATCAATGGAAGACCAAATGTCTATCTGTTGAACTTCTTTAAGGTTGGCTTTATTAGCGCTTCATTGCAGTATGTATGACCTGATTTTACATGAACACTATATGTGGTGATTAATGTTAAAAAATGTAAGCAAAGGAGTGGAGCAGCAATAGATTATATTTATGAAAGTGACATGGGTTTGTCATTAAGAAAGGATGTAAAAATGAAACTAAAATCATGTACACATACACAATTTGCATAGGATCAGAATAAAATAACCAGACATAAATGTACTTAAGCAGTTGGTTTCAAATTATGTAAACTCAAACCATTATGTCAGTACAAAGAATGCAAGCAACAGTGGCTGAGTCAGTGCTGGACAGGTGCTGTCTGTCTGCAAACACAGACTATACAACTCACTGTGTAATGTCCAATAACAGTTCAGCTTTATTTCCTTTTGTTCTGGCTTTAATACTTAGAAATTCTTAAGTCTTATAATAGCTAAGAGAACAGGGAATAAGGCAAAATACTGGGTAACTGAAATACCATGGTGTATACTTAACCTATTAATAAAAGTGATACTTATTTCTTCAACTGAACCAGAATATGTAGATATATTTCTTTTATTTTTGTGCTTTCTGCTTCAGAAGTTATTTTAGTTGTAATCTGAAATGTTATGCTATGCAGATATAAACTTTAAACTTGTATCTATTACACATATCTAAATATTATTAACCATTCAAATAATTTTAAGCTCACCAGAACATACTTACAGGTTATACATTATTTCCATGTTCTATTAGATTATTAGGGAGATTACAAACATCAGAAATAAAAAATTCATCAATTTTTCGCTCCCATTTCTTTGAATACTGACATTAGATAAACTTTAGTGTGTTATCATAAACATCACATAGACTTTACCTTGGTAGCTTTTGGAAGTAGCAAGGGAGGTTTAAAATAAAACTAAACCTGGATAGTTATATAAAGGTACAGATTTTGTGCCCGAGGAGAATAAGAAGAAATGAAAATAACAAAAGCATCATTCAAGTTTAAGATTTCCAGTACAACAACAGGTAAGACAGCTAGTATATAACTAATTATGCTGTTATACAGAGGAAACATTACTCAGATATCTTTCCTTCAGCTTGATTATACAATTTTCAATGTACCAACTGCAATCTTCAGAACCCCTTTCTCTATAGAGAGAAAACTGATAAAGATAAACTGGTATGAGTTGCCTATTTCCATAAGTAATTAACTCCACCTAAAAACATGTCTCAGAAAATAGATAGTGAAACTATACATCTCAGAATGATAAATAGTTGCTTTTGGAACATTTTTAACTAAATAAACATATATGGTTTATTTTATAATACTTGTGCAGATAACAGAAGTTTAGAATGTGTGTAAAAATAAAAAGTTACTTGAAGTTAAATATACCCAAGTTACTTGTACCCAGCTAAAATTCATTTTCTTTAGCAGGAAGCAATGGGGTTTGAAACTGTCTCAAATAATTAAAAGGTATGGTTTGATATACAGAGTGTGGCACTGGGATATGACAGCATTTGTGGATCTGTTGTGGGACACTCAGAAGAAATTAAACAAAAACATGTATACTGGAAGTAAGCTACTACAATGCAGTTTATTAATGTCTCATTACTTTTTAAAAACTATATTTTGTAAGTAGCCTCCACAACAATGAATATATTCCTGCAGTCTGCTGTGAAAGTTCTGCGTAATTCAGCCATTAATAAAAAAATTAGTGATTGATGACACTAATTTCGTTCCTTAGGTTTTCTTTTAGCTGGATGATGACAATGAGGCCTGTTGTGATAAGCCCTATTTTTCAAATAAACCCTTAGGAAGTTACCATGTCCAATCAAATCAGTAGATATTAATGGCCAGGTTATGTCTCCTGGTTATGAAAGTATTTGTCCTGGAAACTGTTTTGCAGACAATTTATTGAATCACTAGCAGTGTGCACTGTAGCACCATCTTGCTGTTTCCATAATCCATAAACAAAATTCATTTCATCAGAAATTTCTACTGTGATTATTTGTGGGTACTGTTCTGAGTTGGCGGTCACAGTACGGCCATCTTCTTAGAAAAGTGTGACCTGATAATTCCAAAGACTGAGATGCCACATCAGACTATGGACTATGGACTTTTGGACTTTTTTTGGACTTTTGGACTATGCAATGGTGCTTCCCATACCTTTAAAGGTTGCTCATCACTCCAGTAATGGAAATTATGTTTATTTACATAACCAGAAAGGTAGAAATGTGCCTCATACAACATAAAGAATGTGTTCAGAATATCTGGATTAGCATTCAAAATGTAAGTAAACTGTCTGTGAAACTGCATTTGAGTTGGTTTAACTTGATGCACAAATTGAAATTTGATGTCACAGTGTAGGATGTGGTAAAAACTTCTGTCTGACAGATTCACAGCCATTGAAATTGGACTGCTGCTCTAACCTCCATGTTCTCTGGTGTGCGTACTGTATTTGCACTTCAATAAATTTATCATAAATATTGCCAACATTGTTAAATTTATCACCCACTTCAGTATAGTGTTTCAGGTTGGAATTATTTTATGTGGAGATATTAAATTAATTTCTAAATCTTCCCTACTTATGAGTAATTGATTTCAACTCAAAAAATATTGTTATGAAACACACATTCTGCCACAGACCAGTTATCCACATTATCTTTGATAACACTGAGACAAACAATTGCATGGTATAGGGATTAACAACACTACTGGTTATGTCACTGTAAACTGATAGAAATGAGAGCATTCTAAAAGCCATCATATCCGACTGCTGCATCCTATATTTATGTTACCTCTAAATTAAGTTCTGACTGAGTTTTGGAATTGGGTGGCTCATTCACACTTCTCTTTCATTTGAACATTTATTAAAAGAAAAACTAAAAATATGCATACAGTATTTGCCACATAGGTACCTGTATGCAGCACAAGCAGTCAAAATACAAAAGCAGTCAAGCATTTAATATTAAGAAAAACTTTATTAGCATCCAAAAAAATAGTTTCTATCATTTTTGTATAGTGTTTTCTAGCTTGTTTTTTAAAAAAAGAATTAGAATGAGAACAGCAATAGTATCCATAAGAACACAAACAACATTTTTTTCTTTCTTTTCCTTTTTTTTCTAATACTGGTACTTATTATACTTTTTAAATGTCTAACACTACATTCTATTGCACTCTATTCATTTATTACACTTGCTCAGCTGGTTTCATGTCAACCACATGAGTAGTTTATGTTCCTTCACCATTGCATATTCACTTAGATGCTTTGAATATGAAGCAAAAGATTCGCTGGTTCCACATACTTTTAATTATCTTAACACTGATTACAAATATAGCTCTTATTTCTAAATCAAGTTTTGCTAACAATTTTCTTTTTATTTCTTTTCAAACAATGTCCTAGTAATGTTACTTTTAACTCGTGTAAAAGCTGCAATGGTTCAGATACATATGTATTTTTATATGATACAAATATTCATGATGTATCTCAAGTAGGTACTCGATGCCAGTGTTTTTATTCTAAGGAATCATAAGTACAACTTCAACTTTAAATACATTCAGTTCCCTGTTGTGAGCCTTTATTATTTAAACTTTTTCTATATTTATAGTTCTTTTCTGTGGCCAGTCAAACGAGTACAATATCACAACAGATTATCATATTACACATTTAGGGCGGTTAATTTATATATCTACATTATTTAAAATAAAACCTTGCAAAAATGCATGTGCACACACATACAAACACATACATACACATACACGTACACACTCTCTCTCAAAACTATCTCATTAATAATACTGATCGTATCTACAGTTTCTATACTTTGTTTACTTTCCGTAATGCATTGCTGTATGTTATGAAAGAAAGATTACATCTTCCTTTTCATCTTCATCTTCCCAATTATTATATTAAAGATGAAATGAGTTTGTACAAATGTTAAACAGTTGATGAAAATAATATATTTATATATTATGTATGATTATGTATACTATGTTTCATCTAATACAGTGCAGAATCACAATTCATACATAAAGCCAGTGTTTACATCGAAATCTGCTGACAACATGTGTGTGCCGAATATTTTCATGTTCTTCAGTTGGTGAAATATTGATGGCAATTTTCTGAAACAGAAATTAAATTTTATACTAGGTGAATAAAAGTCTGCTACTTCTATAGATTTGGAGTCATACAATTTAGCAGAGTAATTAATTATAGTTTAACCTCATTGAAACGTTATTCACTTCTATGTTTTTCACAGATATATACTAAATATTTTAGATGCCAAACTTTATCTATTAATATTTAGCTCAATTATAAGTTTTTAGCCATATGCTTTCTCATATGTTGCATTTTTCTGGTCCCCATTTACAACATATATTAATTTACATACTCATTTGTATGTTATGTTTATGGTATACCAAGACATATTATGTATGGGTTTTGTCTAATACATTCTACTGTCATAGCACAGAGCATTAGGCCTAAATGTGGGTATCACTGCACTAAGGCATATAATAATCAAACAGAATATGACTGTATGGAAAATTCAAGCAAAGAAAGTTTCATGATTTTTTGAAGCATGAATACACTGAATTCATTTTTTTAGTTACAAGTATACATAAATTTACTGGTATGCAAGTAAGTACTTCAAATAGAGTATTATCTGTATTGAAGATTAAACATATCCCAGGCTTGTAGGCCATGGAAGTTTCTGATGTTTTGTTAAGGCAGTGTGTAGAGTACCAGGAAAAGAGTCTTAGGAAATCTGGATGGATGAGTAGTATCCAAATGAACCTAGAAGTAAATGGGATGGGGGACTACTGGAGGAGAGGGGGAAATAATCATAAGACATTCTGGAAAATAATAAGAAAGAGGTTTGAAGACATAGAAATCCAAAACCTGTTTGGTGGGATGGTGAAAAGATCTGTGGTAGATCACAAATCAATGAAGGAAACATGGGAAAGAGAGACATATGTTGATAAGGTAAATAATGAAGAAAGGGGGCCAATAGCATGGCTAAGAGCTGGTGTTTGAAGGTTGAGAGGACTAAGAAAGGGTATTCCTCACAGTCAGTGTCCCACTTGTGGAGGGAAGGAAAATCGGAGCATATGGTCTTTGAGAGCCAAGGAACGGATGTATGGAGGAAAGAATTTCTGGGGCAGAAATAGGAGAACAGCATTTAGGAGGATTCTTAGAAAGGAGGTCAGGAACTTGGTCAGTTTTTAAGTAGAGTTAAGAAAAAATGGAACTGGTCTGTATAAAGAGAACAGAATTAAAATATTTGGTATTAGTTATAATGCATTAAATAGCTATAGAGAAGTTTAAAATGTATGTATAAGTAATTATGTTGGGCAGATATGACAGACTAAAAGCCTGGACTGAGTATCTGTCATATTCAAGTATGTATTAACTTTACGCAAATAAATATATCATAAGCTTTATTTGTCTGAATTTTATACAGTCAGGCCCAGATTAACATTCTCAGTAAGAGTCTGTAATTAATACTGTTAAGAAGGCATTGCTCCTCTTATAAACTAAGAATAATAAAATATTTTAACTTAAACTATATTCTTGAATACTGTGAATAGCTATAGTGAACTGTAAATTTTTTACATAACTAAGCAAGCACAAAGTAGTATATTATGATCATATGACTAACCTCTTTCAAAGTACCCGGCGTTTGCACCAGACTAATAATTGCAACAGCTGGGATCATTAAAATTGATGAAAGTGCAAGACACCATCCAACCCATTCAGCCCAGCTTGGATAGCTGTAGTCATTGTATTTTAATGGTTGTTGATACAGCAAGCCGAACATTACAACACCCTAGGAACATAAACAAGCAATAAGCAAATGAGATGATCATATTCAGCTACTTTGTCAGAAGATTTGCATACAGTGATGTGTAAACAATTCCTTTATTGTAAAGTGAGTCAGTTTATTGACACTACATCAGTTACTTTTTTAAAAACAGCACATGTTTCAGAAGCTAATTTGCTCTCATCCATCTGATGACAAGTGCTAGAGGAGGAGATGTAGGTTTAAGGGTGTTCAACTACAAGGTTATCAGTGCCCTTAAAAAACAATTCATTGTAAAAGCCAGATATAAATTTCAATATAAAATAAAATTACTAGTAAAAAGGAAAATAAATATACATAAATATATAAAACATAGAGGCAAAAGCCAGAATTAAAACTAAGTGACAAAGATGTCAAAAGAGTATAAAAATTAGATATCTAAAGTTTCAAATTCTGAAGCTCATATTAATCTTGGCTAAAAATTTAAAAACCCTTTTGACCGCTGGTTTATCATCCGTCAGGACCTTTGCAAGACTGACAGGCAGCTACAGATAGTTTTGAAGGTGCACTGGGAGAAACACTCTAGCAGCATATGACAGACTGACAAAAGGTTGTCACACAGGAACAAAGAGGAGCAGGGTCCCATTTAAAAAGGTAACCATGTGAAAAATTGTGGTGGTCAATGTGCAACTGAGCCAAGCTAACCTCCTCGCGACAAGATATGTAAGGGAAAGTTACCCAGTTTATCAGAAGTTCTTTCACTTCTCTAAATTTATTACTGCAGAGAGCTGACCACTCCTTGTGCCCGGACGACAGCACTGCTCTCCCTACTTCAAGCCATAAGTCTTCTGAGGTAATACAAGAGATGGTCCTGTGGTTGCAGCCTTTGCTGCCAAATCTGCCATTTCATTCCCTGGAAAACCTACGTGATCAGGAACCCATGCACACACCACATTAATGCCAGAAATGTGTAAAACATGGAGGGCATCCTGGATGACGAGTGCTTGTCATGATGGAGATTGCAGTTCAGTCATCCTCTGGTGTCTTTTCCAGGAATTTCTTGCTGAAGTTGTCACTTGGAGGTTACTCAAAGTTGAAAACTTAATCTTTATTCGACTTCTTTCAACTTTGAGTTGCCTCCAAGTGACAGCCCCAGGAAGTAATTCCTGACAAAGACACCAGAGGATGACAGCAATCTCTAACCTGATGACCCCACACTCCAGCAGTCAGCATCACGTTGGGGATGGGAGCAAATAAGCTCCAGAAACATGTAGTAATGTAGTGTCAGTAAATGGCTCACTTTACTGTGTAAAAGATGGACATACGAGGCTGTCTCAGAAATAGGTACCCAACCTGATGTATTGTTGTTTCAAACAAATGAAATGATAGAGGGTACCTACCTTATAAAGCTTAAATTTGAAGTTTGATGATGCTATGTTGTTTAGTATTAGTTTGCTAGCCATCAATAGTGAATGCTTCCCGCAAATTTGTAAAGATCGATAAAACCGGTCATTGTTATGTTATACAATACTTTCATTTGAAAAGCCTTAGTCCAATTAGTATTAATGTTGAGCTAGATTCTACTTTGAGGGAGTCTGCTCCTTCATTTACAACAATAAAATTTTGGGTGCCAGAGTTTAAGTGAGGCTTACAAGCTACCAAGAGGAATATAGCAGTGGTTGACGAAATAAGGTGACCATGCCAGAAATTGTAAAGAAACTCTACAAAATGGTATTGGATGACCTTAGACAAGTGCAAAAGCTAGCAGACATTGCAGCCATTTTGAGAAGTGCTGTACATTGCATACTGACTGAAAATTTGGACATGAGAAAGCTGTGCACTAGACGGGTGCCATATTTGCTCACAATTGAACAAGAACAGCATTTTGAGGATGTTTCAGTTGAGTGTTTGGTGATATTTCAGTGCAATAAAGCTGAGTTTTTGCACCAATTCATAATCATGGAGGGAACATGTGTCCATCACTTCACACCTGAGATGAATAGACTGTCAAAACAGTGGATTGAAAGGGGAGAATAGGCTCCAGAAAAGGCAAAGACATTCAATCTGCAGACAAGATCATGGCTTCAATTTTTTGGGATGCATGTGGAATAATTTTTATTAATGACCTCCAAAAAGGAAAAGTAATCTATGGCAGGTATTATGTGAACTTGTTGCAGCATTTCATTGATGAACTCAAGCAACAACAGCCACATTTAGCAAAAAAGAAAGTTTTGTTTGATCTAGACAATGCACCAGTTCACACATCCATTATCACCATCGCCAAAAGCAATGAGTTAGAGTTCAAATTGCTCCCTCATGCACCCTATTCATCAGATTTAGCACCCTCTGATTATTTTCTGTTTCCAAGCTTGAAAAAATGGCTTGGTGGTAAAAGATTTGTCACCAATGAAGAGGTGGAGTCTGCAGTTGATAACTATTTTGCAGAGCTTGATAGTTCTTGTTATACAAACAGGGTACTAAATCTATTGAGTATCACTAGAAAAAGTATATTGAGCTGAAAGGAGACTATGTAGAGAAATAAAGACTTTTCCCCAAAATTTTTGTGCTTTTCCATCAGGTTGGGTACTTTAGGGACAGCCCTCATATACTTGCTACTGCGTCCTTTCTATATAGATTCTGTTTTTCAGAAGTGAGCTTAAAATATGATATTTTAAGGAAAAATCACGGAAATGAATAGCTTTAGTTTTATGCAGTGAAGGATATTCAAAATTACTCCTTTGGGCATGAATGAGTGAATAAGATCCTGTATGTGAGGAACTGACATGCAAAATCAGACATGTCCACCAAATATACCACCTATAAAAATTTTCAGAATTGGCATATTGGCCTATGTTTGAGTATGAAAACAAACTGTTAAAATGGAAACATGTTAACTTTAGTACATAAAAGTCACTTTGATTCTGAAATTAAATCTAGAAAGAAAACATTTCTTTAAAATTATATGGACATGTTCACTTTTGTATGAATAACTTAAACATTGTCAGATTTGAACAATTTCCAGGAGGTCAATATTGGTTTATTCTTAATATATTCAGTTTTAATGCTATATATTTGATTTACTTTATAAAAATACAAGTTTTACAGACAGCTGGTCCAAATAGTGACATCATAAACATATTAGAATTACATAATAAAGCTCTTTAAAGTGTCTTTCTCAGAAAATATATTCTATATTTCTACCAAATTGTTTATATTAAATTGGTGTTTTTTAAAGAAGTATTAACATTTTCATATCAAACACTGAATTTGAGCTTATAACATACTAACATGTACTCTTCCTGTAGTATAATACAAATAAAAAACAAATTAAATAATAAAAGAGAAAAAGCAGTCATTAATATCCTGTTATAAAATAATATGAAACATATAGTGTAGTCATCTTCCAAACAATCATAAATTATAAGTTATTGATTTCCTGTTCTTCTGTTTTATACCTGGTCGTACAATCAATAATGTTTTCATACCATCTTAAGGTCTTCTGACTTTGCCATTCTTATAGAAAAATTATTTTCAACAGTTCATCATCTTTCTTCTTAGCATCAGGAGTTGAATGACTGAGTGGTATACTTCCAATTGGTTGGTTAAAGAACTTCTTTATGGGCCATCCTCATTTCAGAAAAGACTCCACGGACCCATAGAATGCAGTTGCCTTCACTTCAGTCTTAATGTTCCTAATTAGGTACTTCCTTTTTAGGAATGAAAATTTCCTTCATTTCACTAATATGTTCTAAATTTTTTAGGCCTTTAGACAGAGATTTTACAACTCTTTACTTGTTCATTTTCTGGTTATTACTGCCATGATTAACAATGGTGTCAGTAGTTATGCTTGAGAACAAGATGTGCATTGTAATAAATTATGCAGGAGAATCACGTTACTCGAGTATCATACTCGAGTATCACTACACTTCCTATAGACCATATGGATTTATTCTTCTTTGCTCGAAATGTATATATGAGTTCATGTTGGCTTTGTAACCTGTAATTTTGAATGCTTATTTCAGTGAACAGGATTGAAATTGCTTGAATTTAACAATGTATGGACATTCCGCTTATCCCCAATGTCACATTTCATAACCTAACTAATTTTTTAAAAATCTTGCACATGTTTGCATTTGCGTGCCACCTCCTTGTGTCTCTAAGAGAATATTTCTCTTTATTGATATTTGTGTTATATAGGTAATCTAGTAGGCCACTGCGTTTGAATGTACTCTTTTTTTTTTTTTAAAGGAGACAACATACAGGGTGCAGTACAATATCTTCTGATAATCACATGGTATTATAAAGAAGACCATGACAATAAATATATTAACAACCAACACTAACTTCAGAGTCATGAAATAACATCACGTGGTTTAAGTGAAATCTGTTCTCTAAATGTACCATAATATGCCTCAAAATTACTTCTTATACCTTAGCTATATTCATAATAGTTATTATTATATACCTATGGCATAACAAGAACAGCATTAGTGGCCTGTGCTCCACAAAGCCAGTACCAGTGGAATAGAATATATACCATATTTTATCGCATAAGGCCCCCTCTCGCATATTTCCCTCCCCTATGATTTTTCATCACTAAAAATTATTTACCTATTAAATATCGCATAATTCCCTCTCCAGGTTCGTTCTTATTGGAGCGACCTTCAAACAACTTGATAATGGGCAACAATCGATGCAGCGGTGCCTGTCAAGAACAACAATGGACGCAGTGCTTGCCACAAAAATACTCATATTGCCATTGTCACAACATATCGTAAAATTGAAATGTGAAGTTGCAGATGTGTTTCTAAGTCAGTTTGTTACAAGTAGTCATATTGTTCAGAAGAGTTTAAAAAAACTGGTATTTCTTGTGCCATTAATGGTTCTGACGACATGTTGTGGAATAGTGAACATGAAGATGTATTATCTGAGCCAGATATAAATGAAAATAGTGATGATAGTGATGAAAGTGAGACCACAGAATTGTCAGAGAAAAGAAACAATGAAAGAATACATTTTAGGCCCAATGAAACCGTGGTATGTATCCAGTTCATTCACAAATTTCTGTATACTGCATACCTATATAACTTTTACATAATACTACAACAGGCATGAATGAAAATATAGTCTGTTTAAATTTGAAATAACTACAAGAATTATTTGCAAAAACAGCTTGCAAATTTTATAGTAAAAATGAATGGTGCACATGCTAAGTTGCGCCATATATTTGCCAATTACAGTGGCCCGAGGAGGAATACAATTTTGCACTTTCTTTATATTGCAGTTTAAAGTAAGGCCAGCAAAGGTATAGTTTGTCTCCTGGAAGTGATGTACAGAATGTTCTCAGATAATGGGGAAACCATAATTTATCTATTTGTACACAATGCTACCATAAGAGACCTTTTATTGTCTTTTTTAACTTCTCTTTTTTTCCCTTAATCCCTCAACAACAAAAACACTCCTAGTTACCCAGGGAGAAATTTGCATATATAAATACAAAGAATAATTAACATATTATTGTTCCTACAGTGTCAACTACTTGCACTACACACTCTAAGTTCCCAAATGTGTAACCATTGATTCAATAGAAAATCATGCAGCAACTGCATTACAAAGCTGTTCAACAACTCCCCATATGTGTACTGGTTTACATTTGTATGCAGCCTCACAATCATTCACCAATTACTCCACACCATGCTACAAAAGTTGAAGCACCAGGGTTATTAGCTTCACTCATCCATTTTGAGTTTTCTCTGACTCCATAGTACACACTTTGTGTATGAGCATACCCATCCAAACATTTACCAATGAACAGACTATACTTAAGGAAGAGTTGATCAGAATTAACTATTGTGTGATCCCATTGCAGTATTTCACCTATTGAGTAGATCCTCTTCCTTCATTGTATATAAATGCTGTTATTTGTATGGGTGTAAACATGATGATTTTAGTGTTCTGTTAGTAGTTTCTCCACTGATACCACTTCCTTGAGTCACATAACACACTGTGATTTTAGCGCTGGCCTTCATATTTGTAATGATATTTAATACTGTGTACCAGTGGCATATTTGGAATGTTCAATTTGTTTCCTGTCCAGCACACTGAAAGTTATCTTCAATTTATATAATAGTTTCTCTACATTTTGTTGGAAGTCAAGATGTTGCTTTTACTATATGCGGCACCACAGCACTGATATTGATGATACATGGAATGAAGATGGACCGCCGGTGGAATGAGATGGCAGAGAAACTGGAGCCTGCCCTTGTACCACTTTGCCCATCACAAATCCCACATGCAGTCACCTGGTATTGAACCCAGGCCACTTTGGTGAGAGATGGAGAGATGAATGGTCAAACCACTCGAACATGGCACAGCCACATGATGATGACAATGACGATGATGATTATGATGATGATAATAATTATGATGATGATTATGATGATGATTATGATAATGACGAGGACAAGGACGATGATGACGAAGATGATTATGATGATATTTTTTATAGATGCTCTTGTTCTTTCTTTTATTTCTTTGCCTGATTACCGTCCCCTTATATGGATTTACACCCCCTAGGAATTACAAGTCAGTGCCTAGGGTCAGATGCCTGTTGCAGAGAAGAGGAACCTATGGACTGGACAGAGTGAAAACCTGGAAGCGGGTGGTCAACCAAGCACCAGCTCTTGTTCTATGTCTGTTATCTGTATGGAGCAGTACTAGCTCCTCTCACTATTCAGGATTCAACATAAAGTTTCAGACAATATCCAACTCACAGCAGGAAACAAACTATGCTGTATGTTTTCTTCTTTAATTCATTTCCAACTCAGAGCTTAAAACAACAAATGAAACAAAACAAAAACTAACTGCAGCATTGCTTACCATGGCCTACCTCAACTTATATTACTTTTACTCTACTTCGCTGAAAGTAATTCAGAAGATCTGGTAAGACAAAAGATGGAGAATAACTGGGTTAGCTAAAGGAAATGGATAATTGAAAATAATGTGTAAATATTTGTAAATAAATATTTTATTTGTTAATGACACAGTCAATTACCAGGATCATATCAGCACCACTGGTATGCTGGAATTTTGTTCTCCAGGAGTTGTTTTACATGCCGGTAAATCTACTGAAGTGAGGTTTTTAAGCACACTTAAAAACCATTGGCCTGGGCTGCATTTGAGTAATTACCTGAATTCCCCAAAAGATTTGTTACATCTAACGATGAATTATGACTGACATTTTAGGCAATGACATTACTATTAGACTAAATATACCTTGGTATGTCATTCACTTTTATTATAAAATATTCACGTTTTGTTTCTTTTTGAACCTCTAATGGAATATGGATTGATACTGTGTACACTACATGATGGTCACTTCACTTCTAGGTTCTAAGCTGTGAATCCCACTTTGGTATCTCTGATATTGTTACTCTTTGTTACTCATAAACACCGTGTTGTTCATATATCCTATCATTTATACTTACAATGATAAACAATGGACTGATAAATTTCCAACAAATTCTCCAGTAGAGTCCAGGTTTTGAACCTATCATAGATTCAACATCTTGTGAAAAGCGTTCAAGTCCTAAAACAGAGCAGTGCACAACATTGTTATTAATGATTACAAAGGTTCTTTTAAATAAATGTTTTGATAAATAAAATATGGAATATTAATCTCTATGTCTAAAGTTAAAGCTTTGACAGTAATTGTTAGAAGAAATTTTGTACTTTCTATAGATAATAAATGATTTCTTTAAAAATTAAACCAGAATATTTACAAAACAGCAAGTAAGGTCAAGAAACAAAGTGTGTTGGTAACATTACCAAGTTTAAGGAATACATGAGGACCGCACTAAATTTTTGCTGATAATATGTAACATTAAGGCAAAATCCTAAAGTTTTACTTCTTGTTCTAGTAACAAGCTAGAGTCTGCACATTTCCAGCTGTAATAAAATAAACTGGCACCTTATCTTGTTATATATAAATGATGAAAAATGTAAGAGGTGTATATGTTTAGTTAACCCTTAACAGGTGTCATCTTTTCACTTTCACATACAGTTTGTTCACCAGTTAATGGTCCCTGGCAGGAATGCAGCTAGTCAGTACATCAGTAAACAATTACAGGTAAACAGCAATATCTGGAGCTGCAGTTGTGCTTCTGATCGGGCTTGTGAAGTAGTGCCAACCTTGGAATATGTATTCATGCTAGATCAAATTAAATTAAATTATTTTGTTGTTTGATGATGCTGTCAATTATAGGACGTTAGATCAAACCAAAGAAGTTGCTCAAAATAGCGGAACTTAAATGTTATATTTATTTCATGCAGTATATTTATCTTATAAAATGTAAACAATATTTTCAACTACTCCATCTTTCTCCCACTGATCATTTTCTACCTTTTTTATGTGTTTTCAAAAATCCTGGCAGCCTGTTTCGGTCACAAGTGATATATCCTCAAGTGTTATATCGCGCAATTCCTGTAAGGATGATAAGTCACCTGTTACATTTCTCTAACTATTCACTTTACCTTGGCCTAAATTAGTTCTATGGGATTCATATCACACATGTATGGGGCAAATAAATGAAAGTGTGGTCCAATGAAACCCAAAATGCGTTTACTTTAGAAATCTCTTTAGGTTTACATTAAAATAGGAATTTTGAGTTGATTAATAATACTAAACAATGCTCACTTTTAAAATTTCTCAATACATGTTTCGGAGCCCAATTTTCCTCTATTATCAACCGGACATCGACTAAACTGTAGAGGCTGGTTTCTCTCTGGTGGTGGTTTTAAGAACTTGTATAACGGATCGCTTTGTGGTATACCAAAATTGAAAACTCGGCCTTTGTTTTTCCAGATGAAGATCTGTTCCCACATTGACAATGTTGTTTCTTTTCCTAGTTTCTTATTTTTTGCTATATTCACTTTTTTATATATCCAAAATTTCCAGAAGCCATTAATTTCTGCAATTCTAATGATTTCTTTAAGTTCTGTTTGATATTGTTGTGTTGAAAGTGACATGTTCTCTAGTCTGTGAATTAAACTGTTGAAAGTTTGTGTGGTCTTGGGCTGAAGCTCAGAGATATCTTCTGTTCTCTGCATTTCAACAGAAACAATTCCCTTGGGTGGATGCAGAATGTATTTTCTGTAGTGACAAGTTTTCAAAAGATACAAAAGGGGAAGTTTGGGTTCAGTGCCTAATGTGTAACCTGTGGGCACACAATGAGTATGCAGAAGCGGAAAAGCTTGATTATGCTTGTGATTTCCACAAATAAATTTTTCAATGCAAAATATTCATTATATTATCATGTTTTTTTTTTTTTTGTTTTATTCTAAAGTAAACTCTTTTGTACAATTAAGTGCAATATAATTTAGCTAGACTAGAAACAGAACAATAATGACACTTGTAATTGGGGTACCATCCAGCAATAGTCTCAATAAAATTATGTTGTTATTTTTTAGTGCCTTGCATCTGGCAATGAAGCCATTAGCATTCGTGCTTTCCAATACTTTTGAACTGTAGTTTCTTCTGATCTTAATGATTCACAGGTCTTCAAGTGGTCTTCATTCATTTCTGCTGGATAAATTATCATGTAAGAAAAAGTTTCAGCAAGAAGTAAATAAGCTCTCATGTAAATTTTTTACTTAAAAGGATTTTTAATTGGGAAATTTATGTAGTATTTCATATTACCCCTCCTATTCCATATTGACTGCAATAAACAATTGGGTATTTTTTGCCAAAGATTAATAACAAATTGTAATTTTTTCTACAAAGTAAGTTATAAGAAGTTACTAAAGTGGTTCAATTTATTCACTAAAAACATAATTAGTCAAATTATAGTACTATTACCTCAAATATGGTGGAAATACTACTCAAACTTGCTATAGATATGGGGTTTACATCCTCTTTGGCAGGGTGCTAACATGTCACGTATACACACAGTAGTCCCAAGGGAATAACAATCTCGAGAGTTCCCTAAGAACTGGCTAAATAACGCATACAACTGTTGTGGCACATGCTTTTATTCCCTTCTCCTGATCATCAGGATTGTCTAAACAAGTGCTCATAGGAGAAATTAAAATCATTTTGAGACATTGTGCAGATAAATGTGTGTCACCCAGTTCCACACTTGTAAATAGATTTTGTATCATCTTATCACTTGACTTGAAAATGACTGAATATATAACTGATGAATACTTTCAATTGAATTAAATATAAATCACAGAGGAATGGCAAATTAGGTCTGCTATGTCTTGATGTCATTTGTGTAATGTTGAATTCCATTTAACAACTGTTGAGCAAAAAAAAAATCTCCACTTTGCACTCATTTCTGGGTTTACATTTAGTCGCACATCTAGCTCCCAAGAGCTAAAATTACAAGATAGCAAAGTAATTGATGGAATAGAATTAAAAAAAATAGTGAAATTGACTTTAAAAATATGACGTAATCCAGTAGCAATTTTCAGAGAAAAGGGGGCTCTATTATAACAAACTATAAAATTATATGTTGGTTCATCAGTCTAGTTCCTTGATGAAAACAAACTAATTGGCTACATATTTAAGAACCTACTATGTCAATTGGACTACTGATTAGGAAGGTGTAAAAGTTCCTAGGCACAATCTAATATCAAAAACAAACTTTCTCCTTACGTTCTTCCTCTCACAGAATCAGCTTGGTGCTGTTTTTATATATTACGATGGTGTTGATGATGATGAGCTTTTCACTCTTTCATTATCTCGGGTCGTGGTACTGGATGGAATGAACATACACTCGGATTTAACTTTGGTGAAATATTTTATTCGCACCTTCTTGTTCACAGTATTTAAATCGTATTACAGTAGTAAGTCTTTTATTTCAGTGGATCGACTTCCCTAGCATTGCCGAAATTTAATGCCTGAAAATTTAGCGATATTTCGCTAAAAGTGTTTTCTATCACTTTACACTTCATCTATTTTACGTCCTTTTATTTAATCGCGCACTTCATATTAACTAACTTATTAAAGTTAGCTAATGTCTTACTTATTTTACACTAATTAACGGTCTTTAAACACTTAGTAAATTTACTTTCACTATTTTATGACGGACACACATAAAAATACGTCCATCTACGCCAAACACATAGACGCTAATGACTAGACAATTGGCGACGCATTACACTTCTTTTTGTGTACATCTGCATATGCATTCATCAAATAGTTCCCGCATTGTTAGGGAAGCGATCCTTTGCCATTCTCCCTTCGCTTTCAATATTGAACACATATAATTCTTTTATTTATACATATATAATAAAATTAAATATGGAAATATTTATGACGTCTTTAAACAAACTTAATTGTTTGTAACAATGAACATTAGTAACACGTTTTCGTCATTTAACCAACTCATACCAACATCAAAAACAAATTACACTCTTAACAAATATTCATATAAACGATTTTCTTTTGGGATCTTTTAATATTCTGTCTCAAGCCTAAATTAATTATCTCTCCCTTTTATATAAATATACTTTATCACTTACTTCCTCAGGGGTCCCCGTCTAGGGGATATGTGGATGGCGACCACAAGGTACCCAAGCTGAGCAGAACATTACTTCCACTTACTGGTGTTTTCTCCTCACTGTAGCTTTTCTATCTGACCTTACCTTGGTCATCTCTTGTTCTCTTCCGACCCCGATGCTATTAGGGTTCCCAAGAGCTAGGGAGTCTTTATTTTTCCAACTTTTCCATTTCTCTAATTTCTCTATAAATCTTAACCCCTAACATGCTGACCTGTCATGGCATGTAATATTATGTCCTCTGATTGGTAATCAGAGGATATGGTTGGTGAATTTATTTTGATAATACTCCCGATCAGGTCGGTGAGACCCATAAACCAACGTCAGGTGTGGTCCTCCAGACATTCTGGAGGTTGTGAGAGAGTGATGTAACCACCAAAACAAAAATATGGTGCTCTCTAAAAAGCGGTTACTATTACTGCTAGTGTCTTCTATATAATTCCTTAGTATCCTCGACCTCAACCTTCAGGTTGATTATGGGACATGATTGTATGACAAAACATTTAAACAGAATTGGGATATATTCTTCACCACTTTGTCCTCTATGTGATCTGCAAGAGGAAATGGACTGAGACCACCTTCAAATATGCCCGGCCACTTCTAGCGACCCATCCATCAGTGAAAAATATGGGAGAGCAAGAGGATTAATGACCTCATTGTCACAAATCCAGCATTAGCTAACAACTTTATCACTTACAAACAATGCAAAATGTCATGAATTAAACAATCTTACCATAAAACCATGAGACTGCTATTGCTTCAAACAGGGCAGAACATAAGAGAGAGATGCCAGCGGAGTATGTGTCAAATAAATGGAACATGTAGATGCCTCCCTGAAACATTAATGTAACCTTTTAGTCTGTGTTCAAATTCAAAGGATTGACAACTGCACTTTTTTTAATACAAGCACTTACAGGTGTGACATTGATAAGAGCAATGGAGAAAGAAACTGTTGCAGCCCCTAGAGTAAATATTTCTCTTGCAAACCGCCGACCTTGAAAGAATGATTGAAATTCATCCATGAGACCAGTAATGACACATTCCATTCCTCCCATCTGAAAGTAAAATATGAAGTTCGTAAATTAAGGGTTTATATTATCCAAAACTTACCAATACTCTCTTCCTCTTGTACACACGAGCAGACTTTCAAAATTAGGTTTCAATTTAGAGTGGGCTGAACCTCTGAATTGTTATGTCTCTGACATCTTTTCCTTTGTTTCTTAAGTACTTGCTTTTATTGTTGTGAAATTATAGGAAACCAAAATATAAAATAAGAACAAATTAGAAACTAAAAGCTTCACTTATCTTAGTAATATTGCAAGATAGGTGAAGCTTTTAGTTTCTAACTTGTTCTTATTTTAGATTCCAATGCTTCACTGTTAATAGCTTCAATTTTTCCTTAATTATAGGAAACTAATCAAATGGTCACATCGACAGACAGAGCTAACTTGTTGTCTGTACTTAGAATCTACATACATTGTTTGGACTTAAAATAAGATATAGCTTTGAGAATGAGTTGGAGTCAACTTGAAACTCGAGTCTACCTCTACCTCTACTCTTAGTAAACAATCTTCTTTGAAGGTGTAATTCCGGTATGCTAAAAATACAATTATAACTTTATTAATGTTAATACATTCTTCTCTTAATAGGATAACGTATTTAATATAAAATATTTACATCTGTAATTTATTATCCAGCAAAACCATTACTCATAGTAAATTAGTTATATGTGAAAGCAAATTAAATACAAATGAATATGCCATAATTTACAGAATATCGAAACTTATTTTGACCTTGCCATAAGTCTTCTACTTACAGCACTGTCAAGACCCAGCATGATGAGCATGAAGAAGAATAACATTGACCAGAAGTGAGAACCAGGTAGCGTGGCAACAGCTTCAGGATACACTTGGAACACCAAACCTGGCCCTGGTGACAAAAATTACTTTTTAGACAGTTGATAGTAAAAGTCGGACTTCTAGCAGTTCATGACAGTGTTAAAAGTACAAAATTCTTCCATTCAGTGCTCAAAAGATTTTAACACTCTGATAATGCCAATTTTGGTTTCTTACAGAATGTGACTATGCCCTATTCAAGTAGGCCATGCATCCCAGTTATACAATGCTTATATAAAATGGCAAGTCATTTGAATGCGAATATGGACTGCGCTGAACCTATTGAAGTTTTACAAGCAGCGGAGATACTGAAATTAGAATTGTTATCCAACAAATCAAGAAACCAATACGACATTGCATACAGCAGATTCTGAAATAGTGCAAGGTAAAAAATCTGATGCGTTGCACTCACATGACTTTCTCTACTTTTGTACTAACCATTCTTACAAACTCTTATTCCTATATCTTCTTCGTGTTAGTTAAAATAAACATTAGTACAAATTATCTTATTGCTTATTTCCTTGTAGGTGCAAGGGGAATATTGGAATACAGTAGGCTTTGTGCGATAGTAAAATCTTTTAAAGCTTTGAGTTCTGTTCTCTTTGCACACGTAACATATAAAAAAAATGAACAACGATGATCCATTTCACGAAAGTTCTAAGTTTTCCGAAACTCATACACATAACAAGGAATATCTCCGAAATGGTTCACCCTACAAGAAAATTTATTGATACATAAATTGTGTATTTTAGCAAGATCTACATTTTTTGTATAGTATAATTTGGTCTATCTCTAACGGTTTACCAGTTATGCAAAAGTCGTCCAGAGTAAATACGACTACAGGGGCTATAGTCAGAAAATTCAAGATATACATTTCATTTGTCATAAAAATATCTCAAACATATGATATTTTAATCAAAACCGTTAGAGCCATTTTCAACAAAATCAAAATTTTCGAAAAATTTTCCATGTAAAGGGTAGTTTAGGGTGGGGCTATTTTCTTCAAAATCTTCGTGTCACATCCTTGAAAGACATTAAACTTAAATATCAATTTTGGTTTTTAACCGACTTTTCGTTTTTGAATTATGCTGTCCACAGACTGACAGACTGATAGACAGACACACAGACTGACACACAGACACACACACGGAACTTTTTCTAAAAATGCTTTTTTTGGATTCAATGGGCCTCAAAACGTGTATTTCCGGTGAAATCTCGACATCGAATTTTTGGGTGGAATACAATACTTCCCCTACTTACCAGTAGAGAAAGTAAAAACATATCTTTTCCACTGCCTTCTTTGTATGGAATGTTGTGGTTTTGTAAAAGTCATCGTGTTCTTAACACTGATGCTAGGAAAGGCAACAACTGAGCAGCGCAGCCCAATGACTATCATGACCATGAAAAAGGTAAAATAATAATGTATATTTACATATAATATACCTATAAATATTCAACATTGTCTAAAAATAGTGTATGATGCACGGGCTAAAAGGATTTTATTTTTTTCGTAGGTTTCCTCAACTCGGCCTGCGTCCTCGTTTCGGAATCACACCTTCTCACAAAATAAAATGTCCCTTTTAATCCTTGTGTCATAAATAATTATTTTGAACAAATAGACAATAATGATGATTAATAATAATAGTAATAATAATAATAATAATAATAATAATAATAATAATAATAAATAATAATAATAATAATACTAATAATAATAATAATAATAATAATAATAATAATAATAATAATAATAATAATAATAATAATAATAATAATAATAATAATAATAATAATAATAATAATAATAATAATAATAGATAATAATAATAATAATAATAATAATAATAATAATAATAATAATAATAATAATAATAATAATAATAATAATAATAATAATAATAATAATAATAATAATAATAATAATAATAATAATAATAATAATAATAATAATAATAATAATAATAATAATAATAATAATAATAATAATAATAATAATAATAATAATAATAATAATAATAATAATAATAATAATAATAATAATAATAATAATAATAATAATAATAATAATAATAATAATAATAATAATAATAATAATAATAATAATAATAATAATAATAATAATAATAATAATAACAATAACAACAAATATATGTATGTAGTTCTGACCTAATAGAGTGTTCTGTGGTTCTGACCTATTTTTTTCAATCTGTATCTCCTTGTTCTTTAAATATCAGAGTAACTAAGTGAAACGTTTCCTTATTATTAAAATGATTCAAAACCCTAAGTCCACTTTACGCTGATCATTTTCCGATTTTTTATAATCTTAAAAATAGCTGTAACAATTTTAATTAAAATGCCGTGTACATAAGATATTTACATTAAAATAAAATGTATATCTTGGATTTTCTGGGAAGAGCCAGTGAAATCCTTTTGGTTCGAAAGGCGTGTTGCACATTTTGTGTAACAGTTGAACCATAGGAGAAAGACATACTACACAAAAAAATATAAACTCTTTAAAAACACAATTTATTTCAAATTAGTTTATAGGGGGCATCACCCATTTTCAAGGTATTTGTTGTTATTATTAGTTTGAAGTTTTCAATACTTTGAAATTTATTTTAAGTGTTGTAGCTGTTTAGTTGTTTCTCGCGATGTAATGGAAAGAGTATAGCATTTCAAGGTCAGAATGTAACGACTCGCTTTTGAAAATTCGCCTTTCTCTTGTACTGATAACGGAATGTGCGATAAAAGCTCGACACGAAGTATAAGAAGAATACTCATAAGCTTTGGTAAGAATGTAGTGTTTAACGCCTGCTTTTACTACATACGGCACCTGATGATACATGGAATGAATATGGAGAACCAGTGGAATGAGATGGCGGGGGAAACCGGAGAACCCGGAGGAAACCCGCCCCAGCGCCCCTTCGTCCACCACAAATCCCACATGCGGTTGCCTGGGATCGAACCCGGGCCCCTTTGGTGAGAGAATAGTTCGTAGAAGAATGGGTAGAGCAAGTCAAGTGAATGTAACATCAGATTTTTAGCTTCTGCAATATATTCATCATGGAGATTTTACTGGAAATATTGTACACGTGAATAAAAACAATTTTTTAAAAAGTGTGTGTGTGTGTGTGTGTGTGTGTGTGAGGGTGTGTGTGTGTATGTGCGTGTGTGTGCGTGTGTCCCTGCGTGTCTGTGGGCAGTGTAACTCAATAGCGAAAAGCACCGAACTTGGTACTTTGGTTTAGCCTCTTCCGAGGATCGGACACGAAGATTTACAAGTAAATGATCCCACTCTAAACTTCCTTTACATGGAACATATTTCGCTATTTCAGATTTTCCCAATAAATAGCTCTAACACTTTTGATTAAAATACCTGTCATATTGAGACAGAATATTGTAAGACCCCAAAAGAAAATCATTTATGTAAATATTTATTGCAAATTTAATTTATTTTTGGTATTGATACGTATTAGTTGAGTAACGAAAACGTGTTGCTATTGTTCATTATTACAAAAAAAATTAAGTTTGTTTAAAAACATCATAAACGTTAAGTTTCACATTTAAATTTAATATGTATAAGTAAAAGAATTATATATATTTAATATTAAAAGCGAAGGGAGAATAGCTAAAGATCGCTTCCCTAACAATACGGGAACTATTTGATGAACGCATACGCGGATGTACACAAAAGAAAGGTAGCATCATGTGAAGTGGCGCTGGAATTGTTAATAGCGTCTGTGTGTTTGAGATGTGAAGACGTGTTTCTATAACGCGCGTGGATGTGAGTAGAAAATTGACTAAACTTTCATGAAGCTTTTGTTCTAAAGTTGTTGAAAAAGTGGAAAGACTATCAATATAATATAAATTGGTGCGACGAAAGATAATTCAATTGTAACGACGAGAAAAAGTGTTAATAAAGTAATATATTATAGTGAAGTTGCAGCTAGTGTTTATTCATTCCACCTAGTACCACGCCCGGAGAGAAATAATAGTCTCATTGCTCAATCCGAAGCAATATAATTATAAAAACAACACCAATATGTATAAAATATTTCCATGCCAAATTAAATGTGGAATTTTCTGCGCATAGGTTGCGTAATCCTCTGTATTTGAATGACTTTTGTATTATTCACTAGTTAATTTTAGACAAACTATCTATAAGCGAATAAACAGTTTTGTATGTGATGTTCCTAAATTAAACTTACAAACTTTGGAAGTAGATAAACCACCTCTTTTCAAATAATTGTTCTAAGGCACCCATACAGCATTGTTACAGGACGGGATTGAAGTAATTAGATATGTGAAACTTGAATGTATAAAGCATTGACGTTGTAGGTATTCTATAACATTACAGAATACACAAGAGTCCAAAATCAAACTGCCAAAGAAGAGGAAATGCACCCCTTGCAGTGCAGGAGGGGGTTGTCATTAAAACCACCACCCAGTTGATTTATTTTGAGTCCAGTTTGTTTACTTTTGGAGATCGGTGTCATGCACTCATCCCACGTGATTACTGCCTGAAATCAGTTGGTTTGTTTACTTCCATCTGTTGACTTCTTGTGTTCAGTTTTATCCATCCACTCATTCTGTTAACTGCCTACCTATCCTCAGTAGTACGATTCTTTTCTTACATTCAGAACAGTGACTTTTTTACCTACGATAAACATAGTGCGTCACGTATGTATAAATTGGCGGACGTGCATAGATCATATAGGATCTGGTTCAGTCACTGCAGCTCAGAAATTTACCAGGAACTTTTCCAAACCAATGGGTTTGTTTCCTCACCACAGTATAGGTACTTGCCAGCATTGGTCCCAGATTATGCGAACGGGGCACGTTACACAGAGAATAAGAAACTCAAAGAGGGGGCATTTTGTACGAACCTCAGTGGACGAAGAAATACTGTTGTGATATGCATAGAAGAATCCTTTTCTGAGTACCTACTCCAGCTATCACTCATCAGTTGAAAATTAGTTATTCCAAGAAAATTCTGCAGAATTAGCTGCTAGAACCATATCATTCTGTAAAAATTCAGGTTACTAATTTGATGACTGTCCATTACGACGACAGTTTTGTAATTGCTATTTGAAAACTGCAATCGAACTAGATTTTGTAAAGTGTGTGTTATTTACAGATGAAGCACGCTGGACACGTTAATTCCCTAATTTTGCATGTTTTGGCTTTACAAAAACCACATCCCAAGTTTGTGCAGTCATATCGAATGAGATTTGAGTCAATGTGTGTCTCTAGTGAACAAAGGAAACAATGGAAATACCTGGCAGAACTTAAGTTGCCTGTTGGCAGCAATCAAAACATACAACTGAGTTCATTGATACCATATATTTACCTTAAAATAAAATGTGTATCTTCAATTTTCTGGAAAAAGCCCGTAAAACTCTTTTCATTCTAGTGTCATAAAGTTAGACGAAATTTTACTACACAGAAAATGTAAAATTAAAATTATTTTGTTATTTAATGGCGCTGTCAATTGCCAGGGTCACATCAGCGTCGCCGGTGTGCCAAATTTCGTCCCGTAGGAGCTGTCATTTTTAAGCACACTTAAAAACCATCGGTATGGACCAGGTTTGAATTAGTGACCTTGGGATCAGTAGACCCGGCTCTAACCAACTGAGCCACCTAGACCGACACACAGAAAATGTGGATATACAGCCCAATAGTCCGAACCCCGCAAATCCGAAATTCCGCATAATCCGAGCACAAAATCCATAATTTAAAAGAAAAAGCTTATCTACAGTGTAGAGAAGCATTTTTATTACAGAACTGACAAACTAATTATTGAAACTACATACATCGGAACGAAATGTTAATTGCACAAAAATATTTTACTGAACTTTGCTACAAGTAATGTCATTATGTTGAATACATTGTCATTACGTTGTGGCCAGTAATGGCAACGCTACTTCACCTTGTAGCTCCTAAACCTATAGCTGAATTTACATACAGTACCTGGGCAACCCAGCTTCACTTGAATTTTTGTTGTTGTTGTTGTTGTTGTTGTAAAATAGTTTTTTTCGGAGAAGTTACTTAGATACACGTGTTACGTAAAGGAGAAGCTAGTAGACAAAACCACGTGAAAGTAATATATTGTATAGTAAAATGTACAGCATAAAAACCTTCTCCATGAAAAACGATCCAACAAGCAGTTTTCAAGATTAGCCGTTACATATGTACAAAAATCCATTTTGTATATACAGATAATATGAATTGTTTGTAGTAGAGTAGTAGAGAAACAGATGTGAATGTGTTACCTAAAGATGAGTAGAGAAAACAGTGTGAATGTAATACTTAGCATTTCTATTTCAAACATACAGAAAATTGCATGACTTATTTATAGAACAGGGAATAAAAATAATTTATGTAAAATCGCGTTTTTCCAGTAAAATTGTCTGTTGAAGAGTGAGTAGGGAAAGAAATGTGAATGTGTTGCCTAAAAGTGAGTAGATTAAACAATGCGAATGTAATACTAGCATTTCTATTTCAAACATACAGAAAATTGTATTACTTATTTCTAGAAGAAGGAATAAAAAATATTTTTGTGTAAAATCGTTTGTAGAAGAGTGAGTAGAGAAATAAATGTGAATGTGTTACCTAAAAGTGAGTAGATAAAACAATTCGAATGTAATACTAGCATTTCTATTTCAAACATACAGAAAATTGTGTGACTTTTTCTTGAAGTAGGAATAAAAAATGTTTTTTTTTTTTTTTTTTTGTGTAAAATCGCCTTTTCTCAGAAAAGATACATACATAAACTTAAAAGCAAAACCTTATCTAAATACAAAATGTGATATATGTGTGTGTGTGTGTGTGTGTGTGTGTGTGTGTGTGTGTGTGTGTGTGTGTGATATAAGAATTGCTCGTTTAAAGATATTAGATTTTTTTTTTCGTTTTTCGGGTAATCCGAACAGACCACACCCCCAATAAATTCAGAATTTATATCAAATAGTTGTTTTTTTTCAGAGATATTCTTTGCTATTGGTTTGAATTTTCAAATATTCTAGTTTTCTCAACTTGGAAGTCACTGTTCCTTTTCATTTGTCGTAGTCATCCAACAGAATTCAAAATCATAACGATACGCTCTTTAAAATCTCACCACAGGACTTTATCTGCTGTATCCTACGACAAAATGTGTAAATGTGAATTGAATGTTTATCTGTATTATCAAGATTAACAATATTAACAAGTAGGTTGTAGAGTAAGACGCTTTTGTAAGAACAGTTTCAGAAGCGTGAGTACTTAAAGTAATGTGAATGCAACACAGCATATCTTTTGTTTTGTTTTGCTCTTTTAAACATTTAATCTTGTATTAGGTAACTTACAAGAAGCCAGGCGTTTATTATGTGAATCATTTCGCGCTGAAACCGGTCAATCTCATTAGTGATGAATACAGGACGGATGAATGTGCAAAAAAACCGCCAGTTTAGTGCACGTGTGTTCTACTATTGCTCTCTCGCATGTTCCCAACTGCAGGCATCTTCTGATGCGCGTGCGTAAACGACTGCGCGGTACCGGTTACGTCATTCATTCTCCGTGCCCAACTATCGCATGAGACTGCACACGACTTTGCGCTCTAGTGATGAACTAGTTCTGGATTTGGCAGTACACACAAAAATTTGTGACAAACCAACCAGATATAGCTACTCTGATGCTACAAATGCTTCGATATTAAATGGAATCAATTTGTAAATATTTACTCAGACCAACGTTTATTTATTCCCAGCATGATTGATACATAATTAATGACATAATGCTCTTCATTTAATTGCAACTGACCTTTCAGAACTCACTATTCATAACAAAAATGTAGTACAACTTAGCATTTAAGTATTTCAAAATCCATGAAACAGTATACTTTTTTCTGTATATGGGGAATCTAAAACTCTAATATGTTTAGGAGTTGCGTTATATTCAACATCTAAATACAGATTTCTCTTAAGCTATCAAATGCAATTCTACAAAATAAATAGTGTGCACATTTCTGAAGAGACAGAGATTGTGATAAACTTACCTTCGGTAGCAACGGAGCTTATGGGAATCCCCTGTTTATGGGACATGAAGCCCAGATAAGTGAAGATTACAAATCCAGAAAAAAAGCTCGTAAAACAGTTGACAGCAGTTGTGACTAGACAGTCTCTGTTAAGAAAGATATTAGAACATTAATATTTAAAACACAGGTAACCTAATTAATAGGTCTCACTCACTCACTGACTCACTCATTCACTGACTGACTGACTCACTCACTCACTCGCGCACTAACTCACTCACTCCTCTTCCCATGCCTGGTCAGACATTCCTTCACTGACAGCAACATATGGGAAATGAAAATTACAAGATATATACAGGGTGTAAATGAATAACACCACACAAATTTTACTGGTAATAGAGGGATCATACACAATCAATTTGAGACAGGAAACCAATGGTCTACGACGTCAAGTTAATAAGCTATACTTATTCAAAGTAATTAGAGATGGTGACCAATCAGCCATAAACAGAAAGGAATATGTCAATATTATCCACTGGAATCGAAATAGTACTTATTAGGAACTTAGTAAAGCCTGTCTGCTGTCTCTGAAGAAGTATTTCTAAATTGTAGCGTTACCAAAAAACGCTTAACTTGGAGACTTAACATGTGGCTGCACGCCACTGCAATGGATAACAGGTTGTGGCGAGCGGCTATAGAAATACAGGTCAGTTCTAAAACGTGTCCTTTGGCCTCACGATTATGACGACTGGCTGTGAATCTCGTGAACCCCAGAAATCGAGCTCAAACCCGGAGATGGGTAAACTTTCTTTTCCATTTTGAGAGCAATGTTGTGTTTATGATTTAAAATAGCAAACTACCACCATAATATACAATGCACATAGTATTGTTTACTTCTATTAAATAATTTATTTCCTGATTGCTTCTCACTCTCTTTCTGTGCACCACAATGTACAGGTCCAAACATTTGTCTGACTATTCTTCTCTCGAAAGATTACAAAGCCTTTCCATTGTTCATTGTTCATGATGGCAGACCAAACCTCTGATCCATAGGTTACTACTGCCTTATTAACGTTTTGTATTTCTGGTTATTATTCCATTAGAGAAAATTTTTTATTTGGATATTAAGCTCATTCCCTGCCTGTGTTCTTTCTCTTATTGTATCGCTCAATTTATTATCAGATTTAATTAAGGTGCCAAGATATGAAACCTGCACCTACTCATTATTTATTTCCTTACCTTTGTTCTGCTTGTATCTACTTATTGTATTGCAATGTTAATATTAATTCAACTTATGTTTATAATAATTCAATTGCAATTACCTCTTTCAAGTGCTTATCAATTATTTACTTGTTTCTAAGCTGCTAGTTAGGCTTCAATCATTTCATTTAGGTGAGAACGAAGTTCTCAGTGGGTACCTACTATTTAGGTTATGCAAGTGCAAATAATGGTTAAACAAACTCGAAACATTAGTTACACGAAAAGTTACAACACGACAAGTTTCCTGTAAATCAAAATAAGTTAAGCATGCGCTGATGAAAAAAGAAAGAAAGAGAGATAGAGAAAGAAAAAGAGAGAGAAAGATAGGGAAAAAAAAAGCATTGGCTTATGGATATATGAACCTGCGCTTTTAATACGTGCGTACCTTCGCACCGTAGCACCATATCCATTTCTCTAAACAGGCATACTAGGGAATTCGCCCACTTGTTCTCCCATCATGCGTTACAACTGCAGTGGGCATGATCAGTGGCGTGCTTACCCTCAAACAATTTTAAGACACAGTTCTGTAATTTTTAATACTAGACCATAGGTTTCCTATGAACCGTCTATCACCAGTAAATTTCGTGCGGTGTTATTCATTTACATTCTGTATCTGCATCTTTGTACTTAATGTAAATACATTGTAAATAATAAAACTGTATAAGAAAACCAGCCACCACTATATTCCTATCACCTTCAGTTGTGACCCACTACTCGAAGTAGCTGCCCACCTGATTTAAACCGTTGATGTGCCATAAAAACTGCACGACTAAGATATCAAAAAACAATAAAAATCACAATGCACTAGATAAAGTTAAAGACTATAGAGAGCAGAGGATGAGTACCACAGCATTCATGTGTGAACGGAGGTATAAGGAATACCTAACAGTTATGCACATAAATCAATAGGAAAAAGGAAACCAGAACGATCGTTGGAGTGAAGGAACATAACTGAGTCAGAACAATTCATATGATGATAATGCAGATGAAGTGTTGATATTGTTAATGAAATGCTATTGAATAGCTATTATCAGTAACGAATAATGCTAGTAACTGCTAGCTAGAAAGTAACATGAACTATTCTAGACGTTCTCGGGCTTCAAGCCACCCTGATGACGGGAGAGATGCACACTCCCGAAACGCCGATGGCTCTTCATCACTGCACCTGGCTTGAAGTCCGAGAACGTCGCCAGGAAAACTTTAGATCTTATTTAATATGACTAGATACACTGTGCATAATTTAGAAAGGTAGAAGTTGTTCATGTGTTCTTCACCTACACATTTATAGCCCTGCTGAGGCTTTCACGGCCGGCATTATCAACTATGTTAAGTAGATTTTCCGGGCTTGTGGGCCGTGGTCGAGTTGGATTACCTTCTTCCGACGTTTCGCTGAAAACTGCGTCCAGCATCTTCAGAGTCAACCTTTGTTATTTTGGTCTAACTTAGCGGCTGCACATAAACTAAAGTTCACTGCAAACTTTCATATTATTGATCATTTTTGTTTCTTATTAGTGTCCTTGGTAACATAAATTTTCACGATCGCTCGTTCTCATGAATACCAACATGAGATTATCGCTAACAAATCTTTTCTTAATAACTTGATCTCAAATTATATTTTTATTTTTAATTTTTAAATGCCGGCAAAACAAAACCGTGCCATACAGTTCACCATGGAAAAGGAAACAAACAACAGTCTTCCTTTCCTGGATGTCCTAGTGACAAGAGAAGCTGATTCACGTCTGGGTCACACAGTTTATCGCAAACCTACTCATACTGATAGGCACCTCCATAAAACCTCGAACCATCATCCAAGACAAAAATTGGGCATAATCAAAACCCTTTCCGAACGGGCCAAGAAGATTTGTGAGCCACAAAAGCTGAATAAAGAAATCCGACATCTTAACAAGGCCCTCATCAGCAACGGTTATACACACAAGGAAATTACAAGAGCTCTCCATCCGAGGTACCCGTCAGTCCAAAAAGACCGGAGAAAGCAAACCCTGAGTACCATCTATTTACCATACATCCATAAGGTAACAGACCGAATAGGAAGACTGCTGCAACAGTACAACATTAGGACTATTTATAGGCCAACAAAGAAAGTCAAAGATTTATTTAACTCCGTTAAGGATAAAAGACATCCACACTGCACAGCCGGTGTTTACAAAATACCATGTAGCTGTGGACAAGTATATACATATAGGCACCACCATGCGGAGTATCAGCACTCGACTAAAAGAACATGAAAGACATAGCCGGTTGGGGCAGACGGACAAGTCAGCGGTGGCAGAACACTCTCTATTGTTCGGCCACGACGTGAATTACAAATACACGGAGGTACTCTCAAGGACAAGCCACTACCAGGCTCGCTTGACTCGGGAAGCGATAGAGATTTTTATGCATAAAAACTCCTACAATCGAAAAGAAGAGAGACAGCAGATAAGCAAAACTTGGCTCCCGGCTCTAATAAGAGGGAGAAGAAAACCCGAGACACTGGAAGCTTTCTCTTTTATACCAGGATCAGAGACGTCCCATTTGCCGGCATTTAAAAATTAAAAATAAAAATATAATTTGAGATCAAGTTATTAAGAAAAGATTTGTTAGTGATAATCTCATGTTGGTATTCATGAGAACGAGCGATCGTGAAAATTTATGTTACCAAGGACACTAATAAGAAACAAAAATGATCAATAATGTGAAAGTTTGCAGTGAACTTCAGTTTATGTGCAGCCGCTAAGTTAGACCAAAATAACAGAGGTTGACTCTGAAGATGCTGGACGCAGTTTTCAGCGAAACGTCGGAAGAAGGTAATCCAACTCGACCACGGCCCACAAGCCCGGAAAATCTACTTAACATTTATAGCCAATTAAAATGATAATACTGTACTTACCTTAAGCAGTTATTATGAAATGTATTATAGCTGGCATAACTTAAATGAACACCAAACCCAGCACCAACCGAGTAGAAGATCTGGACTGCAGCATCAACCCAAACCTGCAATGAAATATTTCACGTTCTTAACAACACCTGTCTCGTATGTAAATCTTTCTCTTTAGTCAGATAAGCTACTTCTCAACATATTTCTAATTGTAATTTAGAGGTTTAGTAGAACACTCAACTTTACATTGCTTCGGTTGTTTTCGTTAACACCGTAGAGTTCAGGCTCATTAAAGAATGCTCAGTGACGTTAGCACACATTTATGCCTCTGCAGGGGCTTATAAGGTCGAACAGTGAAGCTTAGATGTCTCTGGGTGGGGTCAGAGAACTTGAAAACTTAGATAACTAAAGGCCGGAGGCGTGTGCGTTTTTCTATAGGTACATTGCACATGCGTTACTATTATTGCTCGCGCATGTAAACAACTGCAGGTAGGTACAACCTGACCATGAAAACCGCCTCACTGCAGTACAACCTACAAGCATCATATGAACACTGTCACTCCACTGCGAGAAGAAACAAAACAGTCGCGTTACACTAACTTTGACCTTGCGTCTGCATACACTTGCAAGGCACTTCACTAGTTCGCAGAGTACTATGTTACGTTGTTTTCGACTCTTGCTTCTAGTGGCAGTTGTATGCACATTTGATGGTCGCATTCATACTCTGCGTCCAGCTAACCTGCATCGCACGCGAGCGCACATCCCTCCGGCCTTTATTGATAAGCATTGGTATTATAATGCATTTTATAGGAAATAAGAAAATGTTTGAGATGTTCAGTTCAGTAAAGATTATAATAAGAAAATGTCTAGTATTAAAAGGAATTATTAAACCCCTTGCGAGTTCAGTAACAAGTAGCAATAATTCATGTGCGGGAAATACTAATTAAAGATCCATGTTTATTTTCACTAAGCATTGTACTCCACCGCAAAATTCGATACCGAGATTTCAGCGCAAATACATGTTTTGAGACTCCCTGAATAAAAAAAGGATTTTAGAAACCGGTGTGTGTATGTGTGTGTGCATACGTATGTGTCTGTGCGTCTATCTATTTCAGGCATGGGGAACAGGGGTGACAGCAATGCCTGACACAATTTGAAGAACTGACCGGTTCTCTGAGGACAGACAAAGCGGGAGGTGTGGCCTGGTAGCTAATCGCTGTGCGGCAGTGGACTGGGTTAAAACTATGACGTAGGGGAAGTGACACATTGAGTCAGTTCTCCCCATCTATGGTCTAACTCTAATCTGTCTGTGAACAGCGTAACTCAAAAACAAAATTCGTGGAAGTAACAAATTTGGCATTTAACTTCCAAGTATGCGATACAAAGATTTTCAAGAAAACCCCCAATCCAAAACTGGACACATTAGCAGTTGGGCACACAATTGAACACTTCAGGTGGTTCGTCCTTGTGCGTAAGTACAGTGGACGGGTTTGTTTTTACTGGTTCATTGTGAACGTGACAACTCAGAAATATATGTACTTTTGATTTTCTTTCCTGTAGAACATAGAACTCACAGAAACAGAGAAGGATAAGGCTTGTGCACTTTACAATAGATATCGGTACAGCTTGAGAGATCTCGAGAAAACCGAAGATCTAAAGAAAAGCTCTCAGAGCTTGTCTATGTGCAAAGATTAAGTTTAACGATAAACTTTGTTTTGAGCGAAAACACTTATATCAGAATGAACACATATAATGAAGAAAAATGTCCAATTTTTGCTGAATGAACTTGTAAATAAATGAAAGGGTAAGAATTCTATAGTGTCTTTTCGTTTGCCCGATACAAATTTTGCAAACAAGTTTAAACTAACTTCCCTATGAGCTAGACTTGAAACTTTAAATATAGCTCTGAACTGAATGACAAACAACATGAACTCGCTTTCAAGAAAATCCCCACCCCAAGTCACGTTTTACATGGAAACATTTGTAACTAAGTTCATGGTTAGCTGGAGACAATTCAGGTGTGGATGACAATGCAATACTTGACTCACTTTTGCTAAAATCCCTCCACCCCAAACTATCCTTTAAATAGAAAAAAATACGAACATTTTGATTTTCTCGAAAATGACTTTAACCATTAAACTAGCATATGTTTAAGATTATTTCATAACAAAAGAAATGCTTATGTATCCTGAACTTTCTGGGAATAGACTCTGAAGTCCTTTGAAACTTTAAACTTAGTTCACATCTGAATGAAAAACAGACAGGGCTTTTATTTTTAATTATTTACATAAGAAAGTTAAAATCATTTTAATATACCACGTTTTTAAAGCAGACTAAAAATTGCAAAATAAATTCTCCTAGCCGCATACATATTCCTAACTCTATGTAGATTGTCCCGAAAATTTGTGGTTGTGAATTTTTAATAGATATGAAAATGCTCGTAAGATTTAAAATGAAGCTCGTGGGGCTCATGCAATACAGAATAGTGAGTATAGAAAGTAGCTGTCGTTGAGAAAACTTACACAACAGTTCAAATCATATGCAGTGCAACAAAATGTTTATGATTTAAGTAAACTATTCAGTTCACAATCACAAATTTTCAGGACAGTGTATGGGATTAGGTATGTGTATTGGGCTAGGAGAAATTATTTTATACTCTTTAGCCCATTTTAAAAACGTGGTATATTAAAATTATTTAAACGTTTTTAAACTTAACTCCATTGTAGAGTGGTATGATGCCTCTAATTTCAAATATTTAGTTTCCATGCTTGCTGCGAGTTCGTTCTGGATTTATAACGTTAATGTTGTTTTATTTACACTAAGATTAGTTTCTTACGACCAAGTGTAAGAGAAATGTTTGAATGATATTTTCTTTGGACCTATAAAAGCATTGCATCCCTCATCCTTGTAGACACATATGAGCTGGCAAGTCGACCTTTGAGACCATCTGGCATAACTTACCGATAAGCCATCCCATTTTCGCGACGCGGCTAGGAACACATGGCTCGGAAAGCATTTGGAGCCGGCTGTGCACAACACAAAACGCGCAATAGAATGAAAAGAAAACATTTTCACTACGTGTTGTTATTTATTTACTTATAGCAAGTCTCTTAAGACGCTCAGCCATGAATATAACTATTAAATTGTGATAGGCATATGCCAAAACTGATACATTACATTCACACGCCTTTCTCCACGCATTCTTCAACAAAGTATTCTTACAAAACCTTGACGATTTAATTTTGACTTATCCTGCTAAACCATCTGTTATATCTTCTGATATATTGTCCATTTGTTAATTGTGTTGAAATAATTAGAATTATATGTATAAGTCGTTAAAAGACCTTGTAGTTAGGCGACTATAAATAAAGCTTTAAATAACTTATTCTCCTTCGTTTAATTGAGAAGTGGTTTTTCTACATGTTTCATTGTAGATACAATTTAAATAGGGAAATACAGTAAAAGCTGGAGATTATGTGATGCTTTGAAATTCCGTTCTCTTTAAATCACCAGGAGAAAAAAGAGGAAGAATGACTTCGTGTGTGAGAAAAGTGGATTATTTAAAATGTTATACAAACAACAATGTATTTCTTGGAAATTGGTATCCCTATAAAGATACATTTGTCGTATATAGTGTGGTTTACTAACATCTAGGTATATTGTTTTGTTTTGTATGCCTTTGGCGTTCCTGACGGTCCTATCTTTGATGTTCTGGCGCTAGTATCTGTACAGGGGAAAAATGTGACTGTCGCTTTGGAGTAGTGTGCCTGCCATTGGCTGGAAGAGGTTGTGGTGACCGCAAACAGAGCGAAGAGTTGGATGGGATTTCTCCAAGTGTGGTTGATGTTTCCTCGTCAGGTAAGCCATATGTCTGTTTTTTTTGTTTTTTTTTTTTTTGTTTTTTTTTGTTTTTTTTTTTTTTCTTCAAGGAATAAAGGATTTCCTGTTACTTCTTTTGTTCAAGGAATAAAAGAGGCCATTTGCTGATCGCCTATGCCTGTATTTAAAGTCTATTTTAATGTGTTTATGAAATTTTGCGCTATACATTCTATCATATATAACTACACTAGGGCCCGGAAGTTCATGTCCTAAAAAGCTTTTAAAATCTTGAAAATATGTCAATAAATATGCACTTAAATATGCTTTATGCAAACATGTTCCGAAAAAAAAACTTAGAATTTGCCCATAAATATGAAGTTAAAATTTACTTTGTAGTGTTCCTTATAAACAAAGGGAAATACAATTGAACTTAAACTTGTTGATAAGTAGAAGCTTCTGATTCACTGTCCAAAGGAAGCAAGGAATTGCAGTTCACAACAGTCACGTGACGGAGGTCTTCAAACTTATAAGAATGCCTGTTATGTCTGAGAAATTCCTCTCCACATCATAGGATGATACTGGCGCATACTTAAACTATGCTAACTTGTTGACAGTAACAGGCAATTCGTGTAATTTAACTGTAGTGTTTCCATTTACAACCTCTCCATTTTGACCATAGTAGGTACATAATTTTAAAGGATCTATTACAGATTGAATTGTTACATTGTGACCTCCAAATGTATCACATTAAGAAGACCTGACACCGTTGGCTAACTATCACATTTGCAATAAATCTACCTTGCAATCTGTTGTTTCATGTATGACAACCCAAATAAATTCATTTTCCAGTTTATCTCGCATTCTTGATACAGCATTGTCGTATAAACGACTGACATAAGCTTTTTTGTAATCTGCTTTCGTCAAGTACAGTGAAGAAAGTTTTCCAAATTAGGATCATTAAGTTTCCAAAGTGGTATATGATGTTAAAACTGCTCCACATAAATCGGAAGAAAATTTATCTTTTTTATTTACTGAATATTGCCCCAATTGTTTTTGCTTAGTCTCGCTTTTTTCACGTTTCACCGTCGTGTTTATAAGCAGTTCAGTTTGGGGTTGCAACATTTCTAATCTTTAATTTAAAAAAAGACGGTTTTATGTCACAAAACATTAAAATTACAGAAATATGATGTTTTATAAAAACAAAAGTCAAAATGTGTATTTATATGCAATATCAAATTGGGTTTAATACGCCTACAAACTGATTAGTGCACATAACTTACCAGAACTGTGATTATAAAAGAAGAAAAAAAAAATCCAAATGCATGAACTTCAGAGTCCTAGTTATAAGAGGACCGCGACCTTCTTATCCGGGGTGGATTAGGTTTAGAAAGCACTCTGTAAGTTCGCTATGTCAGGAAAGCCTCTGAACGTAGAGTTTGTCAAAGTGGTACATGTATATGTATGTTTACATACAGTAAGAATAACACATATGAAGCTGAAGTGTTAACATGTAAGTTAGAATAATTTAACAAATATATAATCACATCATTCGGCTTATGTGGCCTGTACGTCACTGCACAATATTTCACTTGCTTCATAAAGCAAATACGTCCTTATTTACATGCTCATACAAACAAACTTATCAAAACTTGCTGTTAAAACATATAGGTACAATATTATTTAATTAACATATGAAATATCAGATAATAGTTTTATAATTATATACATCATAATAATATTCATGTACAGTAATTAAATCACTTGACTTTTATAGCATATATGTCACTAGATGGTTACACATAAGCGCGTACATGACACTATTTGAACACATATTATTACAGTGAATATTACAATATTAATTCTTAAGATATTATCAGACAGATGTCAAGTATTATTCCACAGAGTAAAATTATTTCTTACATAGGTACTCTTTAAAGGAAGCCTTAAAGGTATTGACATTAATAATAATAATAATAATAATAATAATAATAATAATAATAATAATAATAATAATAATAATAATAATAATAATAATAATAATAATAATAATAATAATAATAATAATAATAATAATAATAATAATAATAATAATAATAATTAATAACAATAAGAATAATAACTCCATTTGCAAATTACGGAAGCATTCTATACCTGTCCACATACTCCGAATGACAGATGTTCTCTGAAAGGGTTGCTCGTGCTAACTCAATTTTCACTCAACTATAACAAGGAAGGTTTGCGTTTGCTTGAAGTTTCATAGTCTATTCTAAAATTAAATTATTGCAGATGTACTTAAGTTTGACACAGAGAGTATTAAGTAAAAACATACTTGCGTGCTCGGTTGAATGATGTGCAATATAAACAGATGGATAAATGCAGTCTACAAATACAATATAAACATAAGCTGCAGATAGTGCACACATGAACGGCGAATTGAGAAATTCCAAGCAATAATTAACGTATTGCAGTAGGTTTAACTTGTGAAGGATTTAAATGTGATGTAACTTGATGTGTTTTTGGGTTCGATGTGCAAATCTAATATGTTATCTTTATAACCTAACTAATAGAAGCACATTAAAAAGCTTAGCAATGGAAGTTATGAATACTTTATACCATGTTTTCATTGATGGCTCACTAACCAAAGCGGGGTGTAGTACAGGAGCCGGCGTATACTGCAAACTTTTACGATTTTATGCTGAAGCTGGAAAATTAAACACTATCGGGTGCGGCCTAAAAGGGAACGAAAAGGCTGACTTCTTGGCAAAATAGGGGACAAGCACTTTGAATCCGGAGGTATCTACTGTATAATTTTATCTAGCAAAGATGATTATAAAAAGTTATTTAATCCTGAAAGATATGAAGAATTTAAAAAATTAAGCGAGGGAAAAATGGGCATCACTCTTAAATAAACCAACACCACAAGGACCATCTAGAAGTGAAACTGTAGCAGCTTTTCGTATAACAACAGGACATGATTGTCTGGCGGAACACCCACATCGTATGAAAATTATCGATTTGCTAAACTGCATGTTATGTAATAAGGGCAATCCCATGACCTTCGAACTTCTGAGAAAGTGTGGTGCACTCCAGAGATTATGGAATGGAACAAACGGTCAACTCTATCGGGAAGCCAGAAGACTGATGATAAATGGTCCACAAGTCTAGAACATTACATTAAATAAATCCCTGTAATCTAGTGGCCTGTTTATTTTGCGTGACTACCCTTGCCAACGAACAGTGTCTACTGGAGTAGTGAACCAATGTTAAAGATGTATAAACAATAAGCATTTTGCATTAAGATTGTTAGAAATTAAATTGAGATTAATTTATGGACGCTGTTTAACCGCTGTACTCTCAGCGTTCTACTCTAATTGGACGTGAAAGACTGCTTAATTTTGCTCAGAGGCCTCTTTTACAATCTTGAGATTGTTTTGTGTGCCACAAATCTACGAAATGGGACCACTGGCTTTACTTCTCTTCCGAAGAAAGTCATATTAAGAATTTCTACTCCTGAAAAGTATCCATCGCCCTCCATCGGGTTTGAACCACAACCTCGGTAACCAGAGACTAGTATTACCCTATTGCACGGTGGACGATAAGACCATTAGGAAGAGACAGTGCAACTCAATGAATGTAACATTTTTAAAGCCGCTTAAAATACACCTAAAGATACCAGTTTCTAAGAAATCACGTTCAATTGACATCGAAGAAGCTGCAATTACGCGAGATGAGTCACTTCTCACATATTTGAGATAATCTGTAACAACAAATGAATTAAATATATAGGAAGAAAAGAATATAATGTAAGGACCCTGGGACTGACATTTAAATGTCCTAAATGTATGAAATCAATGTTTTGCACACTTCAGTCTGTTATAAACTACCACACAAAGTTCCAGCGCAATCTATAGTTTTGAGGAAATTAATTATGCAATTTATTTAGAGTGCGAAAATACATTAATATTGAAAATACTCTGTGCGCATCAAAAACTAAAATCACAACAGTTTTATTATTTTACAGATTCCAATTGTCCAACAGACACCATCAATCTCTAGCAGGAAGAAAAAAGAATTACTTTTAAAGAAGTTTATGCTCATCGCGCAATCAAGGTCATGAAAACAAAGAGAGCGTAGAGCAGAATTGAAATGCTAGAACGCGCGTAATTTAGAAACTGCGTGCGCACTCAACTCACTAGCATAACAAGAGAAGTGAAACACATTCAGCGCGTTTAGTTTGCGTTCTGCTTCTCCTTCTCCAAGTGCCTCTTCAATTACAAATATGTATACAGAGTGATTAATAAGTGAGGTTGAAATACGTTCTATGTTATGCGACACCACTTGTGATGTATACAAGGTTAAGCGCCCCTTTATATTTGAAAGAAGTTCAATAAATGAGAAGCTGACCTTCAAAGATAATTAAAACATTTGTCACTATCTTCAGGGATTGGAGGATACAGTGTAAAAGTTGTCGTGCAAATGCATCTAACTGTTAATTGGGTGTATCCAACACCTTCTTGCTTTTTTCCTTCTCTTAAATATGAAATAGACAAGATGCACTACAGCAATAACATCAGCTTCCATCTTGGAGAACTGAAGGACGATAGAACGCGAGTGTCTGTTATGTGTGTTTAGATCTCAAACGCGCGGGAATATTACGCGCGTAAAAGCGGGCGGAAAGATTACGCTCGTGTGTCCCCGGTGTAAAAGTTGTTAGAATTCGATTCAATCGACGAAAAGACACTCGGCTACCAACGTAAACCATCCAATCTTCTCCCCCTTTCCTTTATAGCTAGCTGTTGTCAAGTTGGTGCTTTATTACCAGTTCTGTTCCACCCCGTGTTTCAACTCTATTTTGCTGTGATTGGAGTTTCCTTTTAAAAGGAACCACAGCATTTGTTTCAGGATGGAGCTCTCCGGATGACATACGCACTTGAGCTCTGTTGTGAAATCCCCTTAGCAACATTCCCTTAGTAGATATACGTGTAGGGTTCCCAGCTTTTGTTTACGAAAGAAAAGGAAGATTTTCCTTTTAGGAGAAAAAGGAAGGCTTTTTGATACTCGTTTTGGTCATGATCACTTTTATTGTTTGTGTTTATTTTCAGACTTTGCTTTTTTTTTTTTTTTTTTTTTTTTTTTTTTTTAAACAATTATGCACCACATTTTGCAATTTAAAAAATTGTTTGCATGAATATTGAAAGTTTACAACCAGCTATAATTCAAATTCAATAAATTCCTTAGTGCACGTGTTTCTCACATCAATGAAAATGCAATCATTTCGAAAACTGAACATTAACCCGGTTTAATAAAATGTATTCATAAACGTTTAATAACCTTAGTAAACATTACAACACTTCTATATTAAGCAAATACCTTAACCTCTAATATACTAGAAATGTAGCTTTGTTCTTCAGTTAAGTGTTTGTTTACGGTCTATGCTATAAATAAACACGTCCATCTTCCAGCTACATCAAACAAATACAAGGACGAGAAAGAACATAACAATGAACCATATGCGTTCTCGCGGTACATAATTGCCAACTGTTACCAACGTTCTCGAAATAAGCATATGGTTACACAGCAGTGTAATCTATGAGAACATTGCTAATTGCATTTTGCGGTCAAAAATTGATTTCCCTCCAAGTTCTGGAACAGTTACGAGCAATTGTCTCCAGCTGTTGATTTAAAATCTGAAGTTCAGATACTCCAAAAGACATAAACGAGTTTTAAAACAAAAGAGTATACATTCGTAAAATATGCGGCAGTAGGATATGACTTTTTGTTTTTTCAGACCTAATTTTGGACACTAAGAACTAATTAAACAAACTCATACTGGAAGCAACCTACTACAATACAATTTATTAATGCCTCCTTACTTTTTAAAAACTGCATTTTTAAAGTAGCTTCCACGGCAACGAATACATTCCTGCAATCTGCTGTGAAATTTCTGAATGACTCGGCCCGACAACTTCGATGACATTAATTTCGTTCGTTGTTTTTCCCAGCTGGATGACGGTGCGAGTCTTGTTGCGATAAACCCCATTTTTAAGTAACTCCATAGGAAGCGTGGTGCGATGCCCCATGCGTGCAATAATTAATTTCTAATTTTTTTATGTTCCATTTATATGAGACCTTTAACTTTGAAGGTAATGTCGGCGGCTTTTAACCTCTTGGAACAATTGCTCAACAGCAATTAACTTATTACATTAAATTTACGCACGCACACACGCACGCACACACACACACACACACACACACACTCACTCACACTCCTATTCCCAATTCCAGGCTCTAGGGAGGATGGGGAATAATGCTATAGTCCCTCCGAGCTTAAAAGTGGGTATGCACATAAACATTGCGATTGTATCACTCCGCCAACAAACACGTGTTCTGTGGGCACTGCTATTTACATCTGTTACCGCAACCGTCAATTCTTTCACTGTAGCAGTGTGAGGTTAGAATTGCACTCGGCTCATATTTATTAAATAAACTACATTAACTAGTTAAAGAAATTGGTTAAGAAAAGTTTTGAAGTGTAATTTTGTGAGTAAAACCTTACGTTAACTTGAGTCATCAGATTAAGGTACGGCACCCTCAGATCTCAGGTAACGTTTCCACACAACCATAGCTTCCCCATCAAATATCACGTTGTCTTTCTTTTTGTAAGAAACCCAGTGTTTTTCAACAAAGTGTGGAACATGGTTAACCTAACATTTGGAAGATCTGCCTCACTGTTCATTATTATAGGAGTTCCGTTGTTTAAAAAGAAACTATGCATTTTAAAGCGAATAACACTTAGTCATCCACTTTGCCTAAAACACTAACTGATCCTTTCCTTTTCTTTTTAGCAGCTTTTACAGTTACTGTTTGTTTCATTTCCGTTTTCACATTTGAAACAGTGCACGCAGAAGTGCCAGTTGCTTCAGACGTCAATTTGGTTACGTCTTTCACAGCCAGAGTGCCATAACGTTGAAAGAAAAAGTTGAACACACATAATACAATAGTCTTTTCACCACATCTTATAGGCTTTCCGCTTTTATGTTTCCTTAACTACTCTGAGAAACTGAACACTCCGCCACACTGACTGCACGTGCATTGCTAGTAATACAAGTGTCAGAGCATCACTTCACTGCAGTAACAACGCAATCGGGAAATTACCGAGTACCACGTGATAATAAATGGAAGTAGTAAAATATTTATGTTCATGTTTAAATGTTTTACAAGTTGAATCACGGTATTTATTCACCCCGTTCATTACTTGAAAGTATTAAATAAGCGATAATATACGCAATGTAGTAAGGAACTATTTCCAATCGCGCTTCACCATTTCACCCACGTTGAAAGTTGTGCTGCGGCGTAATGTTGACATCCGTACACACTTTAAGGCCGGATAGGGTATAGTTAAAGAAAAATTCTCACCCGGGAATCGAACCCGGACTCCTTGTACAGTTGGCAGATGCTCTAACCGATTGAGCTAAGGGGTCAGCGCTCTAAATCTTTGCACCCGAATGATCAATTTCAACTCAAAAATGTTACTGTGAACACACGTTCTGTCACAGTTATCCATATTGTTTTTCACAACACCGAGAAAAAAATTGCACGGTTTAGGGATCCTACTAGTAACACCCGCGGTATACTAGAGAGCGCCAATCCCTTGGCCTGGGTTTGACCCTGCGATCCGTTCTCGGCGACGACCCGGTATCCCTAGATAAGGTACTGCGGCTCGCCGTCGAAATTGCATTCGAGAAGCAACTTTCTTTGAGTCATGATTTTTAGAGCTTTAGCCTATGAACCTTGATTTCTGTTTTTTTTTTTACCATTTTAACCTTTTACATTTCAATTTTTAATGTTGTAACTCTGTCATGTTAAATCCTTGTTTTAACTTTTCATCTTTTAGCCACACCAGTTCGTGAGTGATTTTGGACTTTAAACTTTGACTTAGAGCCCAAATGACCTAGCTGTCGACGGGCTCTTAAAACCCACTTACTCGCTCATTAGCAACACTGCTGTTCACGTTACTCAAAACCACCAGCGGGTTCTAAAAACAGTCATATCTCACTGCCGCACCTGTATTTTATGAGTGCATACTCTTTTTTTATTTTGTTATATATTACTTATTACTTCATTGATGGAAAAGATTAATTGTACAACAGAAAATACACACTACGAGTACGCAATTACATTGTGACGCCGGCCGACGGTATCGGCAACAGCAAAGGTGATGCGTGCAACAAAGGCGCTCAAGGTCAAGCTGCCCCGCATTACTCGGGTAAGCAAACACGCGACAACAATCAGTGCGGCATTACAAAGGGATTTTCTAGATTGTTCCCGCATTTTCTGGTCGCCGCCAGGGTCAGAAAAAGGAGCATTTTCGAGAAAGATCTGGCGACGTCATCGCCTTTATGAAAGCTTGCGGAGCGTGTGAGGGTAGACAGGTTTTAGTCAATTTTAGTTTGTCAGGGAGTGTGGAACAAGACAGGTGTATGTGTTGGGGTGAGTGAGTGAGTGGGTGTGTGGGTGTCGTGGAGAAAGCGAAGCAATTGAGTGTCATCAGAGTTCTTGTGAGACAAAGAAAGAACTAAAAGACAAAATTGTGTGTTAAGGTTCGGGAAGACAACAGTTGTGAGCTGTAATATCACGAAGGATTGTAGACTGTGCTTACGTCAGTTAAAGAGAGCTGTTGTTATGCACTCAGAAGAAAATAATGTGAGAATAAAGCAACTGAACTGGAGTGGACTTTTGTCGTTTTGTTACTATATCCTGAGCTACATATTCATAACTCGTTTTTGCATTTTCCACATAATGAAAAAGAACGTTTTATTACACAGCAGATTCTTTTAATCTAACTGTATAATGGATGAAGATATTTGCGCAGAAATTGGGCAAGATCGCAGCAACAGATAGGAAAGTCGCTCCCAACCTCCAGGTTTCCTTGTACTTCAGTGCATTTAACATCAAATAAGCTGTGTGAGTGAACAAAGCAAATTACTTAGCTATATAGCTGCAGTTTTAAACGGTTATTTTCCCTCTTACAAAACCCTAAGAGAATAAAGAAATGCGTCATGATAGGCATGGGACTGCCCAGTGAGCTGCATTTAAAAGCGCGTTGGATTTTAATTCGCGAGCAGCATTTACCAAAAGAGGATTAACATATGAAAACAACTCTCACTTCGGAAATCCTATCAGATCATAAATATCAGCGTACATGCTCAATCCTTTTAATTTTACTGGATTTATTTTACAATCTATACCATGTGTGTTTGTTTCTTTTTGCATTAATTTATCATGGTCTTTTGATTACTTATATATTTACAAACATTAGAGAATGACCATGCATAATGAATGCCACATTTAGTTATATGCTCTTTGCATATCGCTTTCCCATGTTGAAGTTTGGGATTATTGGCAATAAGCACTGTTAATGTTATGTTGCTAACAGCAGGAGACTTATAGTACAGTCACTCTCAAATAACAGTGCATTGTGTTACCCTGCACACTGGTTTATATTGTACTCAAATTGTTATATTATTTATTGTTGGGAGTAGGTGTTAACCGGAACTGGTGGGTCTTCTTCTCAAAGACATTGCTTATATAACACTGCACAACAAATTTGAACTTTTTTTCTGTCCTTTAGATGAAACTGCGTGATTCTGTATAAACAAAAGGTGCTTGACTCATATCTGAAAACCAAATTGGTCCATCACGTACCATTTTTGTAGGAGACCCACTTTTGATATTTATACATATTGATTACAGAGAAATGAAACATGAGGCTTGAGTACAGAAAACACACACTAAAATGGTTTTTTGACCGTTTCCTCTTGTAGGCACCTCTTGATGTGTCCCTGACAATAGACCAACAATACTCAGCTAGCATACTTCCATTCCATCGTCTACTGAAACGTTTTTCAAACTTAAATGTCCTGGTGGAACCTTTCCCTGTGCTCGTCGCTTATTGCACCAAGGTTTTGAGGAAAGAAGTCCAAATGTGAGTCCAAAAAGTGTAGTTTTAATGACATACTGCAACCTATAGCATGAAAGCATTCTACCATGTCACTGACAAGATCTTCATAATTTTCAGCTTTCTCATTTCCAAGGAAACTTGAGCACATGAGTACACCAGGCTGCTTTTTCTCCCTCTGACAGTTTATTTTCAAACTCTTCGTCATAAATGACTGCTTTAATTTGGGGACCAATGAAAACCCCTTCTTTTACCGTTGCCTCACTTAATTTGTTGAATTTGTTCCTGAGTTACAAGAAAGCCACTCCTCTGTCCAGAGCTTTTACAAACATTTTCATTAAACCGAGTTTAATGTGCAGTGGTGGTAGAAAGACACATTTTGGATTCATAAGTGGTTCATGTGCTATATTTTTGGTGCCAAGAATGAAGCTTCGTCTTGAAGACCATTGTTTACCGGTGTAGTGATTTTTACCAATGGCGACAAGCTGCATTGCTGTGTCTCCAAATTAAATTCGCCACACACATAAAAAAATACGCCGGCTTATTTTTACAATGATGAGACATTATAATGCACTGAATGTAATATAATTTTGTCCTTAAAACACTTAAAATTGATCGTCACTAAAATATTCCTGCCAGCAACACTTCAGAGAGGAAACTTCCGAAAATAAACAAAATTTTACAGTGAAAATGCTGACATAGTCAAAAGATCAAGCTGACAGTGAATGTTTGATATAGATATCCATTGTTTAATATGTGTACATATATACCTGCAGTGTAAATGTTGAATAGAATAAGCAGGTTATAAAAAATTGATTTAAATTAACAAAGACGCAAATTTATAGCGAAAATACTGTAACATATGAAGAAAACACCAGTTACTGCTATTCACACTTTATTGCCTTTTAGTCAGTTAGCGTAGTGCTAACGTTACACTCAGATTACTTTTGTCCAAGCTCAGAGCAACAGAACAACTGCCGAATCACAAATAAGAACTGTCAGAATGAACTGCTAGTCGGCACGACTCCTCAACGCTTCGTATACGTCTTTTTTTTTTTCTCGTGCCCGGTGCTTGGCAGCGACTTAGACAGAGGGAAAGTTCTGGAGGTAGAATCTTCGGGAGTGCCTGTGGCGGAACGGTCCAGAAACCGCACCGCCATGTAATAGCTATTGTCTCGTACGCTCCTATTGTTGTCGGCGGCAGGTCGTTAGGCCAGGCAGGCGACTGGCTGGTTCCCCCCTCCCCAGTGTAGGCAATCAGATGTGGCGGGCGCGGTGACAATACGTAAAAAACTAAATTTGGGTTTTTGGAAAAATGGTACGTGGTAGACAAAAAGTAATTACAGATTTTCAGCCATACTTGTACAAGAAACACATATTTTCATCTAAAGGACATTTTTCATGTTGTACAGTGTAATTTGTTATTGGGACCAGTGGACTGGTGGATCTTATCAAAGACATTGGTTATGTCATTTGTTGTTGGGACTAATATAGCCTTTCCAACTGGAGCACTTAGCGCTGGGGCGCGCCTGTGCGCATTTTTAGTGCGCAAAAGTGTAAGAAAAGTCGAAGTCGAGTGAAAGTGTTAGAAATATACAAGTCATTAGATCGTGTGTTCTTGGGTATATAATTGTTATTGCTGAAGCTTTAAAGGGCTTAGAGTGCAAGCGCCATAATATGTAATTGAATTTAAAGATCCAAGGTGGTCTTTGGACATAAAAGCAGATTATTTTTTTAATGTTTTGGCTAAATTTCAGCTATGGGCACCTTTCGTGTTCTTTCACTGAGGCCTTCGTCTGTCTAAGCACTTGTAGTACCCATAATACTGGCAACGAAGAGGCACCTAATCTACATCACATAAGATTGCATAAAAAAAAAAAAAAAAAAAAACAAAAAAAAAAAAAAAAAACTAATGTGTTGCACTCTTATAGCTTTCTCTACTCTTGTACACACTATTCTTGCAAACGCTTATTGCTCTACTACGTGTTCAGATAAACATTTGCAGAAATTATATCGTTGCTAATTTTCTTGTAGGTGCAAGGGGATTAGGGAATAGGGCAGGCTTTAAATGATAGTCAAATCTTTTAAGGGCTGTTCACTTTGTGATGGCTTCGGCATTCCGTTCTCTTTGCAGGACCAAGAGATAAAAAAAAAACGAAGAAAAGTTGAGTTGTTGAGAAAAGTGTAAGTCTGAAAATTCAAACAATAATAAGGAATATCTTGGAAATGATTCGTTCTACAAAAAAGGCATAAATTATGTGCTGTATATAATGGGATCTACCTTTCTGTGTAGTATGATTTTATATGTCTCTTACGGTTTTAACCAAAGTTGTCATTTTTGAGAAAATCAAACTTTTTGAAAATATCCCTTGTAAATTGTAGTTTGGTTTGGGAGATTTTCTTGAAAAGATTCGTGGTGCATTCTTTAAAGATGCTGAACATCAATACCAAGTTTCATTTCTAATTGACTTTTCGTTCTTGAGTTATATTGTTCTTTCTCTCTCTCTCTCTCTCTCTCTCTCTCTCTCTCTCTCTCACACACACACACGAACATTTTTATGAAACTTGTTTCTTTTCATTCAAGGAGCCTCAAAACATGTATTTCCAGCGAAACCTTGATATTGAATTTTTGGATGGAATACAATACGTACGTGTTCTACTTACTGTAAGTGCGCAGAAGAGAAAGTTGGAAAAAAAAAAAAAAAGTAGATATGGACATATGTATTACCCAGGACAGATGGCATTACGTTTATTTGCGGCTAACAGAGGAACTACTCGTGTTCTGTCTAGCCGGTGTGCAGCGTAAGTATAGTGGTGCCCATCCCTTAACGACCGTATTCCAAGAAGTTGTAAACCTGCCCTTCACCCTTCTTCCACTGCTAATGAGCACAATAGAGAGGGTCCTCTCAATGTACTCTTAGCAAATGAATCTGCTGTTGCCAAGTCTGTTACAGTTGTGCGTTCACAATGATATTAAAGATTCCGCTTGTTGAGTTACATCTCAGAGTGACCGAAGTAAAAGACGTGGCAACACCGTCCACGCGACCAGTCGTGACTCACACAGACCTATCTATGTGCATTGCTAAATGTCCCGAGTAATAGTTTTGAAACGTAAGAGTCACGCTGGAGTGCAGACAATATTTGTGCTTACCTGTGTGTCAGTGAGACGCGTTAACTCTGGCTGCAGATAGTATATTATACCCGTAATTGCTCCTGGCAACATCAGCCCTCGGATCAACAGAATGGTTAACACCACATATGGCAACGTCGCTGTGGCCCATACAACCTTTCCTGCACAGAAGATAAAGGCGCATCAAGTTAAGATTTTTGGTTCAAGGAATCCTAGGGTTACATGTATGTTTAAATTCATATACATGAAAGACAACTTGCACTAAACATTAAACAAAGAGGTGGGCAGTGGCCAGTAAACTAGAATGTTCTTGCCATGAACTACAGAAAGGCATTTTTGAACTTTGTAAACAAACATAGGCTTTGAAAAGTTATAAAACATTTGTTAAATTGAAAAACTGAATCCTGTGTAATTTATAGAATTGCATGTAGTGTTAATATGTAGCGGAGCATGCAGTATAAATAAATGAAAAAAATAGCATGTGGCTAATTGTATGTTACAACCCTTAAGTGGTTGCGCGGGGTGTTCAGAACACCCCAGGGATTCTTATCGATGTATTATTACATAATGAATAGGAATATACCTTCATGATATTTGGTACCTTTCTAGGCAGTAATGTGCGAGCCTTGAGTAAAAATGGAATCATTAATGAAAGCCCAAGAAAATACGCAATATACTTTGAGGTGTTGCCAACACCCCGCGCGGCTCTCTACGTTATTGTGCGCCGAGAAAGCTTACAGTTGTATTCCGTAACAGCTGCTTGTATGTTGTCACTGTATGTGGTTAATTCAGCAGTGGATCCTTATGAAATAGAACAAGAAAGAACGCAGAAACTTCTGCAAGATTTATTAAATGAGTGAAGACACAAAAGTTAAATCGCACTGTCCCAGCTATATGTCTAAAGCACATGAGAAATGTATGTTATGATAATACACCCATTGTAGCCAGTGACAGTGTCTAAATTCATAAAAATGTTGTATGAATCGACAGAATAAATGTTTAGTGATGTGTACTGGCTTAAATCAGTACTACAGAACAAAGAATACAACCAAAGATTGTAAGAAAATAGGATATATTGTATGTGGTTCAAGAAAAAGTCAGTTTCTACTTTATTAACGTAAAAAATACACTCATATTCGTAAAAGATGAGGTAGCATTCTGAACAGTCATTTATTCAGTAAACATGTGTATATTGACATGTTGCACAGATATGAAATTAAAGCCATTTTTGTTTGGGGTGTCAGGAACTCCCCGCGCGACTAACAACGTTATGAAAATAGGCCCTACTGCGTAATAGTTAAGTACCCTTCATTGATCACTGATAAATAATAATTTCAGTTTAAAGTAATCTGAAGATCTTTCTGAAGACACTCGTCACTTTTGGACCGGTTAGGTATAGTCTATCCTAGGATTAGAGCAACATCACACTTAACATGTTAAAATCGATAAGTGGCACCAACTCCCAATGATTTAGTAGATATCTTATCAGATTGAGTGCACTTCACGTGGATAATAAATTATACTACCTCTGATTGGCTACAGCCAATGACATTATTGGATATAATAGTGACAGTTCCATCCTCCGCTTTGGCCAATCAAGACTATATGTTAGGGGCGGTGACACTAGGGATATTTTCAAGAATGTCCAAGCAGGCAGTTTTGGAAGTATTGTGTAAACCACGATGTCATTCTGCAGGTTCTGGGAAAGTCCAGCAGAGGCGTGGACCCTTAACCAAAAACGCTCAGACACTTGTAAAAGTCATATTGTATTAGCCATGCTTTTGTTTACTTCATCGCCTACATATATGTAGATAAATGTTCTAACACTCACTATAATAAATGAGAAGAAATATTACAAATGCAGCGTACAGTAAATATATTGTGGGACAAAAGTGGCATTACGATTGCGGAAAGTTGTTGGAATTTAATTATATGTATCAAATATATTAAAACTCTCTGATATTATGTGTTTAGTTGATTCTTGTTTAAACATACACGTATTCTAACAGTGATGAAATAAAGACAGTAATAAGGAAAGAAAGAAAAACCACTGGAACAAGGTATAAATATGAAAAATGTATACGAAAGTATTCTAATTTGTGTAAGTAAAATGTAGCGAATTACTTTGTCATACGAGAGCTAGATTCCAAAATATAACATGTTTGTGTTACGCTGCCGCCGCCCAGCCCTCCAGTGTATTTACTTTGTACTGGTCAATTATATTTTATTTCAGGCGAATCCTACATGTTTGTGTTTCCTTTAACTGCATCAGTGTATAAGCACCAGAGGCAGAATCAAAACTCCATGCCACAGTTCCGATTCTACTTCTTATACATTGCCCACACACGGCTTGTGTGTTTAAACACACTATCAGTAAGTTTGGTGGCATACAAATAATAATTACGATGTAAGTACCCATTTGATACAGCCAGTAAAACTCAGTACATTTTACTCAAAACATAAATCAGCTCCTATTTTATTAACCCTCCAAAGAGCGGTCAAACAGCAAGTACAACAGAAGTAAACAGAAGCGTGCTGGGTTCATCGTTAGCCGCCTGACTCACTGCTGCTACCAACACACAGGTGTGATGTCGCCCTAACTATACTTCGTGACGGATTTTAATGACTTGTACCTGATAATTTTAAACGCTACTTTCTAAGTAAATACTGCATATAGAGGGCAATTTAGCGCTGCAACCTAAAGGCACGCCAGCTTGGTGGAAATTTTACACACATTATTTGCTATTGTTTCTATGGATAAGATTATAATGCCTCCCTATCCGTGCACTTTGTTAGCCCACAGCACGTCAAATGAAGTTAATCAATGAACCTATTTGCTCTGCTGAAATGTACCTCAAAGTTCTTCCTAAAGACTCGGAATAAAAAACCGAAAAGAAGTATGAGTGGTACACTGATACACATTTTGCCACTGAAATTCGAACCCAAATCCACAACTGTGTCACACATTTTAGCGCACATATTTTTATTGCCTTGTTATGCATGTTCTGGAGGCAGTGTAGATGAGACACATGGTAAATAAAAATATCACGGCAGCGTTAGGTATGTAATCTTGTATTGCAAGTCGTAATTAAATATATTAGTCAAAGAAAATTATAATCTACTAGTAACATCGGCTAAGAAATTATTAATATCTAGGAGACTCTATTTTTATGCCACATACATTGGGCACCTTCAGGAACAATTATGAAAACTGCACTGGAAATTTTAACCCGATCATCATAAAAAGTTACGTAGAGCTATCGAAGCTATTGATGCTATTTCGCACTAGATTCTTATGGCGCGATAAAGATGCGTCGGAAACAAGTCTTGTGCCTCGATTTTAAACGGCAGGTTTATACACCCTAAGAAAGACAGAGAGAAACACAGAATGAGATAAAGAAAGAGAAAGAGGATGGGAGAGAGGAAGAGAGAAGTCGAGAAAGAGAAACAAAGAAAAAGAGAAAAGGAAGGATATAAAGAGAACAAAGGGAGAGATTGACAAAGAGAGAAGTGGAAAGACAGAAGGGAAGTGAAAGAGGGAGAAAGATAAAATACAAAGAAGAGAGAAAGAGATAGAAATATAGAGAGGAAGAGAAAAAGAGAAAGAAAGACGGGGAGAAGGACACGGAAAGAGGCAGAGAGAAAGAGAGACAGAGAAAGGAAGAAGGAAAAAAGAAAGAATGAAGGTGCAGACCCTCTCCAGCGTATGTTTGTCCAAGTCCAAAACATTTCTGTGACCAGTTCACAATGGTATCTCGAGATACGCGCCTCTTAACTTCCTTCTATTGTCACTTTTGATATTGAGTCCCAGCGCTGACAGCCGAGCGGTTATAAGCGGGACCTTGGCGATCCATTTGTGCCACATATTTTGCATTGTAACATTTCCCTCTGGGGCGACAGACAATTACTTTCCCCTATTTGTAGAGGAAAATGTCAACTCGTCTGTGAATGTAACCTTATTTCAGTGATGGTTGACATTTTCTTCTGCAAACGCGAGGCGACATGATCTATAACCTGTAACACTGCTTCTTAGCTACAAATCGAGCAAAGAGCCCTTTTATGTATAGTCAACGACTTCTAATGTAGGTACATGTTGGGAAAGATTGCTGTCCACCTCTTCTGGAAGTGCGGTATCCTGCTGAAGAGTGGACAAAACCTTATGACTGGAATTAAGTCAACGAGGAGCAATCCCTTCCCCGGATAATCGCACCCACCTCGTAGCGGTAGATATAGGACTTCAAGTGATTCTGCTGCCTGAGACATAGTGTGTCCAGTAATGTTCACTAACAAAGAGAAATCTTCTAATTTCATCTTTGTGTGCACTTGGCCATAGCAAAGGTCAGTATGATTGCTAACATATGCAAAATTCCAAGCCTAGCGCGCTAGAACTATTCATAACTGCAGATCGAAGCAGAGTTTGCGCATCTAATATTAAGCCCATTAAATGTTTAGTTGGTTTTCTTTCCCTATGGAGTTCTTACCAATGTGGTATTTATTCTGAAAACGAAAAGAGTAATTTCTGTTTTAACGTATGAGTGTCTTAAAATTAATATACCGGATGGAAGGGAAGTCATTACATTAATTTAAACAAGTGATAGATTTCGATATTTGGAACACGTTTTGTATTTCACGTTTTTGTCTCTGACCATTTCTATGGGGGTATTTTAGTTTTTCGAAAACAAGAGACAGACAAGCTGGCAACACTGCAGATTGTGTGGGTGTCACTTTCACTAGGTCAGTATATAAACACCGCAGCGGCATATGTCGCGAGCGTAAACAAATACCATGTCGTGTCCTTCCGTTTTTACTGTGAGAGTGAAGGCCTATCACAATTATCTTCCAAAACAATACACCACCCTGTATCGTGTTTACAACCAGCCTCAACGCAACGTTGCCGAGTTATTTCATGTCTGAAAAAGCTGCTCGGAATATTCCTTTAATTCTTTTAAATAATTAATTGCTTCGAAACCCCGTGTGACGTCCGATAATTACTACCGAAACTATGTCAAAAATAAGTTACTCTACGCGTCTTACAAATAACAAATTGTTATCTTAATACATTCTTGTGGAATTACCCACTTACAAAAATGGCGAGCTGGGAAAAATGTTTGGCCAAAATATTCACAGGTGTCTGTAGAATATCTATATGATGTAATTCAAAAACAAAAAATGGCATTTTCACCTAAAAATTCAGTCCTAGGGATCCTAAAATACGCCACTGGTTGATCGAACAACAAAGGCAGAACGCTCCACTCACATCGCTGCTATGTACGCGCCGGCTGAGAAGATTGGTAAATTGCCCCGTTTCCTTAACGTCATCCAGCGTAGTGATATCGGACGATGAGTGAATGAAATGGGTGAAATGATGTCCAAATGTGTCCGAGGTCCATAGAGCTTTAAGTTACCCGATGTTCTCTTCTCAGGATAAAGAAAAACCTGGGAAAAGACCTTATCCTTCACCCTAAGCGATATTCAAACTCGCGACCTCTTGAACCTGAGGCAGACACACTACCACCACGTTATAGAGGCGGGCAAAGAAAGCCCCGTGAAGTAGTAGTGACAGCATATATGGAAACTATGTTACTAACGATAAGAGCTGTGTGTAAGATATGCACAGAAATGCGGTGGTATTAAAATCATTCAATACAACAAATGTAAAGCGTGTTACATATATACACCGAGTGAATTTTACAGAATCTCTATTGAAAAAGCAATGTAAGATTTTCCCGTCGCTGTCAAAGTATGACGCTGCGACATCTGTAAATAAGGAGCAAAAACATCTATTGCATAAGAACACACTTCAATGAACAAGCTATCGGCATAAAGTGAGTATAGAGTATAGCGGCTCAAAAATCAGCATCAGTATGGAGTATACAGAATCGAGAAATAGTGTTGTCGTCCCAGTATTATATACTTAAGTTCTTGCTCACTTGTCATATGAATGCGCTTCAATGAACAACAATCTAAACACATGCTACTAATACTGATGGTTAATCATTAAAGACCGGAGGCATGTGTGTTTTTCCATAGGTATACTGCACATGGACTTTACTGTTATCGCTCGGGGATGTAAACAACTGCAGGTAGGTACAGCCTGACCATGAAAACTGCCTCACTTTAGCACAACCTACAAGCATCATAAAATGTGCATTCTGGAATTGCACTTCGTCTGGCGTGTTTTCCTTCTTACTCATTTTCAAAATTTCACACATAGCTTTGATAACCAATATTTTTGTTCAGAACTTTCTGGAATTTAGCTTTCACCTTCTCAGTGCCCAGCACAAGAGGTATCCTATTAATTGAATTAATTAGGTCTTCTATTATGTTTATGCTCTTGGATATTTCCAAACCTGATTTTTCTAATTGTTTAATAGCTTTGGGCAATACTGCAAAATTGTTGGATATGAATTCAAGATTTTCAGATAGTTCATGCGATATACTACACCTTGACCATGCGTCTACATACACTTGCAAGGCAATGCTTCACTTGTTCGCAGAGCACCACGCTACGTTGTTTTCGACTCTGGCAGTTGTTTGCACATTTGATGGCCTTGCTGTACTTTTGACGTCATTCATACTCTACGTCCAGCTAACCTGTATCGCATGCGAGCGCACATCCCTCCGGCCTTTATTAATCATTATTTTCACAACTGAAAACAAGATGCTGTACATTTAGTGTGTGTGTGTGTGTGTGGGGGGGGGGGGATGGTTATCTAGTCATAAAGAAGTAGACCCTTACCTGAAGATTTGACTCCCTTGAACAGTGAGAGATAAAGCATGCTGTACACAAGAAGAAGACAAAGTACGAGTTGCCATTTGGGGTAGCCCATTTCATGCAGACCGCTGCTCCACTGCATCTCCAGCACGGCTCGGCTGTAACATACATATATTCACTTGTGTACCAAACTCTTTGGAACAATACGATAAACCAGATGTGAATTGTACTGCTCACTAAGCATTCTATCCGACATATCTAGCAGTTTTTATTGTTAAGATAGTCTACCACTCCTCGCAGCATCGTGCAAGGAGCCTGGATCATGAAATTTATTAATTAAATAACGCACAATATCTGCTGATCAAGGAACAGAATCTGTAATATTTTTCGTTTCAAATTTTTTCTATAAATTATATATTAAAAAAAAGTAATTCCTTCCACACTGTAATACGTTTTGTGTGTATGGAGGTGCTTTGTCCGGAGGAGTACAAAATGACAGTCAAAACATCGGTGGAAACAAATAGGCATCAGCAGAACAGCCCAGTCAACATTCCACTATGCATTATATCTCAATTGGACTTTTGTACTCGTACTTGAATGTAATGTATAGGTTTTACAATGGACGGAGACACTCTCGTGCACCGGTCTTTAGTAGCTACCTCCCATCAGGGGGAAGGAAAAACAAGAGGCTACAGAACGCAAGCAGAAAGTCCACAGATATGCCCACAAGTCCCTAATAGTTTGTAGCCTAATGAAGCTGCCCAGAGACAAGATGAGAAACCAGCAGCTCTGTCGGCGGGGAATACCCTATCCTTGGAACAAGCATCCGCGCCATGTCTTGTCGGGCACCATCTCACGGTACAACCTGGAACCACGTCTGAAACATGACAAGGAAATGCAACGCAATGAAACGGAAATGAATGAATGGGACCTACCCAATGGGAGCGTAATAGGAGCCATTTCGTTCAATTATGTGTTATATTTTATTTCAACATGTTTCATAAGAGAAAATGTAAAGACTACATGCATATGTTCAACATAATTATAATTACCTAATATTACTGTACAATCGTTGGTTTCATACAGTTATGTGATGACTGTTATTTTTCAACACTTCAGAGTCTGTTACTTACATATTTTTGAAATAGTCTCGTATGTTTTTCCACTAGTTTTCAATTGTTAATAGGCCACTTTCCAACTTTGTGTCACTGCTTTTTACTTTCTATATGTATAGTAAGCAGGATAAGCAGTGTATACCACCTAAAAATTCGATGTCGACATTTCACCGGAAATATATATTTTGAGACCCGCTGAGTAAAAAAAAAAACATTTTTAGAAAAAAGGTCCGCATATGTATGTCTATCTGTGTGTCTGTCAGTCTGTGGACAGCGTAACTCAAAAACTAAAAGTTGGTATTTAAGTTTAATGTGCTTCAAGGACGCAACACGAAGGATTTGAGGAACATTCCTCCACCTCTAACTACCCTTTATATGAAAATTTTTCGAAAATGTTGCTTTTCTCGAAAATGGCTCTACCGATTTTTATTAAAATGCCATATGTTTGAAATAGTTTTTAGACAAATGAAATGTATATTCTGAATTTTCTGGCTGTAGCCCTTGTAGTCCTATTTACTCTGGACTTCTGCATAACTGGTAAACTATAAGAGATAGACCAAATCATACCGTACAAAAATGTAGATCTTGCTAAAATACACAATTTATGTGTAAATACGTTTTTTGTAGAGTAAACCATTTCGGAGATTCCTTGTTATTTGTGTCAGTTTCGGAAAACCTAAACCTTGCTCAAATGCGACATCGTTGTTTGTTTTATATCCTAGCCGTTCAAAGAGAACGGAATCTCAAAGCTTTAAAATATTTGACTATCGCTCAGTCTATTCTATTCCCATATTCCTCTTGTACCTTCAAGGGAATAAGCAATAAGATAATTTCTGCAAATGTTTATCTTAACTAACGCGAAGAAGATATAGGAATAAGAGTAAAGGAACGTAAGAAGGTCAGCTTCTCGAAGTTAAAAGGCTGATTAGAGTTGTAACGGTTTTGGTAGCGTCACTTTAGTTCAGAGAAGTTCACAGAGCGAACAGATTGTAATTCTTTGGAGCGTTAAGTGCGTGCAAACCAACGGACACAAGGTTATATCGTAGTGAAGCATATTTTAAGTGTAAATACGAGCAGTTTTATTTGACTGCTGAATTGTTCTATAATCTACATTGGTCGGCAACGTTTCAGCGCAGAATAGTGAAAACATTGGAAACATTTATCAAAAGACGTTATAGTGTCATGCTTTTCAAACAAAACCCAGGCACTCTCAGAGAGAGGAATCTCAGTTCTCGGTCGGCCAAGCTGAACCCAAGGCATTGAAAGACATCAAGCGGCATGACGTATTGTTGCTTCAAACTGTCTTATCAAGTGTGAGCTACAAAACGCTAATTGGGCTTCAAACTGTTGCATTGACGACTGGCGAGTATGGCTTGACGTTTCATGCTCGGACGTAGCCCGAATAGTAGGTTTTTGGATGAGTGAAGAATTACCCAATTCACTGTTCTGTTTTTCAATGAGTATTTTGTGAAGTAGTAACAGTACAGGAGCGTTATAACTTACTGGAAGTACTCTGAGGCCGGCGAATCTCGCAACTTAGCCACCTCGCTGCCTGCAGCGCCGGTGTTGCTTGCGGAAGAATTGCCATCGTTACTAGTATTGTTGAGTGGGACGGACGATTGAGGGCCAACGGAAGCGTCCCAGCACCACTCCGTGTTCCATGTGTTATTGCAGTGCAGCCAGGGTAACTCCGGAGTGGCACTCGCCACCAGGAAGTACAGAGCCCAACCGATGATAACATTGTAGTAGAAGGAGACGTAGAACGCAACGAGGACGGCGCAGAATCCCACACCTGTCACACAAATGTTATGTTACAATTAAATACTGCTACTTCAAACAGCAACTCTCTGCAAGAAACTGCATGTTGTATTTGTTTCAAACCAGGAGTAATATTTGTATTTCTTCTCTGAAAGCTCATGATTTACACAAAGTAGAAGCAGATAAAATCCACCCTGTAACGTGTATCCTTAACTCAACACCTTAAAGAACCTCTCTAAGAAAATCGAGTGTCACCTGCACTAACACGTTTAGTTGCTTGAGGAGGAATATGAACCTAACATTAGCTTCAGCAAACCTGTCCTAACGAAAGAATTGAATGATTTGTAAAGCTTCTTAAATGACAATCCCATTCTGAGCTGTTCGTGTTACTAGCATGAAAAGAGAACAAGGAAGTCCCAATTTGCTTTTCGTTCAATTACTTTTTAAATAAAATAGGCGTTTTGAAGATCCCTGAATATGGAGAAAACGCTTTTAACACTTTAGTGTGTGTCCAATTTGACTATCAGTTAGCGCAAAACCTGTCCCAAAAGTAAATATTTGGATAAATACACAGATTTGATTGCATAGCTGTGGAAAAATGATCGAGAATATTAAGAGAGCAGAATATTTTTGAGTTAATTACTTATTAAACAGTAGAGCTTTCTAACGCCGATTTTTATAATTTTTTACGTTAAACACACATTCGCTTTCACATTCGTACCTCCAAACTCTATGGGGGATAAGGAATTATTCTGGTTAAGAAGCTGTTGACTTGATTAAAGGAATAAAACGTTGAAATGGAGAACTAATCCTTGTAAGATATTAAGAATAAAATTGTAGCAGAAAACACTAAAAGATCTGAGGTTCAGTTACAGAAAGCAGAGTAGCAATGAAGTAATTCATTTGACAAGATTAGGGCAAGGGAAAGAGGGTTTGACTTAACATAATTACTGGTGTGTGATATGGTGTGGTTATGCCCATTATTACCGTAACCTCCCCCCCCCTTATGCCCTTTAATGCACATGTTGGGGTTTTAAATAAATATTAATTAGATTATAATTTTCCAGATTCTTTCAATTTCACAATCATGAGCACTACACAATGAAACAGATGAGCTATATTAGTTAATTAGAACCATATCCGGTAAATAAGAAACATACATCTAGCCACAATTGGTATTTTAGTGCACTTGCTATACTTGAATTAGCGTAACTTGGGTGTTCTGAAAGTTCTTTCAGTGTGCGTCCCTTCAGCAGTCTGTTGTCATAACAACCACGTTTGACTTTGAAGTAGCCAATAGACTTCGTGGCCACGCAATCCCATCACGAAGTCTATTTGCTACTTCAAAGTCAAACGTGGTTGTCATGACAACAGACTCTGTACCACTCCTCTACCACGTGCGTAACGCACACCGAAGGAACTGTCAGAATACCCAAGTTATATTAATTAAAGTATAGCCTATATCACCTGCTTTTCGTAACTGAATAATGTAGTATACTCTTGTTTGCTTAAACTAAACACACATGCCGTCGTATTTGATAACTGAAATTTTTTTTCTGGCGACTGTTCATCGTCACAAAAAATAAAATAGTATATTAAAATCATAGAGCGGAAATTTCTGTTTAACATAGAACAACAATATAACACGGATGTTAAGATGATTATAATAATAGTAACAACAATAATACAAATATAGCAAGCTCTCGTACCTTTAAATAATGGACAGATTCTCCAGACGCTGATTGGTCCCTGCCGATTGTACTGCCCCAGGATTAACTCCATGTAGAAAAGTGGTACCGCTCCGAATATCAGCATTAAGGTGTAGGGTATTAAGAAGGCTCCTGTTAAACACAGATATGCAAAATTAGTACCTACTGAAGCAACTCATTAATTCATAAACAATGATTGCTTTCAATGCTTGACTAAAAGCTATTTGAATTTATTTTGTAGGCATTTTATATTTTCCACTTGTTGAGCAACCAATATAAATCATCATATTGTAGCACTACAGCCCTTTTTTGTTTAACTTCGTCTTCCTTTATGATAGATACTCAAATATTTCGGTCCATAGTCTTATTTCTTTGCCGTTTTACTCCCAGCTGTCTTAAATCGCTTTCTACAACATCAATCCACCTAAGTCTGGGCCTCCCTCTCTTTCTACTACGCCCTAACTTTGCCTCTAAAATCTTCTTCACTGCTCTGTCCCAGATTATTCTATGCACGTGTCCTAGCCATCTCAATATTCTTGATTTTATTGATGCCGCCAAGTCAGGAGCATTATATTTATTCATAATTTCAAAATTTGTTCGGCTTCTCCATGTTATTTTTAAATACTGGATCATAAATTCTTAGAAGTATTTTCCTTTCTCAAGTCATTAGTTGCTTTGTTGACTTGTCTATTAATGTCCATGACTCTGTACCATATATTACAACAGGTTTTATAATTGTTTTATATAATCTTTCTTTTAACCTTTGTGACAATATATTTTCCTAAAGAGTTGTGCCAGTGCTTTATAACATTTGTTTCCTTGATTAATCCTTGCTCTATTTCTGTCTCAATCTCATTTTGTTTCGTTATTAATGCACCCAAATATTTAAAACACTCATCCTTTTCACATGTTTGACTTACATAATTTCACCTCCTTCACTTGTGGACTATCCTTCCTGTTGACTATATATTTTGTTTTGCTGCGATTTATATAGAGACCAATTTTTGTTGCAGCAGTTGTCGTTTCTATTAGATGTTTAGTTCAATATAAATCACCTAGATTCAAAAAATCTAATAGGACAGTTAACTGTGAAATAATGAAAATCACATGAATAGGATTGCAGATCATGACTAGAAACGTGAATACCAGAAGCTCTTGTTCTCTAATTCAGTGATACATTCTTCTTATTGACTGAGGAATAACTTGGAGATAGCTCTTTCTTAGATTGAAAGTTCGTAGTTATCTTTGGACTTCTCTTGCTAATTATACATGATGATATCGATATTTTTGCACTTCGTATACAATTTTGGGAATTCTAGTCTTCTCCATTGATTTATTTAATTCATTATATGAATGAAAACCATGTACACAGTTCGACAGTGAGCCAAACATTTTATGTAGTCAGACTTTAAACCACCTTTTTGAGCGCGATTAGATTTTAATTATCAATACGGTATTTAATACCAGGGCCGATAGAATATTATGAATACGAATAGTCATATTCCATTATTAATATAGTGAAAGTTACAATGCAGGCCATGCATGAACACTAAGAATAGATTTGTACGATAGATCTGATCGCGGTTGTAAACACCGATTCTGTTCTCAAAAACAAGATTTAATCATCTTCAACCACGGTAGTAAACTTTATATTGGAATTACGTGGGTAGGAACTTGTATTGTTTTGAAAATGCGGTGTTAGGGAACATTTAAAAATTCAGATTCGAGAAAGAAATGACATTGCATTGTTGGTCAGGCCCGTTAATGCAGTGTGTTCTTAGTATTTGAATTTCGCGGAAGAAGCCAGTTGCACGAAGGGTACAAAGACGAATTCGCCGAATCTGCACCATGAAAATGAACGAGTTTGAACTGTGAGGCTTCATGTAATTATTAAGTGCTGTGAAATTCATAAAAAACATATTTGTATTTTATACAGCAGCGATGCGTGATTGTTCGCAGTATTCTCCTCAGTATTAATTATTAGACCAGGCGCGTGCAACTTTTTTTTTAAAGGACCACTGTCGTTAGGGTGAATTGGTTTGCGGGCCACATGTTCGATCTTTTTACCGTATCAAAGGAAAAAAAAATTCGAGGATAAACCAATTAATTTAAAAGATAGAGATTGAGATGTTATTTTATTAAAATATTAATCATATATAAATCAAGTTATTTTAAGTGATAATTGTGGCTTCTAAGTGTAGCGGCAGCAAAAGTTTCAGACCAAGGTAGATCATGTCAAATAGTGTATTTCCAGTGAATATCGCATTTTTGGATGGGGTACGTACTTTTCGATAAGGATTAATTACACAATTATTCCTCAAACTTCTCACTAACACTGACTTTGCAACGTGAGTGGGAACTAAGTTGAAATTTTTAAAACATGTAACGACAGTAAAATATCTGGCACACACTCGTCTTTGGAAGTAGTAACATTACCGTGCAGTAAACAAGCACGGAGACTTCAAAGCAATATGCGGTAGTTAGGATCATAAATAAAAATCTGGGCTGGATATTTGTTAAAACGGATGTGATTCCTCCATGTTTTGAGTAAGAGGATGACTGATGAACACGTGTTGAAAACGGAAAAGGTCTTGCTCTTTCAAGTTTACATTATTCGAAATAGAATTACTTATTTCATAAATATTATAGATTACAAATATCACTGCGCCCCAAATGCAATGTGTTAGAGCAAATATTACTTCGGATCGCATACGATGGGATAGAGAACCGCGACATACCTGTATTAGACAAATAGAATTAAACTGTGGCGCTGAAGATATGAATCATATATCTGCGCTGTTGAGAATAATCTCAGAAGATATACTTGATTTTATGAAAAAAGAAAAGAGAGAATACAATTATATATACACCACATGAGTACGCAGACATGTAACGTTGATCTGTATGTGGTCAATTGGCTGCAATACTTGTATTAATAATGTAAAAAATTATATTATGAAATTTTGTGTAATATTTTCACATAATACTCAACTAATAAACTTAATTAAACGGCCTACCTCAATGCATATCATTTTACTGACGGAGACTATTGTTGAGTATGGTTGTCAGAAGCACATGAAATTTCTCAAGTGCGTGGGGTTTACATGTCAAATTTAATGTCATGACAGCATGTTGTCATGGAAGCTCAGTGGTTAGAGGAACCGCACGGAGATCGGCAGTGGTTCAAATGCGGGCTATGGCACTGAAAGTTTGTCTTATTCTACCGTTTGTACCTTGTCCTACACACGGCTAGTGTGAAAGAACAACTTCCAATTGCACTGTTTAGTGTTTGTGACATAAAAGATTCACTAGAATGAGCGTGTTACATGAATTCCTTTATCTGAAGTGTTAATACTCAACACAAGTAAATAGGTTCATGTCTTCACAGTATTGTTTCCGGGTATACAATCATAAGCATTTATTCTAGTTACGTTCAATCCCACCTCCTTTTTTAATATCAGGCACTTTTTAAACACCATATATATGCATAATTGACATGCTGGGAAGTATCCAACACGAAAGTGATGGTTTGATCGTTTTATAGTTTTTAATACATTTATCTCCTGTCTGAAAATTTTAATGTATGACAGGAGATTATGGACATTTTGTATATTTTCATATTTCTTGTTTCCATATTTCGATATAATTTTATTACTTAAAGGAAAGCATGCTCAAATGGTATGCTTAATGGTAACAGTAATGAAGGTAAATGTTTATAAGAAATATCATTGAATTGAAGCGGAAGTAAGCTCACAACGAAATATAAAATGGTGAGTATACTTCACCATATACTTAACTCTTTAATTTGTCGTAATTGGAATGTTAGATTAGTAAGGTAAACGATTCTTTTGGTGCTCTTAACTGCCACCCTAAATGGAAACGAAGGAGTAGAAGAAGGTTCTGTACCAGTGACCGTGAACCATCTTTCGTAAATCAGACTATACTCAATAATAAGCTAAGAAGATATCGTATTTATTCGAAAATAAAACCTGCTTGGTTATAAGACCCGAAAAGTTTTGGTGACGAATTTTGGAACCAAATATATGTAAGCGAATGCTAGACACGTCAATTTGAGAATGACTGTAATTCCTAGAACAATTTTTCGGAATTTCTTTGTTACTGTACGTATACATGGTTGATCAGGAACAATGTTTACCTTTCACTTGTTTGCGAAGAAAGAAGCGGGGAATCAGACATCTACTTTCACTGATTAGTAGTTTCAACTCTTCCACCTGTTCTCTTCTTACTAGTAAAAGATCTTTGCTTACGGAAGCAGCAACTTTACTGAAAGTGAGTTTCTCTTGTACCTGTCTATGTTAGTGGTAACATGAACTCACAAAAAAGCTTCATTACATATTGATTTTCAGCTGGATATATTGGAATTCGCTTAAAATGATGTGCGAGTAGTCGAGAGTATTTGGTACAACCAAATATAATTCGTTACAGGAGAAGTTAGGTAAACTTAAAGCGCCAAAAAAGGAACTCAATCTTTTTATAGCCCTAAGAAAGGACGCCATGCTGCAGTGATGGAGTGTGTGGAAGAAAAGAGAAGAGAGTGCTGTGAAATGATGCAAATGAAAGGGTGTGAAGTATCAAATCACCAGGCAAATAAGTGTTTAATAAAACAAGTATTAAATTCATAGTTCATTAATAGATTTCTTATTTTAATTTTCTGAAATACCCGATTGTAAGACCCTCCCAATTTTTGGCTATAATTGCGTTAAAAATGTAAGTCTTATTTTCGAGGAACTACGGTATTGTGCTTCTATATTTTCTTTTTTCATGTGACGCATGCATACCTACACATGATGGAACATTAAGAGGGAATAAGTGAGTTAAAAGTAGCCAGTAGTTGTGTGCTGCGCTTACCTCCACCATTACGGTAACACAGGTACGGGAACCTCCATACGTTGGCGAGATCAACGGCGAATCCAATGATGGAGAGCAGGAAGTCTGCACCTCTACCCCAAGTCTCTCGACCATCTCCCGTACCTGAGCCCGTCTCACCGTCCGCCACGGAGTCGTCCACAGGCACCACCTTCGCCTCATACCCTCTTTCATCTTCCTCCAGTTGTACCTGCAGGTCCTCTGTAATACAGTACATTGTGTACGTAAGCTAACAGTCATTGCTCGTGTCCCCTCTAACCTTCAAGTTCAACCTGGAATACCTCAATAACAATACATCATAACAGAAATAACCTAATTATGTGCACAAGGATAAAATGCTCCTCTTCCACTCTGTGGATCCAAGAAGTTACTTGGCTCGATTACCTTCGAGACGTTTCCTCTAGAAATGAACTGTGCAGAATTCGGTCTTATCTGTATCCTTATTATTCATCACCTGCGATATCTTAGAAAGTTTGGATGTGAGAAAATGAAACGTGCAGGAGAGAAGGATGATGAATAAGAAATAGGGACAAAATATTACATTTTCTAATATGTATATTTCTAGAAAAGAAATCAATATTCAGAGCTACTTCCTTCAAACTGTGAGGTGTGTGGTGGAACTCTACGTGTGCGCTATACAACATTTTTACATCATTGACTTCTTGGAGACTTTCTGACTGTGCTTTATATGATCCATATGTGAGAATTAACTGTGCTTGTTTCACTATTAGCTGACATATACTATCATTATATTGAATAATTTTCACAGTGGTAATCGACTATTTGCGCCTTCCCGTTAACCATTTTGAGTAGATGACTTCGTTTGATTACCCTTCCCATATGGAGGAATTACATCCACTAGGACTGAAAAGCCTCTACATAAGGCAAGATGCATGTTGGGGAGCAGACGAACCTATGGACCGGACAGAGTGAAGATCTGAAAGCGGGTGGTTAGCCAAGCATCAGATATGAGAGGAAGGAAGAGGATAATATAAAATGTAGGCGAAATGGATGAAGGTAAAGTTGATGGAATAGTTGGTGGAGTGAGTGGTGGGGGAAACCGGAGAACTTGCAGAAAACTCGCCTAGACGACGGTCTAGCAGCTCAGCCACGAGGCTGTTCTTTAAGTGGGAGTTTTAGGCTAGTTCAGAGACAATCGTACACAGTGCGAGTAGGAGCAGAGTGACTTATAAGAGGCTGAGTCTTCACGCTTTTCAACGCATGTGGCTGTAGAATAACACGCAAGTATACCTCAATATGCTGATGATTAAAGCCACAATTCTTAGTCACCTTACCGTGTGCATGGGGTTGTTTGGTTCAGTACTGGTGGCTTGCCTCTCGGTCTGCGCGAACACACTCACGGCAGAACTGACTCCTACACACGATGTGGTACTAAAAATTGTGGCTTTACTGATGACGTACTGTTGTTATATTGCACCAACATGAATTCACGCAGAGCATTCAACCTACACAGATACCTCCGCCTCCTCCAAGAGTAGCGCACGCATGCCGATTGTCCATCAGTCTGGAGAAAAGCAAGGCCACTTTCCCGCAAACTTGCATTTATTCGCATATTTTAGGAATTAAATGAATGGTTACCGTTCACCTACATATGCGTAAAGCTAGATAAGGCCTAAATTTTAAGGAAGACATCAGAGACCTGTTGCATCTGGCCACTAGGGCTAACGCCTTTTTGTACCCCATCCCAAGCTTCGCCTTTTTCGAGCTCTAATCCCGTCCTAAAGTTCACCTGTGAGATCAAGGGCATGGAGTATCCAGTCTGATACTGCTGCAACAGGTGCAAAAAGGAAATCTCTGGGTTATGTCGCATCTTTTCCCCTGAGACTACTCCGGGAAGCTTCATCTCTTGCGTGGAGGATGAAATTAGGCGCAGGATTGCAGAAGTTTACTGTCATTTCAGAACACCCAAGAGCTCTCGTTGGCCCCTTTGCGGGATTGTAACTCCAGGAAACGCCGCTTGAGATGTCACCTACTTCCCTCCAGGACACGTGGTACATCGAGAAACACAGATGCAATTCCACCAGTAGGTAAGTGTGATATCCTATACAGTACATCCAAGAGATGTTTGAGCTTTAAGATTTAAAGTAACAATAAATGAAAAACATTTTTGCACTCCATAACACAAGCAATACACAAGGGCGCTCCACTCTAACCAGTAGCCCTCAAGGAGTATACATTGCTACCACCTTTCACTCTCTCTACCTCGATCACAACTACCACATGATCTATAACCTGTCACTTTGGAGACTCTTACGTAATGAGCGGGTACTCCTTCAGTCGGACACAAACAGCGATTCCATGGCAGTTTCTAAGTGATATCTTGAATTTTGTGGGAACGTCCTCAGAAGACCTCTTCATTCTGGATGGTTTTTGTGCAAATGGCAAACAGTGAGAGGCAGACAAAAGCTTAGATACTAAATAAAAAACTTGGATCCCGTTAAAACACACAATTTATGTCAAATACTGTTTTCTTTTGAGTGAACCATTTCCGATATATTACTTATTATTTGTTTCAGTTTGCCAATACTTATCCTTTTCTCAAATAGGAATATTAGTGATTTTTTTATGTCTTGGTCTTGTAAAGAAAATAGCCGAAGCATTGAATTTTTCAGCTCCAATTCTATCTCTCAAAAGTGAGTATAGCTCTACATATATTTGGAACAGTTTCTCCAAATTAAACTATACCAAAAGGCTATATTGTAGTAGGTTACGCGACGATCACTTGGTGTTTCTTCAAGACTATGCACTTGGACTTCGTCACCAAATATTGATTGACTGCTTAAAGGAAGCATTACCCAAGAAGTCACTAATGAACAGATGTTTATCGCATAAAACTTGAAAGTGCTTTCGTAAATAAAACGCAACGTAGATATAACCAAACAAGCACTACAACACAATGCACGGCTGTGGATCAAAGAGTGACCAATTCCGCGAATAGTGGAAGGAGGTAAACCTAAACCTCTTTCGCAAACGTTGGACATCGCTGATCTATAAAGTGCTTAAGCCCTAATAAGGGTAGGTAAACGTGTAACACACCTTCGTGCTGCCTTTAGTGCGTCAACATGTCGAGTAGAGTGAGAAGTATCATTGGTACTTTCTGAAAAGCTGCGCATCCGAAAAGTGGAAAATGAAACAACACTTCGCGATGCTTTCTGTTATAATTCCTGAGTATGAAGTTACAACAAGAAAGTCCTCTTCCGAAAGGGAGTCCAATAGCTCGTAAAGGGTGGGGTCAGGGTATGCTCTCCAGAGAAAAGCCGAGAGCAACTTCTTTCGAAGAAAAATAAATTATTACGTACTTCCAGTTACACATAAAGAAAACAAGATAATATTAAATAATAAATTCTGACCTCGATGAAACACGAGTAACCAGTAAAGACACTGTACAAAACGAAAGAAATTGTCAAACGTGATTGGACAACGAAGAACAAGACTGAAGAAATTAACAAACTTTCCAAGAATTATTGCAACAACGAACGGCTTATCACAAAATGAAAAACCGTGATATTCAGAAAATCGTAACTTGAAAGGCACGCGAGTTAAAAGTATATGAGAATTCTTTCAAACCGAGTGCATCTTGGTTTCATTGGTTTAAAAAACATTATGCAATAGTCAGTCGTCAAATAACAACTTACATAGTTAAAATAAACATTGAGGTAAATATCGAACATGATTATGCGATTTAGGCATTTTAAAAGTGTGCATAAGTCAGTCATAAATATCTTTAATAAGGATTAAATATACAAAAAGTGGCTTTAATAACGAAATAGAAATGGGAAAAACTCCTAGAGGTTCTAAGAGCCCATATAAAGTAAGAGGTACTGCACAGTTAACACTCGCATTCCCAAGGGAGGTACTTTATGCCCACCTTCTGTAATTTTTTGATTAAAGGCATGCAGTTAATAGTTATTGTCAACCACTGTTTCTACTACTGAATTGCGCATTTGTTTCAAGTTTTCATTGTTGGTCTTCCTGAGAAACAATGAAATGTCAACGTATTGCTCCGTCGGTATAATGTGATTCATGTAAAAAAGTAAAAAAGAAATAGTTAAACAATCTTAAATATTACCTTTATAAATATAACAAGATATAATACTCAATTTTAAAATAAATTGTTTTAAAACTTGCTCAAACATTTTGTTACTAGTGGTGGTCACAAAGTTGTTATAAGTTATGGAATAAGGCTTGGTAATGGCAGGGTTAAAGGATGCAGCTACACATTCTTACACCATCATCCGTATTGTGTCAAAATCTGAAAAACTGTCTAATTGTAAATTAATTGTGATTTTATGAGTCTTCTGCTACTGCTAAAAGAGGCCGAGGAAACTATATCAAAGGCTGAAAATGTAATTCTTATGTGGAGTTGAACAGGAAATATGAAAACGTTATTGTTCAGGTCATTTTTGCTCTGTTCAGGAGCACGAGACCTACTTGTGAATTCTTGCGGTGTACATAATCACACAGAGCATTTATCAACAATTCTTGAGAAACATCATAACATCCTGAAGCTACAGAAGAGTTGAACACCCGTTTTCAAGATGTTCGAAAGTTCGAAAAACCGTATGAATTATTTTTATTGCCTTTTCATGTTGTTATTGAGGCAGTGCCTGCAATATTTTAATTGATATCTAGAACAACACAGAATTGAAAGCAAAATTTGATGATGTGTCTCTAGCTGACTTCTACAAGCTGTACTTGCTTAAATAAATCTACAATCTCCATGACCATGCACTGAAAATGGCAACTTTATTTCGTAGCACGTACGTCTGTGAACAGTCATGTTCGGTGATGAAACAATTGAAATCCAAAACTCGAACCCGACTTACAAATGGACATTTGGAAGCACGCATACGCATTGAAATATCAAACATAGAACCGGATATAGAAACTTTAACAAAACTTAAGCAGTGTCAAGTTTTTCTCATTATGGTAAATAACAGTTATGACTTTTTCTGTTTTGATCATTAATTAAATTAATAGCATGTCAATAAAAGGACTGTCATTAATGTTAATGTATTGAATATCAGACTATTAAATTACACAAAGAGAAGTCCTAATTGGAAAGGTAAGATATTATATTAGACTTACAATGGAAGCTTGGATGATGGATCACTGCGGCCCTCTGTTAACTGTTTTAGAATAGAATGGCCCTGGGACTAAATTAAGTTGTGCACCCTTGCTGTAGACTGTGTGAATGAAGGGAAGAGAACTGTGTATTTATGTAAAAGTTTTGAAGCAGAAAAAGTAATTACAATGGACTTTTAATTTTGAAAAAAAATTTATTTTCTTATTTAACGACGCTGTCAATTGCCAGGATCACATCAGCGTCGCCGGTGTGCCGGAATTTTGTCCCGCAGGAGTTCTTTTACATGCCAGTAAATCTACTGACATGGAGCTGTCGTTTTTAAGCACACTTTTAATCCCACACCTTGGGATCCGTAGGCCAGCATCTAACCAACTGAGCCACCTGGACCGACACTTTTAATTTTGTAAATGGTGTCAGAAATGGGATTTGTCGAATTGTTAGTTTGTTACAACAATGATTATAAAAAATACATGACTGAAACGTAAGACATAAGGAATTACCTCAGAAATTGTCATTATTGGAGAATTACAGATATTCTGAATTATTGATAAAGTGATTATAGATAAGGAAATATGGAAAAAGAATATAGAAAGAATGTCCATTTATTAGGCTCCGAAAGTAGTGTTACGTTACGAACCGGTTAACAGGATCATAGTTTTCCATGGAAAAGATGGTCACAGTGTCTGTGAAGGTGGAAGAGGCCGAAACCTTGAAGTGGAGAGGAAGTAAAAGAAAGAAAAAGAAATGAAAAAAGAAACACAAAGGAGAACAGGTTTTTCTGTTTGTATCATTTGAATAGTTTTAGATTTTGCAAATTATACATGACATTATTTTTATTATGCAGTTGTGAGGTTATTGAAAATTCTGGAATCTTTTTCTAACTATCTTTCGTTATATTTCTTGTATTTGAAAACTTGCGGCTGAATTTAGAAGTTTCTGTTTTACTAAGAATTAACAAAACGGCTAGTTGAAATAGATAAAAAGGGAAACGTTAAAAATTGTTGCAACACTTGCGAAAAATCACATTGCGTATCTATGAATGGATTATATAGGATTCAGACAAAGCTGTGGTCTGTCACCCATTTTATTTTATTTATATCTGAATAAAATAATAGAAGAATGGAGAACCAAAATGTGACTCAAAAGGAATCACATTAAATAACACTAATCTTGATACAGTTGTATTTGCAGATTATCAATTTTTATTGGCACAGAAATCAATGTTTAATTTGAGTGGTATAATTAAAGAAGATAATGTGAAAATTTCAGGAGAAAAAACAAAATCATTGAATAAGATAGGAAAATAACAATTTCGGGTAAAGATCGTAATAGGTCAAATAGTTGAGCACGTAATTGGAATCATCGCATATCAGTATTTGGTAGAAAGACAGAAATGGACGAAAATATCAAAGCATATAATAGAATCAAAGGGTGTATATAGAGACATTTCGGCAGAAATATGAGGAAGGATCTTAAATTAAGATTATATAGAATATTATACAAACACTCGTTAAAATGGGGTTACTAAAACCAAGGAAAAATGAAGACTGGAGACATCTCAAATGATATTTTTAAGGTCCTTATTGGGTATTACTAGACAAGATCAACCGCGGAATGTAGATATAAGAGAACTAGAGGAAGAAAACATTTTGGGATAAATTAAAAGATCGGAGAAAGTGGAACGATCACGTTAAGAGGGTGGAAGTTTCTAGATTACCATGGCAAACTCCATTTTGCAAACCATTTGTCTCGGAACAGGTATAAAGACCTAGTCCATGTTAAGGAACAGCAAGAAGAAATTTGATACTCCAAAGATATGGTCTTGCTTTTATCAGTTGCACGTTTATTGTTTTTGTTTCAGTTGCATGAGAGAGTCGGCTGTTCGATTTCACCACCACGCTATATTATCTTACCAGAGATATGCAAAAGAAAGTTACAGACAGAAAGTGAAAGTTATTCATGCCTTTTTAGAAAGTCGGAACTTGCAGTAAAAGTTAATGTGAAAGCCATTTTTCAGCATTACATATTTTCCATGTGCACATTGAGAATGCATTAAGGGGGGAAAGAATGGTGGCTGGTAGGGGTAGGACATGCCTTCCTTCCTTCACTTAATGAAGCCTGATATTGCTGCTCCTCCCGATGTGAAAGAATTCCACGCATTCCTAGTGTACGCCGCTGAGCCCTCAAATCATTAGGACGCCACCCCGCACTTGGTATTTGCAATATACCTCCAGGGAACATACCATCATTAGGTTCTCCAACAATGGCACGGCACCGCAGTTCCCTCTTAGCAACGCTTAAGAGAAATGCTTGTTTTTAATGTTACCAACATGCTTCGTAGCAATTTGCAAATCCCTCTGATTTATACGCAGTTCCTTAAATGAGTATTAGCATCAAAACGTAATGAATAACCGGGTTAAAAATTCAATGGCTGATGTTCACATACCACTGAATACATGGTAAATACTTCTTCTGAAAATTGATTCTTAATCCCTTAGATTGGCATTGACAGATTTATTTACTCAAAAAAAGAAGGCTTAATAAAGCTGTCCTTATAGGATATGTCGAACTTGACACCATTTTGGTATTTATAATCGTCGGATTTAGGCACACACATTGCAGAATAACTGCTATTTTAAGCGTAATGCTATTTGCAGATGACTTATTTGTTATACGTGACTCGGGGAGAAATCTTCAGTATTAAATTAAATCATTCAAAACTACAAACGAAAGTTTCAAATAGTAAAACTAAAGTTAGAGAGGACCGGAAACAACACGAGCGAAAACAGTGTTAAAAGAAAACATCTGATGTGTTGCGCTCACATGACTTTCTCTACTCTTGTACCAACCATTCTTACCAACTCTTATTTCTATATCTTCTTCGTGTTAGTTGAGATAAAAATTGCAGAAATTATCATATTGTTCATCTTCTTGTAGGTACAAGGAGAATATGGGAATACAATAGACTTTGAGCGATAGTCAAATCTTTTAAAGCTTTCAAATTTCGCTCTCTTTGCACGGCTAACATATAAAAAAATGAACAACGATGTTCTATTCAAAGAAAGTGTTTTCCAGAACTCACACAAATGACAAGGAATATCTACGAAATGGTTCACTCTGAAAAAAAAAATATTAGACATAAATTGTGTGTTTTGGCAAGATCTAAATTTTTTGTATAGTAATATTTGGTCTATCTTTTACGTTTTGTCAATTATGCAAAGTATATCCAGGGTAAACACAACTACATGGGCCATAGCCAGAAAATTCAAGATATACATTTCATTTGTGATAAAAATGTCTAGAACATGTCATTTTAATCAAAATCGTTAGAGCCAGTTTTAAAAAAATAAAAATTTTGAAAAATTTTCCATGTAAAGAGTAGTTTAGGTTGGGGCTATTTTCTTCAAAATCTTTGTGTTGCATCCTTGAAAGACATTAAACTTAAATTCGAACTTTGGTTTTTAACCGACTTTTTGTTTTTGAGTTATGCTGTTCACAGACTGACACACACACACACACACACACACACACACACACACACACACACACACACACACACACACCTTTTTCTAGAAATGCTTCTTTTTTGGTTTCAGGGGTTCTCAAAGCATGTATTTCCGGTAAAATCTCGACATCGAATTGTTGGGTGGAATACAATACTTCCTTCTACTTACAGTAGAGAAAGTAAAAATGCTTTTGTTTGGATTCAGGGGGTCTCAAAACGTATTTCTGATGAAATCTTGATATCGAATTTTTGGGTGGAATACAATACCTCCTCTACTTGTTAGTAGAGAAAGTAAAAAATAAACTGTTTTAAGTACTTAGAAAGGAATTAGCGCAAGTTGCGATCGCAATTGCCAACAAGTTGTGGTTTGCATGTAATAGTTTTACATGTACATTACAAATATGCGCACAGCATTTGCCATTGACCATTACGCTGTACTTAAAATATTGTGCATCTTCAGTCACCGAATTCAGAAAATAGGTTGTTGGTAGCTCTTGCCCAAAGATTACGAGGATGAATTGGTCCACAGAGTATTAAGTGCCAAAAGCAGTTTTTTTTATTAAGGTAAGAGCAGTTCATTAGTGTTACACTGCTTTTGAACATGCAAAATACATTCTGAAGGTGTCTGAAATTTGTATGGTCTGAAGTCGTTATATCCAGCTACTGTTCAGAAGTACCGAAACTGTAGGACAGAACTGTGTAGAATACGCGTCAGAAATGATACTGAATCCCTCAAAAATGGTGTGAACTCAGTCGCTTCGGATACTGTGATTTTCAATCCGCTTCAACACCGCTTTCAACTGTTGGAAGAATAGCACAGCAAGTAGCTAAATGAAAGATGTGCACCCAGGAGGGACAACTGTACAACCATGTTTTGAGGTTGGATAGCATCGGTATAAGTAACTATATTTTTAGCTGTTGCCAAACTTTGAAACTAATTATTTTTGGGGACATAATTCCCAAAGCCTTTGCTTTTATGGTCATTTCGAACATAGCATAGGTACACTGCAAATGACTACATTAGCTCGAGAGAAACTGTTTACGATGACTAAAATTACTGCACTCCTAATATCAATTTAGGTATGGTCCATTGTGAGCGGAATGTCGAATCTTTGTGGATTAAAATGTTGCAGGCTATGCCACTTAGGTTATGCATGCTTGTAATCATCACCTAAAACACATTCATACAAACCAAACCGTAATGGCAAATGCGATCGCAACCTGCAATGTCCCAAAAATAAAGATATAAGAAATAAAATTAATCGACTTAATCAGATGTGTGGTACCATAAAAAGAAACCAACAAATACAACACCAGAAGCAAAATTAAGATTTCATAAAGTAACGGCGGTCCCAACTTTTCTACGTGGATCCGAATGTTGGACAATGACTAAACAAGAAGAAAGAAACATTGAGGTGGCAGAGATGCGATATTTAAAACATGTAGGTGGTTATACCTTAAGAGATAGAAGAAATGAAGAATTACGTAAGGAGTTAAAGATCTTCAATTGAACTGAACAAATTCACCAACATTGGAATAATTAGAGAGACCATGCAGAAACGATGGATAATTATCGCATTTCCAGAATAATTATGGCCTATAAACCTACAGGAAAAAGAAATATAGGTAGGCCGAGAAGATGAATAGAACACTTTTGATATATGAGACTAGAGTAAGGCTAAATGGCTTAAACCCTATGAATCTTGAATTTGTTGTTATAATCAGAGACCCAAACTTAGGCAGAATGCCTTTTTAAATGTGTCAAATCAATATTAAATTCGAAAGTGAATCTGTACGAATTATATCTTTGTGATTGAAATGCCACAGTTTTGTTGCCTTTTTCTGCCTTTTTAAATATAAATGCCTATTTTACGAAATAAATGCTTTTTGTTGCTTTTATTTCATTATTTATCTGGATAAACTTAGAAACATTTCAAAACTTCTACAAGGTGGCAATTCTGTTGCAGTTGAAATGGATCTTACAATTATGCTCTGTTTTAGATTTGCTCCAATAACCTCTGTCGATGTTGAGAGGTTATTTTGTCATATGAAAATGTGTTATCTGACAAGAGATTCAACATGACCCAAGAGAACTTAAAAAGCATTTGGTATCATGTGCAAAGAATAAGGCATTGCAATACAAAGGCCTTTTTAAAAAAATTTACATTTTTGAGTCAATTACAACACTAGCATTTTGTTTAAAACGTCAATGTCAATGAAACATTACGTGTCCTCATGCGCACTTTATAATCTGCAATTCAAATGTTAGACAATAGCAGCATATACAGGAGTGAGTTTATTCCCTGGAAAATGAAGATCCTGTAAGTAAAGAGAGACGTTTACGGCTGTTTGTACTGTTATTCTGTATATCACCACACGCCAGTCCAACTGACTCTCGCTGCATGTCTACTGAAAAGCAGAAACGCCACTGTCCTGTCTTGCGCCGTGGAGTTGGGCAACTTGTTTAACGCATGAAGGGTTATCTACTTTCGGCGGGGCCGGCTGCAGTGGGCGACCTGGTGTGTGTGTGTGTGTGTGTGTGTGTGTGTGTGTGCGTGTGTGCGTGTGCGTGTGCGTGTGCGTGCGCGTGCGCGTGCGCGTGCGCGTGCGCGTGTATGTGTGTTTTGTTCTTTCTTCGTAAATACAATAATTTGCTTTATGCTTCTGAGATATTTACTTGTATGGATATTTTTCAACACCAGAATTGCTGACACCTTAGCCAACTTTTCATGAAACCTTTGCTGTAGGACCATGGTGAAATTCGTTGGCTTTACGTGACCACATTACAATTTTGTGCAACTACTAAAAATTCTGCATAAAATCAAATAATCTTATGGCAAGAATGTAATTATTGCAGCCATGTCGTCTATTAGAGGCGTTCTAAAGTTCTCACCCCACTCAGATGTCGTGAATATGCCCAAATTACAAAGAGTTAAGTATCATTCTTTAGATGACAGGATTGTTTGTTACGTTGATGTAAACAAACTGGTGTTAAGTTTCTACCAGATTTATATACGAGCTGTGATAAAGCTCTTGGTATTGATCTGTTTAATCCCATACGAACTGAATTAAATTCGATGTTAAAGAATTGTTCCCCTTCCTTTTCGAGAGTGAGCAAGAGCAATGCTGAATTTAAACGTAGTTGATGATCGCTTAAGGCTATCAACGACCAGAACCACAATGCCGTACTCGACGCTCGTCGATTAAAGGTAATGAAAATGTTATAACATTGCCAAGACTCGATATTATATGAATATGCCTGGCAAATGACAGTATTTATACAGTGCATTGAGGCAGTATTTTGTGTAAGCCCTTTGAAATAATTCCAAATGTAAATATAGAGGCAACAGAAAGCCCCCTGAAATAATTCTGTTAGAATACAGGCAGCATAGGCTGACTTCTTTTGTTTATTGTTCTACATACAATCAAGGAGGAAGGGACTCAAATCGATAGTGTAACGATGAAAAATATTAATTGTATTGTATAAAGTGAAAAACTATTGTGAATTTGATGCGATTATTATAAAATAAAGTGTATCGCAAGTGACTAACGTAATTAAATACAGTGGGTTTCGCAAGGAATGTTGACTTTTTACAATTGTTGTCTATGCTTAGCCATTGTTTATTAGCGTCGAAGTCCGCCATTGTTTAGCGAAAAATTTATAAAAGTGATTCATGGGATGGCTGTCGATTTTTGAGTGCTTAAGACATTCTTGAAAGTAATATTGGTTCTTTCATCAGTATAATATACCCATAGTACCCTGTGTCAATATTAAAAGAATCTTCGAGTTCTCCGACTGACGCTAGGCCGCGAGGAGTAAAACTATGTTAAGACTTCACCACAAATATCCCGTCACAGACTTTCACTTCAACTAAGAATTATAAAAGCCAATTATTAATAAAGAAAATAATGTCCGAACATTCATCATACTTACAGCTCTTCTTTTCACTGGACGAAAACATAAATTTCATCTGTGACAGCATCCGTAATTCTATTACATTAAATTCCATTTAATAGAGAGATGAAAATAAGCTAAGTTCACATTTAGTGCAAACGATATTCAGCTGTCAGAGTAAAGTTGGACTTTCGCAAAGATATTTAAATTTGAAAAACAAAAGTGGTAATTTCTCTCACCTGGGGAGAATCTTCTGAAGTTAAGGCAGGTGTGTAAATTGCATCATGTTGGTTAAGAAATCGGTGATATATTAACTAATCCCATAGAAAACGGGTTTTCTTGAGATTTATTTTTTGTAAACCATTTTCTTGACGAAATTATCAAATGGCAACCAGTTACACGTTTAATTGAGTCGACAAGTGTAGAATTGGAGCTTTTGGAGATTTGGGAATAAACAGTTGAAACTAACAACCTTCTTTCCCATAAGGCTGAAATTCAACATTGAACTGTCCTAACCATTCACGAACTAAATACGACTGCTGAAGTCAAATTTCGAAACTTAACAGAATTATGATACCATACTCCACCTACTTGTTTACAAGAGCTATTTAATTATACATATATTCAGTTGTTAAATTAAAAAAAAGACAAAATTGGATTATAAAATTGCTGGCATGTACATAAATTATGTGCTCATCTTTCTAAATAAAACAGATGTTTAGGCTGATAGGGCATTCTGTCAGTCCTAAAATTATGTAAATAGTCTTTATGTCGTTCGTTACAAAAGGTGATATAGCGTTAAGTTTACCACCAATAAACATACTTGAATTAATCCACTTAACAAATTGTTAACTATTAAAAATCTCCAGGTGCCAGTATATGGCATATCGATAGTTAAATCACGCTTATCTTGGGCATTAATTATTACTATTTCCTACTTCTACCTGTGTCCGATTATATTAACCTCCTTTGTAGCAAGAATCAGTTTATCAAATGAAAGTATAGCTCTTACATAATTCACACAGTTCCTATTTGATTTCATTTTATTTTATTTGAAATGACCGCATAGACTTTCTATATGACTACAAGAATGCATTTTCACCATAAAGCGCTATTACTCTAACAGTTTTTAATATATTAATCAATTTATTCATTCATTTATGTTACCGAATGGATGTTACTAGGGACACAATTTTATGGTGAATAAAAATTGTGAATGTCTGTATAAAAAGAAGCCTCAAAGCGGGACAAAAGCGGTGAAATAAAATATCAAACATTACTGTTACAATTCACATTTCAAATGTTATATGCAATATGTTCATTAAAATAACAAATAAGCATGGTTTTTAGGTTCCATGCTGTAATATTGGTTCTTTCATCTGTCAAAATATTTTACACTAAAAGATTCTTCACAATCACCATTAGACTGTGGCTCTCAGCGTCCCGTTCTACATTGGGCATGAAAGACCACTTAATTTTGCTTAAATGCCTCTCTTATCAAGCTTGTAATTCTTTTACATGCATAAATCTATGACATGGGATCACCGAAGGAAGCCATTCTAAGGATGTTTACGCCCGTAAAAATTCATCGCCTTCCACCTTCCACCCGCGACCTAGGGAACCAGAGGATGGCATGGTACACCTAGACCACAGAACACGACGTTCGTTACCGCCATTTTTGGCTTTAAACTAGTGCTCCCTGTTGTCTATCGCAGCCTTCCGTATAATACGCGTGAACTTATCGTTCGAGTCTTAGCTATGTGCGATTGCGGAGTGAGGGAAAACCAGTAGACGGAAGAGGCTGTTGTCTCCAACACTTTGCACCAGTGGTGGTGCTGTAGCATGGAAGGTATATTATTCTGTGCCTTCATTGAACGCTCATGTACACCATTGGTTATCTGTCAACCTATCTTCCCTACGCTCTCATATACTTTGCCTGCTCATGGGAAACCGTTGCATTTCTTCCAGTCACACAGAGCTTAAGCTCTTGACCTTGACCTCGTATCTGGCTTTCTATGTTGCAAAAAGTGAAACAGATCTTTTTTTTATTCTTGGAATAAATCTTTTAACGTCAGTTTCGCAGAAATATCACAATGAAATGTTACATTTTTATCCTCTAAAGCACACACAACTACAACTCACAGCTTCCGTTTGGCACATCCGATTAAACACTTTCGCCGCGTATACGTTCATCCCAGCTCTTATGTAGCACCCGACTAGTTAGACTCCTGTTTGCACTTCTGTTTCCTTTTATGCCCGCCTCTGTAGCGTGGTGGTAGCGTGTCTGTCTCGCTTCCAAGAAGTCGCGATTTCGAATCTCATTTAGGGTGAGTTATCCGGATAAGGTTTTTTCCGAGGTTTTTCCTTATACAGAGAAGACGAACGTCAGGTAACTCAAAGCTCTATGGACCTTGGGCTCATTTGAGCATCATTTCACACCTTTCATTCATACACCGTCCGATATGATACTAAGTTGGAGGACGTTAATAACAAAAAGGAAAAGGAAATTTCCCCATAACGCTTATTCAACTTCCAAAATTATTTACTTGCATTTCGAATATGTTCACTATTGTAACATGTGATCTATAACTTCTCTTTAATTGGACCTTCAAATTTGCTTTTTTCCTTTTGGTTAGTTCTTAAATTTATTTTTCTGAAGTCGGATGCTGCAAAGGGGCACTGAACTCTCATTTTTACGATTGTCAAATTTTACTCTAGGGGAAAAAGCTTATCAGCAGTTCCCAAGAATTCAACATGGCCACCGTTACTCTAAACTACGTAAGCGTCTCCAAAGAGTCAAGGTTGGATATCGCTGGGTTAGTATGTCTCAGACTTCCGAGTGGTAAACTTCGCGGAGCAGTGCATGATTACAGTGCCAGCTCGAATGATAGCAGTCTGTTGTTTATTCCAAGTAGCAAACAGAGACGTTACCCACACCATCAATTTGCATGACGTTAGTCACGCAGATCCTAGCAAGGTTGTTCGCCACTATAAAAAATACACCAGTACTTCACTGATTTTCTACATACAGTGACATCTCTTTTATCGCTGGCTGCTTTGCTGAATAGTGGATTAATCTGCTAGTCTAACATGTTGGTTCCGACGAAGAGTAACGCATGGAAAGTTAGAGGGGGAGGTATAAAGTACATTACTACCTCGGACAGGGAATAGCAAGTACGTTTGAACTCTCCCTTAGGCGCGCGGGGCCTAGTAGGCCCTCGCTACATTTTAGTGCTTATATGTTTGCATTTATCTCTTTTAATTGTATTTTTCTTTCATTCCCATGTATAGCGTCATTTAGCTTAAATATACATGGCTTCTATTAACATTATCTGACTATATTGATCAAAAATAAATAAATAAATAAATAAATAAAACGTAGTATGAGTGCACTATACACAATAATAGTGTTATGCTGATACATTTATTGTTGTAGTATTTGGTTTATGATGTACGATAATTTTGAATCCATATCTATAATTTTGAATGGCCGGTACGATAATTCTACTTTTAAACATTGGCAATCCTGATACAACTTGTAATTTGTAATGCATTGGCAATAATATATTTGATAACCATACGATGTTACGTACAAATTACACGTTATGACATATGTTGCTTTCATCCTCTTCTGTATGATCATTTCTGAATCTAAAGGTCTCGATTTCAGTTTATCTTCAGGATTGGAATCATCTGATTCATACAAGTTGTGATACACGGATGAGACATTATCACAAGGTAGATGGTGCACTTCTTCCAAATTCTTGGAATTCTGTAAATCATACCTTTTACTCCAGTTGGTGAGAAATAGTAACATTTACTTTCAATGACAAAGCAATATTGCACAACAAATGAAAAAAACATGTCAGTATGTAGTGAGAATAGGCGCGCACAGTTTGGTTGACCTAGGCGCTACGTAACTGCCGATTAGTCATTCTTGGACCTAAAGAAATGAACAGGTAAAGTTGTTGCTCCACTAAACAATCGAATAAGGTGTAATATTAAATGTACTAGTCAGGTGATTGTATGGGTGCGTTCGTTCGAAAACGTAGGGGTCTCCCAGACCCTTAGAAACCACTGGAAGGTTAAGGTATTAAATCCAGATAGTGTTACAAATAAACAAAGTATAATTTGACTTTGTTTTGTTATTTACAAACTAAAAATAAGTAAATTGAAAACCTTAAGCTTTCTCTTCCACTATGTACAATGGAAATACAAATTATAAATAAGAGCTAGGTTTTACGTAATAGAAAGAAAAAATAACTACTTATCTGACTGAATACCAGGCATTTATATCGTATGATACCTAGAATAGGCAGGCATAAAGAAACCTTTGGGATTACAACATAGTGAATTATAATCAAGTCACCAAAACGGTTACAATACGAAATTATTAGATTGGCTTATCCTGCTACAAGGCAGGGCGATCAATTTTTCCCTTCCTAGTTATACTTCGCTGGTGACGTAACAGACATGAGGACAAGAAAGAATGCTGGGAGGGCTCCTGACTTATTTTGTGAAACTCAGCAGGACGCCGACGTATCGCATTAGCAATGCCAGTAACCTTTACCTTGCACTGCCACGCCACTAAGCCAAAGCAGGTGGACAGAGAAAAAGTGTGACTCGCTGTGTCACATTTTGGCGCCTCTGGCATACACCCTTAGTATCTTATGCTAGTACTGCATAAAATCTAGTCCACGTATTACTTTTATCTTCTGTTCTATTTCAGATTAGACTTAGTGCTTTGTCTTTGAAATCTGTGCACCTATAAATTTACAAATTGCTGCTCAGTGGTAAAGTTAAATACTGACAATGGTAGCCGAAGTCGTTAAGGTACGGAGAAGCGCACGGGAAGTCTACGGTGTATGACTGGGGTATTTGTCTTGGTTTTGTGGTCCTCAAAACTGGCAAATGCACGGAAGGTAACCTAGACGTGAACCTGGAACATTACCTTCATTGATTTTCTTTTCCAGTTATAATTTAATTTCATATGATGTTCATCGCCTATGGCAGCCGTACGCAGTTAGAACAGGCGTATTAAAAACAAACGGCTATATTCCTTTGCTCGTGACGTCATAAGGAGTAGTCCGTCCAGAGTGCTAGACTCGTTAGGGAAGTGTGCATACTTGTTAGAAGCCTTCAGTATGCAAACTAGATGTCGCGTATGCAGGTCAACTCGTTGTTCATCATTAATGCTGCCAAAGGTTACGAACCCGACTTCTATGTGGAGAGTGTAAATCTTTATTTAATTAAAGTAATTTTTTACCACCTTGCATGCCCTTTCCAAGAGAGATATACATGATTTCCGTTCTAAGTGTTAGAGCTGTTTACAACACATAAGATTTAAAGAAGGCAAATTGCTGATTTGGACATCTGTATTACCCAAGGAAAATAACTGATTATACATATCGATGGCTCACCTATGTTCTTTTCTTTCTTGTTTTTGTGCTTCTATTTCAGTATAGAATAACAGCAAGAAAACGCGCATTTACCTATAAGCTCATATGGGTGTGTGTGTGTGTGTGTGTGTGTGCGTGTGTGCGTGTGTGCGTGTGTGCGTGTGTGTGTGTGTGTGTGTGTGTGTGTGTGTGTGTGTGTGTGCGCGTGTGAGTGCACGCGCGCTTTTTAAAGGCTTTCCACCAAGGTTGGCACAGATGATACAAGGCGAAAATTATTGCCTACCATAGGAGTTGCACATTCCACTCCATTTCACACAATTAGACACCTAATTTTATCTAATGCTTACAAAGCCTAGCAATACCGTTTATTTCTTTGTCAAAGTTGCAGTTCAATCATTCACGGCCTCACAAAAATAACAAAGGAACAGCAAGATATATATATATAGGGTGGAAGGGAAGTTATTACATTCCCTCTAATATGTGCTTCATAGAAGCATTACAAACAAAAAAGTCTAATGAAATTTTCTTAATTGATCAGCCGATTTCGAAAAAAAAAAAAAAAAAAAAAATAGTTCTGTTCCAAATTGGATGCGAAATCCTACCAGAATGTATGGACATAATAGTTTGTTACTTGTAAGATGCGTAGAGTAACTTATTTCTGACATAGCTTCTGTAGTAATTATAGGACATCACACAACTATTCTAAATAATGAATCACTTAAATTAATTAAAGAAATACTCGGAGCAGATTTTTTCAGACGTGAAGTAACCCGGCAAGGTTGTGTTGATCTAAACCGGTTTCTGAATGTGAATATGTCGGTCGCTTGCAAACACGGCGCAAGGTGATCTAATGTTTTGGGAGATCACGATTGTGATTGGCATACACTCGCAGAATAAACACGGAAGGACATGGCATGGTATTTGTTTGCGTTCACGAGACACCACGCTGCGGTGTTTATGTACTGACCGAGTGAAAGTGACACCCACACAATCTGCAGTGTTACCAGCTTGTTTTCGAGAAAACTAAAATATATCCGTAGGAAATAGTAAAAAACTTAAGATGCAAAATGTGTTCTAAATACCGAGGTCTATCACTGGCTTAGATTAATATAATAGCTTCCCTTCCACTATGTATGTTATATTCACTGATATCCCCTGACATCGATCATGGAGTAATAATACAGTCAAATTTGATCTTTTATTTTGACTTGTATTTTTAACATTTGTTTATCTTTAAAGTTGTTTGCTAAATATTTATATTAGGCTGTGGCTGCATGACAATGCTAAACTAAGACAGCTATCTACTGGATTCTCTCTCTTATTTTTGTGTATATTGGATTCTGAACATTATTGGGCAAGTGCAACCTAAGCTAAATGTTTATAAAGATAAACCGCCAAACTACAGCCAACATCGGTTACTTAATGACAATCTTATTTCTATAAATATCTTTAAGTACACAAAACGAATTTAGTAATATGCACTGTTTGGGAGCATCTCTGTTTCTTACGGAGTCTAGCAAGGACTGAGGCACAACTAGTGACCAATGACAGTTGCAATACGAAGCAAGAGGCGTGGTGCTGTAACAAGAACAACCAGAAGTGGTGGAGATTCACCTGGTTTCTTACATTTGTCTCCAAATTATTAGTGCCTGTTATGGAAAGTTGTAAATATTGCTTGAAATAAGCAGCATTTATTGAATTAAACGATTCTGTTTTATAAGGAAAGCTTTATCTTTGTCCTTAGAATCGATACACGTAAAACTTTACAGTAAACTTAATTGAATATTGCATTGAAAAGTATAAAGACGTATAATCCTTCTACAAATTTTCCCTTTATTTATCCTGGAATTAAAATTGGTATCAAAGTAGCTTTAACATGGGTAATTCCAGCAACAACAGCAATGATGCAAGCGATTCGAATATCAGCTGTATTTTACCATTACAATATTTCACAGGTCTCTTTTGTTAAGTAAATCTGTACATGTTATTTGCATGTTGTGTCCTTTGTAGATTCAATATTTTACTAAACTATACCCGCTGTACATTCTAAACGCAGTCCAACCGTCTTCTGACACATAAGCCTAACGTGCTCTCTACGTGGTAGCGATAAGCAGCAATTCCCCACTCACTCACCGCGAACTGTCAATCTCTTTCTTGTTTGGCGCTGATTATAATGTATTCCTTAATAACAGATTACCATGTTTTAAGGAATATTCTAAAAAAATAAAATAAACTTGTTCAGTGAAGTTCATACTTCCATTTCCAAATACCTACGTGTTTCATAAAAAATAAATACAGGAATCGGCTTGATATGCAGTCTGATTTCAGAGTAAAAGTGTCAAGTTTGGGATATGAACTCGGACAGATTCAACATATCACACTGAAATTGTTAAGTAGCTATTGCAATTGCTTTGTTCCTATGTAATATTTTTGAACTAATAATATTTATATTCTTATTATATATTTGTATTAATAGTTTTATCTGTTTTAAGGCAAATAAAACATAAATTGTGATACTTGTTTTTACTTCATTAAGTCCTTGGTCCTTACTAAAATAAGGACTATTTTATTAAATTTGGCCTGAGCTTACATATCTTTACATTAATAATACCACTTTTTATTTTTTAAATAACAATTAAAATATAAGGCATGTCGAATGTACGTACTTGTATTAAACTTGTGTTAACATCAAATTTAATTTTCGTACATGAAAAGTTTCCTCGTTAAAGTAAATGGGAAGGCAAACACACACTGCTGAAGCTGAACTTACGCGGAAATTAGGTTAGGATAATGTCTACTGCAAGTAGGTAAAGTAAAATACTAAATAATTTAATTTCTCAGTGACATTTCGTGGACTCCTAAGACATCGTCCGCCGACTCCTAGGAGGCGACGGAACGATAGCATTAGACAATACAGGTTTTAGGTGTATAAATAAATGTTTTTATGGCAATTGATATAGTGTAATGAACAATATTACACTGTGCTTCATTTGCGAACTTATAATTTTACTTATTTAGACTAGTATGTTTTCATGTTACTTAGTACTTCTAAGTAGGCTGGCACAGAAAGACAAGGTATAAGTCACAGAAGCATAATACCCTTGATGAGTGATACACTCAAATATAGGTACATAAAGAATACTTACTTTTATGGGGCCAAGTGAAAGAGGCCTGCTGGGTGGTAGCGGAATTGGTTGGCGTTGAAGATGCATTTCTGTTAAGCTTCAGTCGAACGGCGCCGGTACTACTCTGTGAGTGGAGAAGCCCTGTGGAAAAAAAAAAGAGAAACTATAAATAGAATAGCAAACAGTCACAGCTGTTAATGAGTTTGTTTCACAAGGCAAAACTTCGTTTTATAGTATTTTAACCCTTTGCGAGCGAAAACCTATATATGGGCGACCTGTCCTGACCCTGATGAGCGAAAACCCATATATGGGTTTGGGGTCATAGAGTTATTGTGATCGGCTCCTCTCGCTCAAATAATTCATATATACTGCCAATAGATGGCAGGAAATGTTCTTTCAGATGTTTGTGGTCAGTTCATCACCGATTTTCCATATTTAATAATTTCTGTCGTAGTTTTCAGTAGTGTAGGAATAAACAGTGTGGTGATTGCATCTAGTAAGCGAGAGTTTTTTTCGTTTTTTGACAGAATGGCGGGAAAGAAAGGATTGATGGAGCAAGAAATTGTAGAATTGTTGAACAAAAGTGATAGTTATCGAATTTTGTGCTCAGTGATGATGAGAGCGATATATGCGAGAATTCGTAAGTGCAAGCGAGACCAAGAATGACATAAGTGACGCTGCAGACGCTGTACACCTAACTGTGTGGAAGTGGGTAATTTTGACCCTGGCCCTACATCTAGTATCCCAGTTCACAATATCCAGCAGGGACCAATACTTCCTTCTCATTTTGATGAGAATACCCTTCCAGCAGAATTTTTCGGTCTATTTTTTGATGACGAAATGATGGAAATAATTACTGGGGAGACATGTATTCAGGAGAAGGGGGAGAAAAAAAAAAAAAAAAAAAAAAAAACCAGGCTTGCTTCTCGGAATCTCCCAGAAATTGCCGATATAAAAGCACAGAGGTAGTATTATCTCAATAGTATTGAGATAAACAAGTCGCTATGAAAATCATATGCACAGTTTAGGTACCCTGCCCTAGCTAGGTGTAAGTACACATTTCTATCAAAACTTTTATAATTTATCATCGTTACTGTTATTATTACAAATGGAAGTATTAAACATCATAATGTGACACTATTTAGTTCCTGAAGCACTGCTGGTTTATTTGTGAATACCTATAAAACATTAACCATTTAATTTTATGGTGGCGTGTGGCAGAAGTATCCAGTATTTAACTAGCTTTTCGCACACTGTTTACTACAGACATGAGGAACTTGAGTTTCAAGGGACTATGACAACTACTCCCCCCCCCCTCAATACCCCGTCACGCACTTGTCCTTGTAGACGTTTACTCACCACCACAACTGACACCTGATTGCTGTAGTGTAGTCTACAGCCTGAGAGATTTAACTTGTCAGGTCCAAAAGCGAAAGAGACAGAAACACTTGCCCTCTTCTTGTCTCTCTTTACGGTGATTGGTATTCTTAAAGAGCATGTGGCTATTTAAACTAAAAGAGAGGGTGGGAGGGGGGTGTGTGCTTAGACCAGATAGATAACTCTAAAGCCAAGAACATAACCAAACCTGAAAAGTTAAATCTCACTCTAATAATGAGCATGACAAACTATGCTACGAGTATACAACAAATGGATAATCAAACACACTTTTCCCCTACAAATCGTTAGTTTTATTCTGATGCATGTATTATCATATACAGGGGACCTTTATCTTGGAACTGTTCGAAAAACAATAGATTACTGACCTTGTTTTTTTAACACATCTCACACATTACCTAAATGTACTCAGTACACAGCTGCAAGGAAAAGACAAAGGTTTAGTGATCATGGGGGATTCAGTAAAGAACATACATGTCCAAATTACGTCTATGACTCCAATTTGTACAAAACGTCACGTGCCAGTTGACATGTTTAGATTCCTTAGAAACTAAAGTGCCTCGTCTGTATACAAACTATATTAATTGTGAAAAACTTTCACAGTGAATTTGCAGAAAGGTTAGAAAATCACAAGGCATGCAGATATGTCCTAATCCTTGAATTTTAAATGTAACACAAAATTCTTATTTACAATTGGAAATAATTGCATTACAAAATAGTCCTGATATAAAATCAACGGGAAATCAGAGCTTGGGTACGTGGACAGCGGACTTGAACTCCAAACTGAGAGATTGCACGCCTCATTCTGGCAATGTATGTCTCCACACATAGGGTGTCTAAATATGACTGATATTGGAACAGGAATTGACATTGGTCAAAACTAGAGTAAATGTTCCTGTAAACATGTATCAGGAAATAAACACCTGTTGAGATATGAGCCATTTCACTTGTGTTGAGTATTTACACAAGAAAAGGGACTGCATCCAGCAAGCGCATTCTAGGGGACACTTTACTGTCACAAACGGTTATCGAAACAATTGTTAGGCAAACATCCATGCTTGGATGCAGTCCCTTTTCTTGTGTAAATACACAACTGGAGTAAAATGGCTGATATCTCAACAGATTTGTCTCCGGAAATGTTTATAAGAACGTTTGTTCTAGTTTTAACCAATCCCAACTCCTGTTGCATTATCATACACTTTTTTGAACACGTGATATACAGGCGAACTACTACTTTCGAAACTGAACTATTCTAAGTCTCATTTGCGTTCCAGTTAAATGATAACATCCTTGTCACAATTTGTCTCCTACAATAATGTAGAACAGCGGAAGACAACTTCGGGCCGTGTGACGTATTTAAACGAAGAGCCAGCTTGTACGTTCGTGTGACGTCAGGCGAGAGCGGTGTATTGCTGTGCTGCATAGATCAGCGGCGCTACTTGCACGAAACTGAATGAATATGAAAAATGTTATTTGGGCTGTTTAGGGAGAACCCCCTTCAGCCTGGTCTGGGGGTTTTTATTTGTTGTTTGAGGGATCTTAACGGCGTTAGTGCGAATTTTGTTTTTATTTTGTGTTTTTGTTGACATGTAGTGGTTTTGTGTTTGTGTTCAGTTCCCCGTGTTTCACGCTAGTTTGACACCAGGCTTCAAGATGTAGAAACACTGTCAACTACGTTTCAGATCTTTGCGACCCCGTATTCATTGGATGTTAATGTTTCTAGCAAGTAACATTGATAAATTTACAGTGCGACGATTTGCTGAAGGACAACTATAAACACAAGGAAGACTTGGCTAATTTTTATAAGAATGTTCCTCAAACCAGATTTCTGAGGTTGTATGCCCTTGTTGCACGGGTATTATGTATGTTTGGTTCCACGTATGTGTGCGAACAGTTCTTTTCTGTTATGAATCTTTGTAAGTTAAAATCCCGAAGCATACTGTCAGACCACAATGTAACATGCAGTCTTCGGTTACAAATGTGCCGTACATTACGCCCTAACATTGACAAATTAGATAAAGAAAAGCGAAACGGCAAATGTCGGAAAATGTCCACCTAATTGTTCTGTATAGCTCTCCTCTAGCTCAGGCAAAATAGTTATAATTTCTGTGAACATGCCTGTTCACATAAACTAGAATTCATATATATGGCATAAAGCGAAATGTAATTATTTATAATCAGTGACTATTCCGTAATTGAAACAGTCAGCATTAAAATTGCGATGTCGCGCACGCCTTTCCTCTTCCACGCTGTGACGTCACACGTGTAACTGGCCGTCGTTGCGGGCACATGAGCTGAGAGAGCTGACGTCACAGCAGCGATACCTGTCTTCCCCTGATGTAGAATCACGAAAAAGGTACCAATGGTCCACTTACTTTTCTTCAATAGTTCACACAGTTAAACCTCATTTACGCATCCCTGTGTGGTTTTACGGTTAAACGTGTGAGCCGCCACTGATAATGGATGTTTTGCTGAGACGAGAGGAACAACAGATTCGAGCGTAATGAAAAGTGAAAGGAGAATGAGGCCGTAGCACCCTTCCTGAAGAAGTTTACCATCCCTGCCTTATTACCTAATAATTTGTTTATCCTTCATTGTGTAGTTGGAGCTCACACAATCGTTTTTGAACACTGAAACATTTAAAAGAAAGCCTTGATGCGAGTCATTTACTTGCTTTTAGTAGCAGTGTTATCCCATTATCATGCCATCCCCTCAAGTTTACTACTTTCTCTGTATAGTAAGTAGCGGAAGTATAGCATTCCACCGAAAATTTCGATATGGAGATTTCATCAGAAATGCCTTGAGCCCCCCTGGATCCGAAAACAGCATTTTTACAAAAAAAAAAAAAAATCTGTGCACGTGCGCGCGTGTGTAACTCAAGAAAAGTTGTTTAAAAACCGAACTTGGTATTTTGATTTTCTCAAAAATGGCACAAAAGATTTTGATTAAAATGCTACATGCTTAAGATATTTTTATGGTAAATGTATAATTTGAATCTTCTGGTTATAGCCAATGTGGTCCTTTTTACTCTTGATGACATGAGGTACCTACACCAAATCTTACTCTACCAAAAATGTAGACCTCGTTAAAACACAAGCTATGCCAGTATGCAATTTTTTTTGTGCACTGAGCCATTTCGGAGATATTCCTTGTTATCCGTGTGAGTTTTACAGTACTTTAACTTTCTCAAATAAAAGGTCGTTATTCAGTTTTTATCCCTTGGTCGTGCAAAGAGAGCGAAATTCTAAAGCTTTAAAAGATTTGACTATCGCTCAAAGCCTACTTTATTCCCATATCCCCTAAGGGAAAAAAAATTCTCCAAATGTATATCACGACTAACCTGAATAAGTTATATGACCGAGAGTTTGTAAGAATAGTACAAGAGTAGACAGTCATGTGAGTTGAACACATATATTTTACTTTCTCTACTGTAAGTAGGGGAAGTATTGTATTCCACCCAAAAATACGATGTCGAGATTTCACCGGAAATGCATGTTTTGAGGCCCCCTGAATCCAAAGAAAGCATTTTTAGAAAAAGGTCCGTGTGTTTGTCTGTGTGTCAGTCTGTCAGCCTGTGGACAGCATAACTCAAAAACGAAAAGTCGGTTAAAAACCAAAGTTGGTATTTAAGTTTAATGTCTTCCAAGGATGTGACACGAAGATTTTGAACTACCCTTTACATGGAAAATTTTGATTTTCTTGAAAATGGCTCTAACGATTTTGATTAAAATGTCATATGTTTGAGATATTTTAATGACAAATGACATGTATATCTTGAATTTTCTGGTTATAGCCCCTGTAGTCGTATTTACTGTGGACGACTTTTGCATAACTGGTAAACCGTTAGAGATAGACCAAATTATACTATACAAAAAATGTAGATCTTGCTAAAATACACAATTTATGCCCCAATAAATTTTCTTGTAGTGTGGACCATTTCGGAGGTATTCCTTGTTATGTGTGTGAGTTTCGGAAAACAGAACTTTCGTGAAATGGATCATCGTTGTTCATTTTTTTTTATATGTTAAGTGTGCAAAGACAACAGAATCTCAAACATTTGACTATCGCACAAAGCCTACTGTATTACAACATTCCCCTTGCACCTACAAGGAAATAACCAATAGGATAATTTGTACAAATGTTTATCTCAGCTAACAAGAAAGAAGATATAGGAATAAGAGTTTGTAAGAATGGTTAGTTCAAGAGTAGAGAAAGTCATGTGAGTGCAACACATCAGATTTTTTCGTATGTACAGGGAAGTCGAAGGTGTGGGGACAGGCGACTCACACAATCAGCGTATTGCATCAACTAATACGAGAGATAGGCTCGCTTAATACAGGGGATGATCTAGGCTCGCTAAAGGTCCGCTGTGTGATGCTCAGCACTCAAAAGCTAATGGACTAGCTATATAATCAAACCTAAATGCGATACGGCATTAAACTTACCTACACCTTTTGCAATCTTGATACATCAGTTCATCATTGCGAACACATATTTGGTAGTGTGAGCTAAATTTACAATTCATTTCTCAATTATCATGGCAACAAGTCTAAAACTGATCTTTAATGCTTACGCTAAGAGTAACTAATAGTTACGGCCACTAGAAAATGACGTTACACCCAACAGCACGCTAACCTAAAATAAATAATGAATCCTTAGCAAAAATGCCAATAAAACTGCCTCACTGGTATAACTGTCAACCACTTTAATGTTTTAACATATGTTTGTTTCGACTTCGCTGGTAAAACTGATGCACATGCTCGACCCGCAGCTTCTTCAATAGCAATATCGCTCATTTTTATAAAATGTTACTGTTGATAGTGACTATCAAAAGTCGAAAGATTCAATACGGCTACATAAACAAATAACCTAGAAACCAAGACATGTGCTGCTTCAAGTAAAGAATCGATTGCGAAATTCATTAACGAAACACTGGATAAGAAGGCTTTGCTCATAAAATTTAGATGTAGCTTTTCATTTGTTCACAGAGAATTCATTTTTACTTTCCCTACTGGTAAGTAGAGGAAGTATTGTATTTCACACAAAAATTCGATGTCGAAATTCCATTGGATTCCCCCGAATCCAAGAAAAGACATTTTTAGAAAAAGGTCCATGTGTGTGTCTGTCTGTGGACAGCATAACTCAAAAACGAAAAGTCGGTTAAAAACCAAATTTGGTATTTAAGTTTAATGTGTTTCAAGGATGCGACAAGAAGATTTTGAAGAAAATGGTCCTACCCTAAACTACCCTTTACATGGAAAAGTTTTAAAAAATTTTGATTTTTTTGAAAATGTCTAACGATTTTGATTGAAATGCCATATGTTCAAGATATTTGTATGACAAAGGAAAGTTACATTTTGAATATTCTGGCTATAGCCCCTGTAGTCGTATTTGCTCTGGACGACTTTTGCATAACTGGTAAACCGTTACAGATAGACCAAATCATACTATACAAAAATGTAGATCTCGCTAAAGCACACAATTTATGCCTGAATAAATTTTGTTGTAGGTTAACCATTTCGGAGATATTCCTTGTTATTTGTGTCAGTTTCGGAAAGCTTAAAACTTTGGTGAAATGGAACATCGTTGTTAAGTTTTTTACACATTAAGCGTGCAAAGAGAATGGAATCTCAAAGCTTTAAAAGATTTGACTATCGCTCAAAGCCTACTGTATTTTATGTTACTTATCAGATCTCGAACGCTTGCGAAAACTCGACCCCGCTTGCCTTGTATTTCCAAAATGCATTCTCGACCTGTTAACTATCACTTGCAATTCTTGGCACGCAATATACTATTTTGTATACCTTGATCTGAATTGTTCTGGGTATTGTGCATACATACATGAGACTTACAAATAATGAACGGCTTATTTACTTGATTTTAGTAGTAGCAGCTGTCTATAACACTTCGTTTTCACATTGCGATTGAGATGATAATGATTTCCATAAAAACAGTTGTCTGCAGTCTGCTGTACATAACTAAGTGTTGCACGAATGTGCAACATCACGTTGTAGTTCCGAATTTGACCACTTATCTGTGGCTTTTCTTTTCTTTTTCTTTTCCTTCTGCCCTTTTGTTTCTTCCTTCGTTTGTTTGTTTCTCTGTTTCTTTCTTTGTTTCTTTGCTTTATTGTTTCTTTGTTTGTTTGTTTAAGAGCTATTTTTAATAAACAGACACGTAAGATGGTTTTAAACTAATCAAGGTGCTTTTGCGATTTAGAAATGAACCCCAAACCATCGGATGATCATAAGATGTTTTCACTTTAGTGTGAAAGTATTTTTGTCGACACCTCCTCAGCTGATATTTACCTATTTTGCATAGAAATTTTAATTTATGTACTGCTGTCTAACTTCGTTCTGATATCTAGATAGAGGTCACACGTTTGTTCTTGACGAATGGAATTTTTAAATGAGACGTTAGATGCGAGTCACTTTCTTTACAGGATCACTAACACACAGAGGTAGAGGCGACAGATGTCTCATGTTTCTACGCTCAAGAAGTACAGTGACTAAAAACCAAATTATAACACTTCCGGTGATGTTAGCATATGTATTACTCTATCGAACTTTGTAACTGTTTACACTTAATTTGTTTGCATTTCTTCTATTCTCGACATTTCTCTCTCGTCTGAATTTTCACTATCTCTCGTTAAAACGTCGGCAATGATATGAACCGTACCACACAAAACTTTTCAGCCAACTGCACTCTATTTTCTTTGAAACGTAACACAGGAAAGCAGAGCTGTTTGTTGTGTAATATAAACCATTTGCTGACCTGTTTATTAAGAATAGGCTAGGTCACTGGATATTCGTTAAAGAACATTCGCTAAAAACTAATGCGAGACCCATAATACCGCAGCGGATGCCTTTGGTTCTTAACTATCCATGATTCAGCATTTATTGAGCAGATGGTTGTAGTTTCGTAATCGGTTTCCTGTACCGTCTGCTGATAAATGGCCACAATCTCATTCTTCTGGTGCAATGAAGTTAACCTTTTCTTCCCTACCTTGTCGGTGGGATCGTTCTACCTCTTTTCACCCAAGGGTTGTTGCCTCTCTAAACTGGCATATTACGTTCCTTAGATAGATTCCTAGATTCCATCAGTAATCCTTGATCACCTTGTCAGGTCCAACAAGGATTTGACAGGATCTAGGTATAGGGAGTCGCAGCTGGCTTCACGCGGCTGAGTGCACCCCGAACCAGACCTCCCAGTGGGGAAGTCCCCACACTGGTACCAGGGATCGAACTTTGTCCTCAGTCCCAGAGGCATGTGCGCTAGAAAGCGGTCATTATTGCGTTAAATGAAAGATTAAATGCAATGCTTTTTGGATGTCTGTTCTGGACGTAAATGTACCTTAGTCTGTTTAGCAAAACAGGTGACCTTCGTTGTGTGGTTGCCTTCCGAAAGGATTGAAAGTGATAATTACTATTTGGATCACCTGGATCCTTTATTTATCAATCAGACCTGATACATCGACGGCTTGTTCATATTTTAGTTCATCAATCTTCAGCGAATCTTTCTGCTTATATTGTTAATTACGGCGACATCAAATGTAGTTTGGTAGAAACTCTCAGGATGTGAGTTGAAATTGCGCTGTAAAAACGTTTCATCACAACCATAATGATTGCAATAACAAGCTCGTGCAGTCTGACAGTGATTATCTCCATCTGAACTTGCTTTTCCCCACTTAATGTTGTTACTTGTTCATTATACGCAGAGGAAATGTTCACTCGAAGCACATCTCTAACACAGTTACTTCAATTTCACAATGACTCTCCATCGATGTGAAGATATCGCCGCCGAACTTTTAAGCTGGAAAACTATGTTGTGTTTATAACAAACATAAACGGGCTCATTCATATAAAGGCTACTGGGCACCAAATACAGATAAAAGTTTTGTTAATTTAGTTACTGTTAAATAAAACTTTGTCCTTATTAATGTCAGGTGTTATATTATAGTAATAAATTGTGCATATTATTATGGGATACATCAGATAATCAATTTAATTATAGAAATACGTTGTAAGCAAACAAATTGCAGTTCTCTACAGAACACCTTGTAGGGACTCCCGGCGCTGCCAAGTGATTTTAACCGATTGGGCACAGGTCACATTTTTTGCGTGGTGACCCAGTACCTATCTGTCCCATGTGCGACGTCCGACTCTCCGTGTCGCATATTTTTTCTCCATTGTCCGCGATACGCCCATGAGCGCTGGTCCCTTGGCCTGGGTGTTACAATTCTGGGCGACGATCCAGTCGCTGTAAATAAGGCACTGCGGTTCGTCGTCAATATTGCGTTTACTAAGCAAGTTTAGCTTGGACTTTATCTTTCGGAACTTTATCTTTTAGGGCGTGGTGTTTGTTTTAGCCTTTTAAGTGTTTAGTGTTTTTTGCTTTTACTTTTTAATCTTTTAATTGCTTTAACTTTCACTTCTAAGTTTTCAAGTACAGAAGATTGTGAGTTTTTTCTAGTGCTGACGTTTTAGCTTTTTAGTTGTTTTTTACTTTCTCTACTGGTAAGCAGGAGAAGTATTGTATTCCACCCAAAAATTCGATGTCGAGATTTCACCGGAAATATGTTTTGAGACACCCTGAAAAAAAATTTAGAAAAAGGCAGCATAACTCAAAAACGAAAAGTAGGTTAAAAATCAAAGTTGGCATTTAAGTTTAATGTCTTTCAAGGATGCGACATGAAGATTTTGAAGAAAACAGCCCCACCTTAAACTACGCTTTACATGGAAAATTTTTCGAAAGTTTTTATTTTCTTGAAAATGGCTCTAACGATTTTGATTAAAATGTCATATGCTTGAGATATTTTTATAACAAGTGAAATGTACGTTTCGAATTTTCTGGCTATAGCTCCTGTAGTTGTATTTACTCTGGACGACTTTTGCATAACTTTTAAACCGTTAGAGATAGACCAAATCATACTATAAAAATGTAGATCTTGCTAAAATATACAAGTTATGTCCAAATAAATTTTCTTGTAGGGTGGACCATTTCGGAGATACTCCTTGTTATGTGTGTGAGTTTTGGAAAATTTAAAACTTTCGTGAAATGGAACACTGTTGTTCAGTTTTTTATATGTTAAGTGTGCAAAGAGAACGGAATCTCAAAGGTTTGAAAGATTTGACTATCGCTCAAAGCCTACTGTATTCTAATGTTCCCCTTGCACCTACAAGGAAACAAGCAATAAGATAATTTGTACAACTGTTTATGTCAACTAACACGTAGAGGATATAGGAATAAGAGTTTGTAAGAATGGTTAGTACAAGAGTAGAGAAAGTCATGTGAGTGCAACACATCAGATGTTTTTACCTGTTTTCTATTTAGCTTCCACTTGTTAAGTTTTCACTGTCTTAGCTTTTGAGGTTTTATCTGTTAAGCTTAGAAGATTCCTAGGTTCATAATTTTACTATCTTTTCACTTCGGGCCCAAATGACCTCGTAGTCGACGGGCCTTGAAACTACTCACTCCACTCCACTCCACTCCACTCCACTCCACTCCACTCCACTCCACTCCACTCCACTCCACTCCACTCCACTCCACTCACTCACTCACTCCACTCCACTCCACTCCACTCCACTCACTCCACTCCACTCCACTCCACTCCACTCCACTCACTCCACTCCACTCACTCACTCCACTCACTCACTCACTCACTCACTCATTCCACTCCACTCACTCACTCCACTCCACTCCACTCCACTCCACTCCACTCCACTCACTCCACTCCACTCACTCACTCACTCACTCACTCACTCACTCACTCACTCACTCACTCACTCACTCACTCACTCACTCACTCTAGGGGTGCAGTAATTAAACCTATCAGCTGAATTCTTGTATTATTTTTAAGTCTATAAGAAATTTAAATACCGTAGGGCACGATGATTTTCCTTAATGCTGTTTTTAGTCCCAGAATAAGTGAACTGTAAATTCATTCTGTATTTGATACTATGCTCTAACGCTCAGTGGACTTTCTGCTCGACTGTATTTGCTATTTTAGATTTTAGTTTAGAGTAAATATGGAAATCTAGGTAACAAAGGAGCTGATGGGTAGGACTTCTGTTTTCCACATATCTTTTAGACTAGAAAGTTACTTAATCATTATAGTAGTGTAATTTATTGTAATTGGTATCCAGTGTTGATTACTTATTGGTAACAGGAAAATCGCTTTTAATTATCCAAGAGTTTTTGAAGAGAAGTTTTTATTTCTTATTTTCTATAAAGCAAATACTATGGGTTAGAGAAAGATGATATACAATCATTGACATACATATAATTTAACAAAAGTCATAGCTTGAATGAACGTTATTGCCAGTAAGTTTGAACAGAATTTAATATGCAGTACCTAAGTGCACATTTCGATATTTAATTCTAAAAAAAGCTTACTTCCGAAGAATAGGGCTTTATAGTATTGCTGTGAGTTTCTGATTTCTAGCGGATGGAGTTTGGAGTTGGAATAAACGTACTAAAAATCCAAATGCAGATCAGATTGAATGTGGCATTTCAGAGTATCTCATAACATAGTTGACTCAAACAGTGCGTCATATGTATTTGATTTATTACTCAATATAAAAAACAAAAATTGATTTAGTTTTAAAGACCACAATTTCACCTCTTTAAAACAACTCTGTAATTACTTTACATTCTTTATATTTAGAGTATAATTATTTATAATTCCCAACTTCATATATTTATAAAATGTATTGACTTTGCCCAGGTTTCAAACTGTCACTTCTCAGTTTTTCCTATCACTTAATAACATGCTTAACTTTCGCCACCTTCAATCACTCTTGTCGCTTCCCTCATGAGAACCAGTTCGGTTTTCACTATCGCTTCATTGTGTTCCGCGTCACTCACTAACTCGCTCGCTCGCTGATTAGCTCATGTACAGCCGGCTTCAAATATTTTCCGACTCGCATGTTCCTAGCCGCGGGGGGAAGGCTTATCTATCAGCTATACCAGGTGGTCTCAAAGGTTGGCTTGCTAGCTCATTCCTGTCTACAAGGGTTCGGGGCGTAATGTGTTTGTAAGTCCAAAGAGAATACCATTCCAGCATTTCTCTTATACTTGGTCGGAAGAAAGTAATCTCAATGTAAGGAAAGCAATATTAACGTTATAACGAACGAACTCGCAGAGAGGTTGGGAACTAAATATGCGGCATTAGAGGCGTCATATCACTCTACAATGAAATTACTACCAAAACGTTTAAATAATTTAATATACCACGATTTTATTTTTTAAACTATTACGCTAGACGAACGCAAGGCTTATTTGTGTACGGTTCCGACTGCTCGGCGGCGATCTCTCAATAATGTTGGGCATAGGCGCTATGTCACAATATACATGTTTTAAATACCCTCATTAGCTTAACACTTCTCCATTTTAACTAAGCAAATGAACATTGCATAAAAGTAAAGCTTCAATAATAAATTATTGTGTCAAAATAAAGTCAAATATGAAAACCCTGGTAACCAAACTGAGTTGAAATGAATTTCATTGCTTGTTACTTATTTTGTTCTTTAAGCTCTGATATTGTACAATGGCTGATATGTTAAATAGTTTACGAGTAAACGATGAATTGCTTCTGACATAATTGTTAAAATAATCTATGACTAGACATGTTAATTCAGAATTACTAAAGCAAATGATTGTAGCTTCACTAGATTATTTTAAAACGTTTGGTTCACTTGAGGATTTACTTATTTCAAAAATTTGGAAAAATATGAGATGTTTTATAGTGATTTCTACATACCCCTTCCGGATGAACTCATTGCAAATCTCCCCTCCTTCCTTCGACCCTTATGAAGTATTGTGCGCAGAAAGTCTTGTTATTCTATTTTCAAGGTGACCAGATAAAGGTGTGAGCGTGTATTTCGAGGACCAGATGCCTTGGCTTGCTGCCTATCAAGTGCTTCCTCTCCATTTACCTTCAGGATGGCGCCTGTTTTTGCACCTAACGTCATTCCCCTCTGAGAACAAGTGTCTACTTCATTTCTTTACACTGCAGTGAGACATTGGGTGTTCCATAAGACCTTCGACCCTCGCCGAATCAATTTGTACACCAAGTATATTACTTTATGTCCAGTGATTACTGCTATTATTATTATTATTATTATTATTATTATTATTATTATTATTATTATTATTATTATTATTATTATTATTATTATTATTATTATTATTATTATTATTATTATTATTATTATTATTATTATTATTGTTGTTGTTGTTGTTATGGTTATTGTTAGGGTTATCGTTTTCGTTGTCGTTAGGGTTATCGTTTTCGTTATTATTTCTATTGTTATTTCTATTGTTATTTCTATTGTTATTATCATTATTGTTGTTATTGTTATTTATAAGTACAGTACGCAAGGGTATTAATATTAATTTAAAGGAGTTAGGATTAAACGCAAGTATTACGACCAGCTAAACCCCATGTCTTAATCCACTAGACATACAGGATGGAAGGGAACTCGTTACATTAATTTATACCAGTGATAGATCTTGGTATCTTGAACACATTTTGTATCTTACGTTTTTGTGTCTGATCATTTCCTACGGAGATATTTTAGTTTTGTCGAAAAACAAGCTGGCTTTACTGCAGATTGTGTTGAACTCACTTTCACTAGCTCAGTACATTAACACCCCAGCGTGGTGTATCGTGAACGTAAGCAAATACCATGCCGTGTCCTTCCTTGTTTACTGTGCGAGTGTAGACCAATCAGAATCGTTATCTCCCAAAGCATTACACCTTCCTGCCACCGACCGACTTATTTACATCCAGAAGCCGGTTCAATTCCCTGACCAATTACTTCACATCTGAAAAAGCTGCTCGCAATATTCTTTTAATTCTTTTAAGTGATTATTCAGGGCTCGGAAGTTCATACTATTAAAAGCTCTGAAATGTGCATGCAGATATGCTCTTAAAGACTTCGAAATATGGCAATTGATATGCACTACTTAATTAAAACAATGAATGTCCATTGGCAGTAAAGAAGAAAAGTTAGTATAAATAATAAATAAAATTACATTATTCCTTAGAGGTTGAAGCAGAAGTGGTACCGCTGCTATTATTAACTGCTAAATTGCGGTTCACAACCAACCTTTGCACAAATTTTTAACTGTAAATATCGTCTGTTGTCTCGCAAAACCCTTCGGTAGCGTGAAAAAATTCTCTCCACGTCACAAGATGTTACTGGGGCACATTTAAATGATAACTGCTTCACAGAGAGAGAAAGAGAGTCAAGTCTTGGTGTGACAGATGGTTTTCTTTCGAGGATGTCTCGAATATCACACATATATTTATTACCAGAATTTTTTGAAATTACATAATTCGCTTTCTCTTTCACTTTTTGTCCTTTAATACCACGTACCGAACTTAGATCACATATTGTTTTTTCAAAGAAGTAAGTGATTCATGCAAAGCAGATCTTACAGCTTCCAATGCCGTTATGGCTGTTGATAAGAAAGAAAAATGGGCAGACATGAAACTAAGATCCTCCTTTAAGCCTGTGCCTGACGCAATATTTTCAATATTTTGCAGTTTCTATTGATGGAGCTTCTTTTGAGTCCAATGAATTAACAACTCTTTGACTGTTTCTATCTGCTCAGCACAATACAAAACTGCATCGAGCGATGTTTCAGTGTTTGTCCTAATTTTACCATATAAGGAACAGCATGAGTAACAAATAAAAAGTGTGTTGCACTCACATGACTTTCTCTACTCTTGTATAGCCATTCTTACAAACTACTATTTCTATATATTCATGATAGTTGAGATAAACATTTGCATAAAGTATCTTCTTATTTCCTTGTGGGTAAAACGGGAATATGGGAATATAGTAGCCTTTAAGCGATAGTCAAATCTTTTAAAGCTTTCAAATGTTCTCTTTGAAGGGTGATTTTCCATTTGACAGAAGTATAAGTTTTCCAAAACTTGCAAAAACAACAAGGAATATTTCCGAAATGGTTCACTCTACAAAAATATTATTTAGACATAAATTGTCTGCTTTGACAAGATCCACTCTTTTGTATAGTAAGATTTGGTCTATCTCTTACGGTCTACCAGTTATGCAAAAGTCGTCCAGAGTAAATAGGACTTCATGGGCTATAGCTAGAAAATGTAAGATATAAATTTCATTAGTCATAAAAATATCTGAAACATAAGGTATTTTAATCAAAATCGTTAGAGCCATTTTCAAGAAGATCAAAATTTTCGAAGCATTTTCCATGTAAAGGGTAGTTTAGGGTGGGGCTATTTAACTTTGGTTTTTAACGGATTTTTCGTTTTTGTGTTATGCTGTCCACAGACTGACACACACACACACACACACACACACACACACACACACACACACACACACACAGACACACACAGACACACACAGACAGACACAGACAGGCAGACAGGCAGACAGGCAGACAGGCAGACAGGCAGACAGGCAGACAGACAGACAGACAGACAGGCAGACAGGCGGGCAGGCGGGCAGGCGGGCAGGCGGGCAGGCGGGCAGGCGGGCAGGCGGGCGGGCGGGCGGGCAGACAGACAGACACACACACACGGGACTTTTTCTAAAAATGCTTTTTTTTTTTTTTTTTTTTTTATTCAGGGGGCCTCAAAACATATTTCCGGCGAAATCTCGAAATCGAATTTTTGGGTGGAACACAATACTTTCTCTACTTTACGTAGTACAGAAAGTAATAACCGGTCGTATTTGATTCCATATGGCTATAGTAATTTCAATGTGTCCATCACAAACTGGGTCACAGTTACATTGTCAGTGAGCGATAATTCGCACACGTTAAGAGGATAAGGTGTAGTCTTTTGTTCATTATTTAAAGCACCGACAATAAATAGAACGGCGCTCAGAACTATGAACAGACAACCACACAAACTGATCCGCTAATTCATGAATATCACTAGCCAATAATGCTTGGCACAAGTCATAAGAAAACTCAGGTTCCTTTTTTGCGAGTTTTCTAATTAAGTTCTTCTTCTATGTTACTGTGTTTATGTGCTGAAGTATTTGAAATCTTTACTCACTCCCTACATTTTTCTCGCACTCTCCACAAAAAAGTACCCTTATCTGTAGATATTAAATAACCCGAAAACTCCTTCTGTAAATTAATTAGTCTAGCACTTGAATTTGGTTTTATTTTCGGCATTTGAAGAACCTTTTAACATTTTATACGCCTTATTTAATTTGGTGAGAATCAGTTCACAACATCGTTACGTTTCAAAAGCAAGGAACAACAGGTGGTGGGCTAGCAAGCGACTGTTACACACACACACACACACACGCACGCACGCACGCACGCACGCACGCACGCACGCACGCACGCACGCACGCACGCACGCACGCACGCACACACACACACACACACACACACACACACACACCTGCATGACATCTTGGCTTGACTCAGCGTTATTTCTCGCCACTTTACGAGTTACATCAGCATGAGCAATACTACCTTATGAAAAATATTATCCAGATAGAAAGAAAATAATAAAATAACACAAAAGCCGTATCAAATATGCAATATAGGGATCATAATATTGAAATATTATGCATTTATCAAAATTGAGAAAATATGTAGCTATATGCACCACAAAATCATGTCCAAATGACTGAAAATTCCATAGTTCGTGCACATAACGTTGTTGTTGGCTGATGCTGGATTTGTGACAATGATCCAGATCACATAGAGGACAGAGTGATGAAGAATATATCCCAATTCTGTTTAAATGTTTTGCCAGACAATCATGTCCCGTAATCAACCTGAAGGTTGCCACTGCTGTTTTTCGAGGATACTCAGGAAGTACTGTTTGAATGTTTGGTAGTTCCCATCTTTTATTTTTTGATTTTTCAAAGTAATATTTTGCAATAACTTTTTTTAGTTCAAGGTTGCATAAAATTTTAGGTTAGGTATGGATATCTGTACACTGCTGGTACCCTTTTTTGCAAGAAAATTAGCTTTTTTCATTACCACTCAGTCCACAGTGAGCTGGTATCCATTGGAAGACTAGGTGTTTTTGAAGTGCTGTTAGATGGGTAAGGATTTTCCAACATTATATAACTGTTTGCATTTTTGGTGACAACTTGGAAGTAATTGCTATAATTGCAACCCTGGTATCTGAGAGAATAACTGCTTGCTGAAAATGTGAAATTCTATACAAAAGATTTTGTAGGGCCATTCGAATTGCTTCAATTTCTCCATCAAAGTTAGTAGTTCCATAACTTAAAGATTTGTAATAGGAAAAGAGGTGACACGTGACTCCAACCCCTGCTCCATCTCGGTTTGACATCAATGATCCATCAGTATAAATATGGAGCCATTCATGTTCTGGAAATCTAGTATGGATTGTCTCTAATGCCAATAATTTTAGAACACTAGTTGGAGTATAACTTTAGATATGAAGTTTTCCTTTGAGTTAGGAAGGTATACATTCTTCTTGATGTCTTGAATTTTGGAAAGAAAGCTCTCCTAAGTCTTTAGTGTATCTGTAACATTTCTATTGTATTGTTAGTTGTATGTGGCTTCTTTTTCAATTATTGTATCCAAACTGAGAAGAAACCCTTCGTACTTTACATTTCGAACAAAAGACCTCTGCATTATTAATTCTACCGCCATGTACCTTCTGTTTTCTGCCGCGTCATTTATTATAATAAAAGGTACATACTGCCAGGTAATATTGTTAAGCAAGGATATCTTCATCATTCACACAATTTTTTCATTTATATTTTCCTCTTCACTTTATCATTATCACTCTCCACGAGGCTCTCCCATGGGCAGCAGTAAACAGCGGGTTTGGTTTACTTTGTATCGCGTCTTTCTTAGAGGTACCTTGTGGTGCAATTCAGTGGGAGAACCTGATCAGGTGCAAATTTGGAGATTGAAGGTTTTCCCACTGAAATATTGCCCTATAAATTATCTTGGCGGCTGTTAGCAACAAGTGCTAATCGTTCTAACCAGTTATTTTCCAGATTTACGTTTATCTTTTAGGTCATCTCCCTCCCACGGTAAATTCAATAACGTCACACTACTCTCTTTTATGTAATACTTCCACTAAATCGCCCACATTCCACATGTTTCCATTCTGTTACCTACGACGACCAAAGCATAACGAATGAAAAAATCTGTGTTGCACTCACATGACTTTCTCTACTCTTGTACTAACCATTCTTACGAACTCTTATTACTATATTTTCTTTATGTTAGTTGAGATAAACATTTGTACAAATTATCTTATTGTTTATTTCCTTGTAGGTATAAGAGGAACATTAGAATACAGAAGGCTTTGAGCAATAGTCAAATATTTTAAAGCTCTAAGATCCCGTTCTCTTTGCACGCTTAACATATAAAATAGTGAACAACGATATTCCATTTAATGGAAGTTTTAAGTTTTCCGAAACTGACACAAATAATAAGGAATATCTCCGAAATGGTTCACCGTACAAAAAATGTATTTACACCTAAATTGTGTGTTTTAGCGAGACCTACATTTTGTGTAGTCAGATTTGGTTTATCTCTTACGATTTACGAGTTATTGAAAAGTCATCCAGAGTAAACAGGACTACATAGGCTATAGCCAAAAAATTCAAAATATATATTTCATTTTTCAGACAAATACCTTAATATTTTAATCAAAATCATTAGAGCCATTTTGAAGAAAATCAATATTTCTAAACATTTTCCATGTAAAGGTTAGTTTAGGGTGGGAGTATTCTCCTCAAAATCTTCGTGTTGCACCCTTGAAAGGTATTAAACTTAAATACCAACTTTGGTTTTTAACCGACTTTTTGTTTTTGAGTTATGCTGTCCACAGACTGACAGACACACACACATGGACCTTTTTTTAAAAAGTTTTCTTTTTTTGGATTCAGGGGTCTCAAAACATATTTCCGGTAATATCTCGACATCGAATTTTTGGGTGGAATACAACACTTCCTCTACTTATAAGTAGAAAAGGTAAAAATCTGACGCGTTGCACTCAGATGACTTTCTCTACTCTTGTACTAATCATTCTTACAAACTCTTACTCCTTTATCTTCTTCGTGTTAGTTGAGACAAACATCTGTAGAAATTGTGGAATTGCTGGAAATGAGACTACTGAAGTCCTTGCAAAGAAAGGAACTAAACTACCCAAATCCAATCTCCTACCATGAGCTTCCCATCTATCAAAAGAATCATCAAAAATATTGATAAAGAAAAGCAATGTCATGAATTACAACATACAGCTAAAGACAAAAAATGTTATATAATTTGCAACCCGGAGAGTATTCCTTGCATACCACGTAAATCTACAGTATTAAATTTCGTCTAACCACAGGAGTTGTATATCACAGCTCCAAGTTCAATTTAGATCGAATGGGAGCTTTAGGTTCTGAGAAATGTGGCTAAACCAGCTTCCCAATTACTTGCAGGAATAATTTTGAAGACGTTCAGTCGTTTTGTGCAGGCATTTTTAGATATTTATTGTGGATTATCCATGAAAGCTTCCTTTTAATATCAATGGCAAAGCAATTTGCCACTATTTTAACCTTTTCTTCACTAAGATAGGCTAAGATAATGTCAATATTATTTTCCTTGGCAGAGAGTTTTAAAATCATCAACATAGAAGCAAGTCTTAAGCGTGGATGAACAAAGGATATAACATTGTTGATATCTAAAAGAAAAAGCTACGTTCAACTCTGGAACTAGAGTCCTTGAGAAACGGTAATTTCAATTGACTCATCTTTAAAGAGCATACTGTTGGCTTTATCTCGAGTACTATAGTTTGAAGAAAGTTCCAGATAAAAGCTATCCTTCATCTGATATGAGATTTCCATGTCTTGCCATAAGCCATCTCAGGACCTAGACCTACACCAATAACAGACGGGTGTCAAGATTCTCAGAAAACTTAGAGGATTTCTGTTTAAATACTGTATCTGTGGTTGAAGCACGGCGAAATCCAGTTGCAAAATCGATAGGAAGGTGTTTCTGGTTAAGAACCAATTTTAGCCTTTGGTTAATGACTTTTTATACAGGCTTGATATAGTACAGCTTGGAAGTTTCTAGGAGCACTGTCGTTATTGTTGGGTTTGGAAATAGGGTGTATTATTGCTAGCCGCCATTGCAGTGGTTATTTGTCCAGATACTTTATTTGTTCGGATAAAGTTATGCGATTTCATTTAAATACACCAGTCTTTTGTGTAAAGGTATCTATTTTATTGATGGAACGGCAGTTTAATTGAAATATTTGGATGCTCCCTTTGATGACATTTTGGTTTTGTGGCCAGTCATCTTTGTGAAACTTTCATTTAGAATTGAAGATGTATGAGGTTGTAAGTTGTTTACTGAGCTTATGTTGGGCGGGAGGTCACAACCAAGTAGTGAGAGTAAACAGGCTAAACGAGTTATTCATAGTTATCATGATTACTTGCCGTTAAATCAATATTACTAAAGGTTCTATAAGCTAGATCGTGGCGACTTGGGTTGTCTGAGTTAAGCAGAATCAAATGAAAATCTTCTATTATTTTTCCTCCCCTATCAGCTGATGATTTCCCCATGGTGTATTGAAATTGCTTTTAAAATCGTTCAATAATATGAAAGATTTTGGAAGTGGTATAATAAATTTAGTATACTATCACTGCGAAGAACAAAGCTATTGAAAATGTATACATTACAGATGCACATCGGTTGGGATAAATTAACAGATACTGCAATTGCTTCTACGTTGGCTGTAAGAGGGAATTCCTTAGGTTTAAATTGCTTTTCGCAAATGTTGGTACTCCTCCACTTGCATGAAGTGCAGTCGTACGGCTCTTATAGTATACTTTAAATTGATTTAAGGTAGAGACAGTATTGTTATTGGAGTTTGTTTCCTACAGACAAAACTCCAGGTTGGCGACGGTTAATTAGGATTTGTTAAAATTGAGATTCTGGTTGGAAGTAATTTACATTCATTATATTATTCAGCATGCCATTACTATGACAATTATTTGAAGTGTGGCGATTTTCATAGTTTGGTAAGGCAAGCAGATTCATCAGATGAGTAGTCGAAGCTTCTATCACTATGTCTTTGTTTGGGCTCAAAGCTTTTAATAGCTTTTTAACGACGTGTGTTCCTCTATTTTTGATGGTTTTGTCGATGAAGTGAAGGTGAAGTTCTTTAAACGCATCTTCGATGTAACTGGAAGAAATTGTTGCTATATCAGTGGCTCCTAATGCATTTTAAAGAAACTTCGAAGCAAAAAATTGTTGAGAGGAAAGAGGTTTGGCTCACTTTCAATTATTGACTTATTTGGCTGAAGCATAACACTTGAAGCTGTAGTTTTCTCATTTTTCGGGTTTTGGAGGGTCCGGTAGATCTAAGATCTACAGGATGCCAATTTGAATTACTAGAGGTGTTGCATTTTTAGTTGAGCCGTTGGTTTTATTGCTAAGTTAGCGAAATTGTTCTTTTAAATCCTATAGGCTGTGGTTGTAATTACTGGGCTTTCAGATGTTGCTGATTCTAAAGTAGTGACATCTGGTGTTCCTGCTGATAACTTGATGTAGCTTAAGTTGTCATTCCCGTTGCTTTTAGTAAAGAAGAAGTGCACAACCTTTATCTCCTTTTAGAAGTGGAATTTCCTCATAGGTACTGATTTATACCGAGAGTGTTGTGAGAACGGTCTGAAGGCACATCTTCAACTGCTGCACTACTTAACTAAATGTCCTTCACTTTTACTTAGAAAACAAGAAAAGGTATCACCAAATGGATATATGAAGGAGTTTGTTCCTTCATATTGCAGTTGTAAAGTTTCAGGAAGCCTGTTGACGTCTTCATGTGTAAATTTATCTTCTAAAGCTTACTATGTATGAAAAATCTTGGATAGATTCCCCTGCTGTAATTGATAAAATATTTGAAATTACTGTAATGCGAATTTGGTTTAGTTCATGCTCAATCACATATTTCGGGATTAGAGGACAGACTTTGGAGAGAATGATTCGTTTTTTTCTTGCTGGAAGGAGTCTTATTTTTAGCGAAACATTATTTATACGTAAATTCCAGAACCGCATGCGGTCATATATGATACGGGTTAGTCTGACAACGGTGCTCGGCTGAGTGGAGGCGCTGTGCTCGGTCGGTCGCCCTGCGAGGGAAACTGGTTGATCAGACCCGGCTGGTGGTGGTTCACTACATATTTTATATTTAGCTTTTCTAAAAGGATGTGAACAATGGTGCTTTAAGTTTTAACAGTAGTGTCAGAACTGTGTCAAGCTACCCGAACACTAAGAATCAAAGATGCCGAAGTGGAAACGCAAACATGGCTCAGAACAGTGAATTACAAGTGCCATATATTTGTCAATATACACCAAGACCAGAATCAAATAGGTCAAAATGGAAACTTAAACAGTGACTCTACTATAGCAGAAAGTGATGCGTGCCAGGTCAAATAAGCAGATAGAACTATGAGAAAAATAACTAGGGTAAAGGATGCCATTCCTAACCGAATTCCTTGTGAATAATTAATCTGAGATGCACTAAAATGTAGATACTTCTTGGCTCTTTGTACAGCAATATTGGGAATAAAGGTGGCTCATTGTTCACATAGCTGACAGTAGCATGACATTGAAAACTATTCCTAGAGGCTGTTCATTCTCTTCCTGCGCTATTTTAATTTATTTGTTCTTTAATTTAACCCTTTTAACGTCGTTTTAACCTAAACTCATATCGCGACTGTGCATTGTTTGCACCTAGAACACTGGAATTAGAACAAAACATATATTTTAATACATCCTTATACTTTTGAAGAACTGAGGCAATTAGGAGAGGAATAAAGCATTGACTGACCGAGCGGAATGGCTCAGGTCGTAGCGTCTGTGGCCCACATTCGGGAGGTCGTGGGTTTGAACCCCCTGGCCGACTATCCTGACCCATAGGTTTTTTCGGAGGTTTCCCCGAGTCGCTGGAAAGGATTTCCATATCCTCCGAATTTTCTGTTCCTCCATTTCGTTACATATTTCATTAGGTTTCCTTCAGGGTTGGCGAACGTCGCGGCAGCAGCACGGCAGGGGGAACAAACGTCTTCTCGTCCCCCCGATTGGAAGGTGAGCCTACTGGTTTCCGGGCACCTAATAAGCTGATACATGCCCGAGGGGGGGGGGGCTAAGCCAGCCTCCGCCGGGGTGCTTCTAACTGGGAAAATGTAGAGACCGTGCCACTTCCTCTGTTGTGGCAACGTTTCGGCCGCCCTTAGGGTGAATTCGCCTCATCCATCCATCCCAGGAGGTGCCGCGTCAGGAGCAGAGACAAAAGTGATCTCCTTTCGGTCGAGGTGCTAAGTCCCCCTGCGCAAGTCGAAATAATCAAATACTCCTAATAAATAAGCATTGACTGACACACCCACAGACACACTGTGTGATCATCGGTTGTAAGGTTGGCCCTTGCTTATATGTGGGGTTAGGATGTTTATGACCTAAAATGGAAAATATGACACCAAATATGCCCTTAAATATGACCAAAAAATCCTAAAATATGACCTAAAAAGAACGTATTTTCTTAAAATATTCTTAATTCAAAACCCTTTGACACCAAATTATTACATTTGGCACATGAATTCAATCAACCAATCACATTTTAATAATATTAAAAGTGATTTACATTTTATCTGTAATATACGTACTTCTAAATTTAAAGAATTTGCTTCTGTTTGCTTGTTTGATCGACTCCAAACAATATTTTGTGGACCATTCACTTCCTTATAAAATATGAACATTTACATTAATTATAAAATTAAGTTACCTATTAATTAGGCGATAAATGTTAAATTAATGAATTAAGTTTCTAAATATTCCGTAGGAGTTCTCAGTTTCCATTTTTGTCTGCATTGCAGTATATAACCACGTGCATTTTCAGATTCTCGAATAGGAATTTTCTCTTGTTGTCACTTAAGATTGTCTTAAACCTTGAAGCTCCTTTCGACGTCACAGGTGAATATTTAAAAAGGGTCAAGTCATTGCAATTTAGCTTTGGTTCATCTTCTTCCAGAACAGCATCACCGCCACTTAGAATATCTTTAATTTTGCACAGTGTTACGTATCCCACATTTCCATCCAACACGTTGCAAAGTTTGTTCTTTACAGCAACCCCAGTACTTCCTCTTCCTTGTACTAGCTCACTTTCTACCCCTTCAACTTGCTGCAATCTTTCATACAGTTCCAAACCAGCTGTCTCTAGACAGAAATTGCTCTTGTGATGGCTCCATAACTTGACTTGATGTATGCCAAATTTCCCTTCAAGCTGCTGGAGAACAATTCTTGCACAATTTTAATGGAAGATGCCTCCCGATTGTCAAATTCATTGATAATTTGCTCAATAGCTTCATAGTTTTCGCAGCAATATTCAGTTGTATTAAGCCATGTACCCCATCTTGTCAGTATTGGCCGGGGAGGAAGTGGAAATGAAGGTCTATATTGTTGAAATTTTGTCAGGATCTTTGGAGATTTTAGAAATATCTTTTTCACATTGGATACCAATTTATCCACATAATGAAAATACACTCTTACTTCCTCTGCAACTCTGTGCAAACCACGAGCAAGGCTTGTTAAATGCATTATTTTGGATAGAGCATTTTAAGGCCTTTGCCAGATTTCATCATGTATGACACAGCATCAGTGGCAAACAGTAAAACTTGTTGCCGTTTTACTTCACCATCCCACAGCAGCTTCTTAGCGTTGTCAAAAAGTACAGCAATTGTAGAATGGTTTGCTGCTTCAAGTGCTACACAAACGAGCAAAAATATATCACCAGGGTGATCAGGAAATAGTGTGCCAACAATAAAATTAGCAACATATCTCCCACAAGCATCTGTAGATTCATCTATTGAAACCCAAATACTATTGTTGCCTACAGTGTTTCTGATTTTTTTTTTTGCACCGTACTGTCATAACACGCAAGCACACAATTTTTTCTCAGTGTAGATTGGTTTGGAACTGTATGACTTGTTTATTATTCCATATTTTATCAACTGTCCGTTTTTAACCCTATACAGAGGAATGTTGGCAGACACCATCATCTCACACAGGTCCTTCGAGAAATCCGACACTTTCCTTGATGTCGAAGGGACTGTCGCATCATACAAAAGTCTCTGTCTCATTTCTTGAATTGATAATCTGTTTATGGTGCTCATATGTTTAACTGTGTCACAATGCTGCTGTACGTTTAATCGATTAGCAGACGTCACTTTCACTTCACATACTTTACAGTGAAGAATTTTCCCATCAGTGCTGAAATGTTCTTCTCCAAACTCTATAACAAAACCTTTCAGTTTTACACTTTCAGAACATTTAAGTTTCGGCATGTTAATACTTCCAGATACGACTTCAAATGTGAACTGAAATGAAAATGTTTTAAAAACAACAAGAAGAGACGGGAAATGATAAGCCGGCATTGTGATCTTAGTACCTGCGTGGTACCTGCACTGTTATTGTCCCTTCATGAAATTCCAGGCTTCGGAATCCTGTGTCGCTATACTCACGCGAGCGTTTCCGAAATGTCCCGTATGAACACGGCTGGCTGCATAGCAATAGCACGTGGAGTTAAAAGCAAGAAAGAAAGTGCTTTTAATTGTGCGATTGTTACAGTGTACCAAGACAGTTGCTAGTGGTGATGCTTCGAAATGGAATGAACAATGTGTAGTAAAACAGTGAAACGACCATACTCGCAGTTGAAATACGAGAATAAATTAGTGATAGTAAAGCACGGAAGGCGTATTGCAGCTGTTCTGCATTTGCAGTGTGAGCAGAAGCAAAAGAAATAATATCCACAAAAGGAATTTTAATATAAACGATTATCATAAGTATTGCGTCTGTCACTGCATGGTATCGAAATTGTTGTATACTTGAGGGGGTTTTCCTTGCTTTTTTTGCAGTTTGGCCATCTAATTCGTTACCCTCGAGTTCGAAATGTGAAGGTACCCACATTAAAATGCTATATTCATTGCTAACTTGGTGAAGAAGCAGCTGGATTTGCTTTGCCAGACTATTGGATACTGACACACTGTGAACTGCATTCAGTAAACTTGGAAAAGATCAAGAATTACTTTGAGGAATCGATTTCCAGGATGCACAGAAAGCGAATTTAGTAAAATGTAAGGCTATCATGATTATTTAACAAGACCTTAGTAGCTTCCCCTTCTTTCTATCTCTTTACCCCTCTCCAATGACAGCAATATTCACACTACTATCTGGATATTAGTTATAACCAATGACACGTCGGCAGGAACGGCAAGTGTTGATTATTTCTGATGGTTGTAACTTGTTTGTTTCACACCACGGGTGAGCTACACGTGGCCAGATTATTGACCTAATGTCAAGCTGCTAACACAGAACGACAAATTTTAAACTGTGCAAATTTATAGAAACGTAATTAAATTTTAATGCCACTCTAGAAAGGCGGTTTATTGCATTCTAAAACTTCACGTTTTTGTGACTCTTAAGGACAAAGTTAAAGCTTTTTTTTATAACAAAAAATCGTTTATCCCAATAAATGTTGCTTATTTCAAGCAACATTTGCAACCTTTTCCATAATAAGCATTAAGAATTTGGATATAAATTTAAAGAAAATTAAAACATGGCTTTGCTACAAGTTAGGTGTATCTACGCTCTACCATCTACCCTCATCTTTCATTGACCTAATTACTGCACCAGCCTTTAGACTCGTATTGTAATTGTCAGAAGAAGTTCATTGGTCAGTAGTTATACCTCACCCCTTGCGAGACCCCGTAAGACGATAACAAAACTGAGAGATGCTCCCAAATAGTGAATTTTACTAAATTCGTTTTGTGTGCATTGCAGCTTGCTTAATTGTATATCTTTCACTTGAACAACTCTATACAAACCAGGCACCCTGGATAGCATATTGTGATTTAAGCAGGTATATTCCAACACAGCCATTGTCACAATTGCATATTAAGCTATCACTAAAAAGTTCGTGAACAATTAACAATAAATTATTTTTGTGTGACCTTTGAGGACCGTATTTATTCAACTTTTGTTTTTGAGTTATGCTACTCACACATAGGTATACGCACACACGCCTGACAGTTGTTCACGTTGAGAAATGCCGGCAATTTCCTAGTGGATATTTCCTTTTAGTTGTTCCAGGATGTTTAGTAAAGATTTAGTTTGTCTTTTCGTAAAACTGGGTTGACAAATGTGACATAAGCGACTTTCTCATTAAGGATAGTGATATTGCATATAGAAAAATACAGAGAAGTTATTTCCAAAAAGAATATGACAAGACTGCTAGCAGATATGGCTTTATAAAGCAGACAAATCACTTGCAAATCAGAATAAGAAATTCTAAACTGATAATGGCTAATTTACAGAAATGTCTATACCGAATTTCACGAATACACAAGGTTTATATTTGCCTGAATTATGGACATTACTACAATTAGTGTAGAAAATGGTAAGAGAGATCAAGAGGAGGATGGGGAATCAGATGGCGTATTATCTATTTAAATGTGCCACACGATGCCGGTTGCATAAATACGGTGTCTGAGCTAATAATTGCACTGCCATAGTTATATCATGAGATGGTGAGGTTGCTTCATAGAGGCACAAGTCTGCAAGAAATGAAACACAAGTTTCCTTTACAGATACTTCACTCACGTGGACTTTGATCTACATAATATAGTAATTGATAGGTCCAGAAATAAAATTCCTGAAGAGCAACCAATTTACTTAAAATGAGTGGATAAATACCATTCGAAAATATAAAAGTAAGGCACTCAGAAGGTCAAATAGAATAGAATGTCTTTCTAAAGTGCATTCCTTTGATACCCGGACCTGGGATTTTATGGCAAGAAAAACAAAGAAGGAAGAAATTTCATATTTGGTCTCCAGTCCAGCTACAAGAGGGAAGGATTTAAATTGGACATACAATACAATAAGGATACATGGTGTCGCGTTGGCCGCCGGCATAGAAGAGTGAAGTCTGCTATGCAACACGCGATAGACGTGGCTTTGGAAAACGCAGTTCTGGAACGTTCGAGAAAATTGCCCGGGCTGTCAAAGCTAAGCAAATCGGCACGAGTGACAGTCTATGTATAAATGCATAATAAAATGATCGCGGGTTGTTAGATTAAGCATTTGGAGTTAGTTTTTGTTTGAATGAGTGTAAACGCAATAGCAACCGTTAAGTAAAACTTGTGTTATATTGAGTAGGCGTAGGCTTTCACGGCCGGTGTTCGAAATTCTAAAAGAGTCTTCCGGGCTGATTTGCCGTGGTCTGCTGGACCAAGTTACTCCAGCAGACCACGGCAAATCAGCCCGGAAGACTCTTTTAGAATTGTGTTATATGGTTTTATTGGTGCCAGTTTTTACGCACGTAATTAAAGGAAATAGAGACAAAAGTTAAATGGACTTGAGATTCTGTCACAATAAATGATGATGATGATGATAATAATAGTAATAATAATAATAATAATAGTAATAATAATAGTAATAACAATAATAGTAATAATAATAATTATTATTAATAAATAATAATTAATAAATAATAATAATTAATAATGTTTTACATAAAATGACTGGAGGTGATGCACGCGGAAGATCATTAACTAGGGAGCGAACCTTCATACAGGAAAGGTTGCGGAGTTTGGACTATAGGAAGTGAGAGGGGTCCGTCTGCCACATGACCACAATACAGAGGGAGCTAGTTAAGTCGACGTAAACAACGTTGTGGATAACGCTGTTGTATAACTTGCATGCAATACTGTCACCATTTGCAGTAAAATATTCACTCCGAAATTATTGCACAAGTTCACCAATACGTGAATATTTCAATTTTCGCGCTGCAGGCATTTTACTCTGTGAGTGGAACCAGTGAACACTCTCCAGAAACACTACGTACTTAGGTGCTGAGTGCTTCACTGAACGCGCGCAATGACGTCACGCTATGTCCATGTGGTAGGTAACTTGTGTTGTCTCATTTCGCGTTAGATTCGAAGTTTGATCATCACCCATTTATGTTGTGCAATTACAAGAAGAAAATCAGCAGTCCTAAATATCGACTTCCCATGCAAAACCGCCACCCATTCTGCACTAAAGATCCTAATAGTCATAATGAATCACTCTGCTCAAAATCTGAATAAGTGAATCAAAATGTAATTAATCTTAAGTTTCCTAGTCGCAGTATACATAGTGATACTAAAATAATCTTATTTTTCTTCTTCTATTCACTGCTGCTGTCGGGGCAGCCACGTACCAAAATCATTGATATAATTTATGAAACTTAATTATCTCAATGTTACATGTTAATTTTTACCTAATTAGTATAGATTATGCTTGTCTAGTGAAAAAGGTTTACAAAGAACATATTGAACTGCAATAGTGGGAGTACTACATACACACCTATCCGGGAGGTTTTACAGTCGTGTTGTAAGATGGATGTTTTGTAAATTTAGGAGATTCCACACTATTTTGTTTAAATGTATGGTAGCATCACGTTACCATTGCACGTCATGGTAATATTTGTAAAATAGACACCATAATAATTATGGTCTTCAACAAAATTGTAAACGAGTGAAGCTGCAATAACTAAGGAATAATGGGGAAGGGAGAAAATACCGCTATGTCATGGTAGTGAACACCAGCCATTCAGACAGACAAACGTCAAGTATACCGGGATGCAAGTAAGTATAACGGCGGATGGCAAAGGGACAAACCTAGAGGTTGAAATTTACACATTTCTTTTAATTCGTCCTAAAATGTTAAGTTCTGCTGATAAATTTGTCACACGCCCTGTATCGTATTGCTTCCAATGGATACCTATTCATATCATTCTATACTGTAGCTTCCATAGTATTCGTTTCAAACCGTCTACAATCTTTAGTGAAATTAATTTCTTTATGCTCGACCATATCCAAAGTTATTAATTATAAGTCTGACAGCGATCGTTTAATGGACTTCCTTAAACTCAAACTGTCATTAAAGAACTGGTCTACACCCAATTGGACAATTCAATTTTCATTAAAGGGCAGGTGTTCCACCAATCACATAATTCCCATGCAGCAATCGCAAGGCGCAATATCGATTAATTCTGGAAACGCAACTAGCGCGAGTTTAGAAAACGCTAAAATGTCGGACACTACTGACAGTGAGATGCAACTTACTCCACCTAAGTAAGATGCAACTCACACAAAACACACAAATTAACCTCAGTACAACATTAGCTTCCAAGAATATTGCACTAAGCACAGTCCCACAAATTAATTGTACAATAAATAACTTATACATGAAATAAAGTTTTGTCTGAAAACCATTATATTCAATTGGCCTTCTATTTTTCAATGTTACGTAGCATTCCATGCGTACCATTTTCATCATGTAGCTGTGACGTGGTGGAAACGAATCGATCGTTTAGCGCAGGGCAAGATAACTTCGGGCCGTGTGACGTATTTAAACGAAGAGCCAGCTTGTACGTTCATGTGACGTCAGGCGAGAGCAGTGTATTCCTATGGTGCCTAGATCAGCGGCGCTTGTGTTCAGCTCCCCGTGTTTCACGCCAGTTTGACACCAGGCTTCAAGATGTAGAAACACTGTCAACTACGTTTCAGATCTTTGCGACCCCGTATTCATTGGATGTTAATGTTTCTAGCAGGTAACATTGATAAATTTACAGTGCGACGATTTGCTGAAGGACAACTATAAACACAAGGAAGACTTGGCTAATTTTTATAAGAATGTTCCTCAAACCAGATTTCTGAGGTTGTATGCCCTTGTTACACGGATATTGTGTAACGTTTGGTTCTACGTATGTGTGCGAATAATTATTTTCTGTTATGAACTTTTCTAAGTCAAAATCCCGAAGCATATTGTCAGAGCACAATCTAACATGCAGTCTTCGGTTACAAATGTGCCGTACATTACGCCGTAACATTGACAAACTAGTTAAAGAAAACCGAAACGACAAATGTCGGAAAATGTCCACCTAATTGTTCTGTATAGCTCTCCTCATGCTCAGACAAAATAGTTATAATTTCTGTTCTACTGGCGTTATAACATGACTGTTCACATAAACTACAATTCATTATATATATGGCTTAAAACCGAAATTTAATTATTTATAATATGTGACTATTCCGTAATAGAAACAGTTAGCATTAAAATTACGATGTCCCGTATACCATTTCCTCTTGTCCACTGTGACGTCACACGTTCAACTGGCTTTCGCTGGGAGCATGTGAGCTGAGTGAACTGACGTCACAGCAGTGTTACCTGTCTTCCCCTGGTTTAGCGCCTGCGCAGATCTCCAAATATCAGCTGATGCCATACGTAGGTCATTGTCCCTGGTGAGTGTAAAACATTTTACAATATTTGCACTATAAAATTAGGTATATGGTCGAGCATAAGTTGTATAAAACTTAACTATCGTAATTAAGACGCTCGCATGAAAATTAGGAAACTCGCTTCCCTCGTTTCCTAATATATAATCGCATCTTAATTACTACCACTATAGTCTCGTTGGATAATATAACAATGTAAGTCATATGCTTTTTTGGTCTTCGGAGCAAGATGCTGGTATCTTCCTCCTCGGACGCGCCCTCGCCATCTTGGAAATCCCTGAATTAATGAGAGTTGCTCCACAGAGTACATGAATGTAGAATATCTGGGGAAGTAGAAATAATAATAGCGATGTCAGAGAGAATGCCATTATTACCACCACAAGGATTGGGTCTTGGAGGCGAAGAAGCGCTCTAATCAATTTCCAGCAAATGGCAGCTAACTGCAGACAAACATTTATTTGCTGAAGTCAATTAATTTCTCACCCGGAACCATTAAAACGGAAGAGCAACACAATTTTAGCTCGAGACTTGTGCGACCGACAAAATAAGATTTTAAATACAAGTCTAGACATGCGACAGAAGATGAATTTGGACTGTCTCCGAGGAACTATGTAATTGCTGTCTTCCAAATTCCGAGTGATGCATCGGAATTATATCTGTGTCACAAGAAGTCCATTAAATCAATTCCTGTGCTGCGTGAACCAGATAATATTCGTATTGACACTTTTTCACTGCTCCTCTCTCACATTCGCGCCTTCTTCGTAGATCGTTGCTTTAAAATAAAAGAAACTGATATGTATCAATCGTGCGATTTCCTCTGCCCGATGTTTGACTGTTCTACTAAGCAATTAATTATCTATACATTCACAACCAAAGCTAAAGGTTTCGCGGATAGCCAGAGAATAGATTTCAAAACATTAGTAAACTTTTTTTTCAACAAAAGTTCCCAAAAATATGAAACAAAACATTGTTAGTTAAGCTTCTACCCTGTGTTCTTGAAGAAAAAATATATATTCAATACGATATTTGAAAATTCATGGTGTAATTTCCTTGGAATGTATCCAGGCATGCACCTCTGCTAATTTTTGTGGATTTGCTGGAGGTAGCTTATAAAGTATGATAAAATAGAGGAAGAAGCAAGACTGAAAAATTCAGTGCCGTAGTGGAATAGTGTCATTAAGGACGTATCAAACTCAATAGCGCCCCTTTTGTTTATTTAATTCACACTTAAACTCATGTTTGTAACCACCATGTAACTTATTACTTCCTCTACTAGTAAGTAGAGCAAGTACTGTATTCCGCCCAAAATTTCGATGTCGAGATTTCACCGGAAATATATGTTTTGAGGTCCCCTGCATCCAAAAAAAAAAAAACTCTTTTTAGAAAAAAAGTCCGTGTGCAGTGTCTGTTTGTGGGCAGCATACGTTTACAATTTTTCGAAAATTGTGGTTTTCCCGAAAATGACTAACGATTTGGATTAAAATTACATATGTTTAAGGTATTTTTATGACAAATTAAATATATAGTATGAATTTTCTAGCTATAGCCTATGCAGTCCTATTTACTATGGATGACTTTTTAATAACTCTTAAACCGTAAGAGATAGACAAACTCTTACTATACAAAAAATCTGATATGTTACACTCGCATGACTTTCTCTACTCTCGTACTAACCATTCTTACAAACTCTTATACCTCTATCTTAAGCATTTGTACAAATTATCTTTTTGCTTATTTCCTAGTAGGTGCAAGGGGAATATTAGAATACAGTAGGCTTTGTGCGACAGTCAAATCTTTTAAAGCTTTGCGATCCGCTCTCTTTGCACGCTTACGATATAAAAAATGAACAACGTTGTTCCATTTCACGAAAGCTTCAAGTTTTCTGCATCTGACACAGATAACAAGGAATATCTCAAATGGTTCAGCCTACAAAAAATTTATTCAGACACAAATTGTGTGTTTTAGTGAGATCTACATTTTTTGCACAGTAAGAATTTGTCTATCTCTTACGGTTTACGAGTTATTCAAAAGTCATCCAGAGTGAACAAGACTACATAGGCTATAGCAAGAAAATTCAAAATATACATTTCATTCGTCATACAAATATCTTAAACACTTGGCATTTTAATCAAAATCGTTAGAGCCATTTTCAAGAAAATAAAAATGTACGAAAATTTTTCCATGCAAAGGATAGTTTAGGGTGGGGCTATTTTCTTCAAAATCTTCGTGTCGCATCCTTGAAAGACATTAAACTTAAATATCAACTTTGGTTTTTAACTGACTTTTCGTTTTTGAGTTATGCTGTCCACAGACAGACTGAGAGACACAGAGTGACACACACACACACACACACACACACACACACACACACACACACACACACACACACACACACACACACACACACACACACACGGACTTTTTTCTAAAAATGCTTTTTGTTGGATTCAGGAGGTCTCAAAACATTTCCGGTGAAACCACGATGTCGAATTTTTAGGTAGAATACAATACTTCCTTCTACTTATCAGTAGAGAAACTAGAAATATAGATCTTGCTAAAACACACAATTTATGTCCGAATAAATTTTTTGTAGCGTGAACCATTTCGGAGATATTCCTTGTTATTTGTGTTAGTTTCGGAAAACAAACTTTCGTCAAATACAACATCGTTTAAGAGGTGGAATCAGGACTGAAAAATGCAATGCCATAGCCGGGATTTGAACACGGATCTTCCACTTATCGAGCGGCTGCTTTAACCACTAAGCTACCATGGCGATCTTGCCAGTACTACATTAAATTCCCCAGCTGATTCGTACGTTTCCCGGTTAGACCACAAGAGAATCTCACATCAGAGATGAATACCCCAAGGGCAACTTACAATTGTAAGTACTTTATGTCCCGGGTTTAAGTAACCTTTAGATGGTAATTATTGTTTATTTGCCCACACACGGATTATGTGTTTAAAACACGAACAGTAAGCTTGTTGGCTTAAATAATAACATCGTAGTTCATTTTTTGTATGTTAACCGTGCAAAGAGAACTGAATCTTTAAAAGATTTGACTATCGCTCAAAGCCTACCGTATTCTTATATTTCCCTTGCACTTACAAGGAAATAAGCAATAAGATAATTTCTGAAAATGTTTATCTCAAGTAACACGATGAAGATATAGAAGTACGTATTTGTGGGAATGGTTAGAACACGAGTAGAGAAAGTTATGAGAGTGCAACACATGAGATTTGTTCTACTTTGGGTCTTGAAGTAATACATCATTGTGGCAATAAACATTTGTGAAACATGATTAAATCAGTAGAACTCTTATCTGCACTCGCTGTATTACTACCCATTTTCCTCGGCGGGATTGCTAACTGCTCATTGCGAGCAAATGCTCGACTGTTAACTTCCTACATTCTGCTTCAATAAAATGACAAGTTTCTTCCCAGCTAATCGTAGAGGAATTTGAAGCCTGGCAGCTGCGTTGTGCCTGGAAAACATTTCTGTATCGATTTAAAAGCACGTCATCCAGAGGATATCAAGTCAGTTGGTTGAAAATTCTGAAGAGTCCATCTCACTTGGATGGAGTAGTTCAACATTTATCTTCAAGATATTGTTTCAGGCATATGCTGGAGAATAAAGTGGGAAAACTGAGATATTTCATAAAAATAAAATAATATAATCACATTTCTGACATTCCTTTAACTTAATAATTCTTAGAACAAATTCTAAACTAATCTACTCTAATAAAATAAGAATTGTTAACAAATTTTCAGTTTTTCGCTATTTGCCCACTTAGGCGAAATACAAGTTTGGAGAGGACCAGGTTAAAAACAGTACTTATAGAAAAATCT
>CM060966.1:25457923-25642923 GCA_030765045.1 Tenodera sinensis | reverse complement strand
TAGCCAGAAAATTCAAGATATACATTTCATTTGTCATCAAAATATCTCAAACATATGACATTTTGATTAAAATCGTTAGCCATTTTCAAGAAAATCAAAATTTTCAAAAAAAAAAAAAAAGTTCCATGTAGAGGGTAGTTTAGGGTGAGGCTATTTTCTTCAAAATCTTCGTGTCGCACTCTTGAAAGACATTAAATTTAAATACCAACTTTGGTTTTTAACCGACTTTTCGTTTTTGAGTTATGCTGTTCACAGACACACAAACAGACACACACACGGACCTTTTTCTAAAAATGCTTTTTTAGGATTCTCAAAACATATTATATTTCCGGTGAACTCTCGACATCGAATTTTTGGGTGGAATATAATACTTCCCCTACTTACCAGTAGAGAAAGTAAAAGTAATAATAATAAATAACTACAATAACGTTAAAAAGAAACAAAGAAATGCCAATGAAACATTACGCATCCTCTTGTTTGCATAGATTTTGTTATGGCTATTTAGGTTCTGTAACCCGTAATGTTAGACAATAGCAGCATATACAGGAAGTGGAAAATATTCTGACTGTTCCGCTCTATTATCACGCGCTGCACACGTTAGTTGAAGTCTGGGGAGTTCTTCTGCCGCTCGCTTCTCTTACAAGCAGAACAAAGTTCACACACACTGTTGACTGGATTTACGCCGGTGATTTCTGCAACTCTTAATGCACGAAGGGTTATCTACTTCCCGAATGCCGGCAGGCATATATGTCAAGATTAACACGTCTACATTAAGGAAACGGAGATTAAAAAGGGAGGAGCAATTTTTTCTGATGGGCGGAAGGAGACAATGTAAAATGACCTATTTGTAACAATATATTACATGGTTTTCTTCGAGCCAATAATTATATAATCATTATAATGAATGGCATTATTGCAGATATGCCGCATACAACGAAAAAAGTAGTGTTTTCTGATTTACATTGTTATGTATATATCACACATTTATTGGTATCATCATCCTCTTGCTCCTACAGCTGAACTACTTAGCATATTACTTACGTAGGTGTCTGTTGAGTGAAATGGAAAGCACATCCAAGTCCTAATTTCGTCAGTTACCACATTAGCTGTTGCTTTTATACCTTCTGTTGTCTTCGCAATTAAGAAATGAAAAGCTAAGCGAAATGCGATTATCCTGTCCAAAGCAATGCATAGATCCCTATGTTCAGTCTTGAATTATTGCCTACTCTATTCTGTTTATTGCACTTATATAGAGTTGATTTAATGAAACTATTTATTAAGCAAAATAGGGCCTTTGTACCGCTCCTTTATATTATACATCAATGTATTTTACACTATAATACAGTCATACATAGAATACGTTCCTTTTTTTCTTGAATTTTATTCCATGGTAGCAACTTGTTTTAGAAAGTCAGCATAACTCGTGTATTTTGAGGTTAGGTTCCTGACTCCGAAATAAAAACATATGTTAATATGTATATCATTTGGTATATTTAATGTTGAATTAACTTGAAACACAAGCACAGCATAAGGAAGCCATTTAATGTAAGACGAAGCATACGGAGGTTCACATTTCCACGTTATTGTGAAATAGGATGGAAATAATGTGCAGTGAGAACGGGTTCATTAAGTTGGAAACACTCGATATTGTATTTTTGACGACCTCCTTGTGGGTATCTTTACGCTTCTGTAAGTTGATATTTACGAGCCAATAAAGTAAGCAACGTGAACGTAAATCTAAATTGGGCAACTAAAGAACAGTCGAGGCTTCCTATACTGCCAATGTCGCTACCAGTGGAACTGCAGTTTCTACCTAACTGTCAGAGTGTGGGCTAACACAGGATTGCTTCCTACACTATACGAGTACATTAGCACTCTGGGTAATTTTCCCCTCCTACTTCATGCACACTGGGAACAGCCAACAAAATAATTAGTTAGGTGTGGTTAAACCTATTGTCATTACCTATTTCATTTCCTGTGCTTTGATTCCATACATTCTTGTCATCGTAGCATTGTTAAGCATTAACTCTGCTTTTGGGAAGCTGCTTTAATATAATGAAACTGACATATTCTATATCCCGGTATTCTTCGATACATTTGATTTTCTCTTTATTTATTTCCTTCTGTCTGTCTGTCTGTCTGTCTGTCTGTCTGTCTGTCTGTCTGTCTGTCTGTCTGTCTGTCTGTCTGTCTGTCTGTCTGTCTGTCTGTCCGTCCGTCCGTCCGTCCGTCCGTCCGTCCGTCCGTCCGTCTGTCCGTCTGTCCGTCTGTCTTCTTTCTTTCCATCTTTCCTTCTATCCTTCCTTCCTTCCTTCCTTCTTCCCTTCCTTCCTTCCTTCCTTCTTCCCTTCCTTCCTTCCTTCCTTCCTTCCTTCTTTCCTTCCTTCCTTCCTTCTTCCCTTCCTTCCTTCTTCCCTTCCTTTCTTCCTTCCTTCCTTTCTTCCTTTCTTCCTTCCTTCCTTCTTCCCTTCCTTCCTTCTTCCCTTCCTTCCTTCCTTCTTTCCTTCCTTCCTTCCTTCCTTCTTCCCTTCCTTCCTTCCTTCTTCCCTTCCTTCCTTCCTTCTTCCCTTCCTTCCTTCCTTCCTTCTTCCCTTCCTTCCTTCCTTCTTCCCTTCCTTCCTTCCTTCCTTCTTTCCTTCCTTCCTTCCTTCCTTCCTTCCTTCTTCCCTTCCTTCCTTCCTTCCTTCCTTCTTCCCTTCCTTCCTTCCTTCCTTCCTTCTTCCCTTCCTTCCTTCCTTCTTCCCTTCCTTCCTTCCTTCCTTCTTCCCTTCCTTCCTTCCTTCCTTCTTCCCTTCCTCCCTTCCTTCCTTCCTTTCTTCCTTCCTTCCTTCCTTTCTTCCTTCCTTCCTTTCTTCCTTCCTTTCTTCCTTCCTTCCTTCCTTCCTTCCTTCCTTCCTTCCTCCCTTCCTTCTTTCTTCCTTCCTTCCTTCCTCCCTTCCTTTCTTCCTTCCTTCCTTCCTCCCTTCCTTTCTTCCTTCCTTCTTCACTTTCTTCCTTCCTTCTTCACTTTCTTCCTTCCTTCTTCCCTTCCTTTCTTCCTTCCTTCTTTCCTTTCTTCCTTTCCTTCTTTCCTTTCTTACCTTCCTTCTTTCCTTCCTTCTTTCCTGCTTTGTTGTTTCTTTCTGCCTTTGCTTCTTTCCCATTAAGCAGTTAGTGGATAAAGGAGCTGCAGTTTTAATATTTATAGATGAAACGTTCACTTGTCTCCTCAATAAAAACATAAGAAGTCCATTGCAGTGGTTGAACAGTTTTCAGATTGTTCACTCGTGTAATTTTGTTTCGTATCTAGTTGCAGCGTGTTTGGAACCACGACTGAACTAACTAAGAGCAAAATTCGTGCAGGATAGAATTTGAAAATGCTTTCCCAGTGCATTTTGCTGGTATTTCAAATCCATAGCTAACTTTAATGCTGGAAACCTATAATTTTAGACAGGTTTAATATTCTAGGAGAATGTTAGTGGTAATTTCGAAAGAGATAAAACCCCAAAGGGATATAAATGATATTTATTCCACTCATAGTATTTTTAATATATAATGGGAATATAGTCAGAAATGGCACCCTACACACTCTGCTCATACCCTTCTGGCATACTGCTTAGATTAATACAACGGGACCAATTTTTTACTTCCTCTACTACGTGTAGTAGTAAGTAGGGAGAGTATTGTTCTCCTTCCAAAAATTCGTTATCGAGATTTCACCGGAAATACATATTCTGAGGCCCCTGAATTCAATACTTTCTCTACTATGTATAGTAAGTAGACGTTTCTCGAAGCTTCTCGTAAAATTCAGCTTCACGAACTGTTTGGAATCGGCCATTGTTCTCAGCCAATATTGCAACGCGTTGCCTAGTAACCTAGTGGTGTGAGGTACCTGACCTCGAGCCTCCTTTAATGTGCAGCTGGCATCATAATAGCTTCATCACATTTATTTACTTACTAATGTACATGCCTACTTCCTTGCTCCGTGTGTTAATAACCAGAATGGCTCCCGGGCCATCAGCAGTGCTGTGCAACATGTCCTTTCCCTGTGTACAAAAAGCGAATTTAGTAATATGGAAGGGTATCATGATTATTTAAGGAGACCTTCGCAGCTTCCCCTACTTTAGCTCTCTTTCCCCTCTTCAAGGAGAACAGTATTTAATGGACATAGTTGTAACCAATGACACATCGGCATGAAAAGGAAGATTTGATTATTTCTGGAGGCTCACTTAATGTTACTCAACTGTTGCTTGATTCACAGCAGAAACTACACGTGGCCATATTATTGGTCTATGGCAAGCACGTGACACTTCCATAAATTTCAGAAACTGTGCAAATTTGCAGACGTGTAATTAAATTTTAATGCCACGCAAGAAAGGCAGTTTACTACATACTTATTTGTAGAATACCTTTAATTCGAAAGCAGACACTATTATAATGTAACAGAAAAACATGCATAAAGCTATTTCGATACAAATTTTAATTCAAATACAAGGAGAATTTGTAGAAGGATTAAGCTTTTTATATCTTCAATATAATATTGCATTGTTTGCTGTAAAGCTTTACGTGTTTTTGTGATTCTAAGGACAAAGTTAGAACTTTTCTTAAACATAGAATCATTTAACCTAATAAATGCTGGTCGGTCTGGGTGGCTCAGTTGGTTAGACGTTGGCCTACTGATCCCAAGGTCGCGGGTTCAAATCCGGCCTAGACCGATGGTTTTTAAATGTGCTTAAAAACGACAGCTCCATCGCAGTAGATTTACTGGCATGTTAAAGAACTCCTGCGGGACAAAATTCCGGCACACCGGCGACGCTGATGTGATCCTGGCAATTGACAGTGTCGTTAAAGAACAAAATAATTAAAAAAAAATTTACTAATAAATGCTGCGTATTTGAAGCAAAATATGCAGGCTTTCCCATAATAGGCATTACGAATTTGGAGATAAATCTATACAAAGTTAAAACGTAGCTTTTCTACGAGGTCAGGTCTATCTACCCTTCCCCCATCTTACCTTGTCCTCATTAAGCACCACGCCTTCTAGCCCCGTATTGCAACTGCCAATACATTTGTCAGTAGTTATTCCTCACCCATAAGGCGATAAGAAATACAAAGGTATTTACAAACAGTGCATTTTACTAAATTCGTTTTGTGTAAACTCATATTAGCTCCTTTAACACTTTCCATCTTCTCGTTCAATTTCCTAAACCATTTTCCTTTTGCTTCTATTAGGAAATCTACTTTATTTCTTTCTTCTTGCTTACTTGTTAACACTTTCGATGCTACTAAATTATATCTTATGTTGTTCCACTTTTTGTATCGGATATTAACTCATTTTTAAAATGTTCACATTCAGTTAGATAATACTCTACACATTCCTTTATGATAACCTCTTAGGACGTTTAAAAATATCGCTCCTGTTTTCATTTAAATTACCCTTCTTTTTCCTTCTTTTTCCTCTGTTCTATGTACTTCTCGCGGCGCCCTTCCCTTTTTATTTTCCTGTAAACTTTTGGATTGTTTATTTTCTATACTTCCCTATATTTACTGCTTTTCGATATCCTCTATCCTTTCTCTCACTTATTTCTGCAATCCCGGCTATTCTTTTCCTCTTGCAAACATATCTTTCAACCCCATTTCTTCCAACGCTTTTTACTTTCTCTTACTACGTGTAGTAAGCAGAGGAAGTATTGCATTACACCCAAAAATTCGATGTCGAGATTTCACCGGAAGTATAGGTTTTGAGGCCCCCTGAATCCAAAAAAAACATTTTTAGAAAAAGGTCCGTATGTGTGTCTGTGTGTCACTCTGTGTGTCAGTCTGTGGACAGCATAACTCAAAAACGAAAAGTCGCTTAAAAACCAAAGTTGGTATTTAAGTTTAATGTCTTTCAGGGATGCGACACGAAGATTTTGAAGAAAATAGCCCCACCCTAAACTACCCTTATATTATATATATATATATATATTGCACGCGCGGATGTGTGTTTGTGTGTTGTGTGTGTGTGTGTGTGTGTGTGTGTGTGTGTGTGTGTGTGTGTGTGTGTGTGTGTGTAATTACTAAGCTTCATGTTACATGTGGTTGCAAAATTTTGATAATACGCCTTGAATTTTAGTCATTTAAGATACTGCCTTGATAAATGCAAAGTACCTATGTCTTGAATGTTCCACGAGTTCTGTGATTTACGTCGTCCTTGCTGAATTTATGCTAGATTAAGGAGTTTATGGTACAGTCCTTTGAATGGACAATTCAGTGTGAGAAAGAATGGGGGGAGGGGGGAGGAAATGAAAGAAGAGAGAGTAAGAAGTACAATACAGAAGTCCATGTAGCCATATTTTGGAAATGAATCATTTGCACAGTGTTTATGTTCATGCTGCAAAAGGCACAACAATTAGGCCACGACTGCTGTTGTATCTACAGGAAGTTTGTGCAAACCCTTCTGCTATTGTTACGATAGTAGCAAAGGAGGATGATACGAGACAGTGAACGTGCCCTTCTATCCCCAATTCTTCAGTTCTTCTGTCAGCAGAAAAGGCTAAGGGTCCAATTTACAGTCAGCTTTTGTTTGAAGGAAATCGTTAAGCATATTCTTTTAGATATTCTCTAAATCATAGACGTAACTTGTTCCTATAAATGGACGACTATTAATTCACACTAAGGAATATTCCTCTCTCACTTATGTGAAAGAAAATGTGTTATCAATGTGCATTACAATAAGCTTTCACAATAGGGAACATGCTACAACGGTTTGGTGAATTCTATAAGTTAAAAAAAAAATCTGATATGATACATTTAAATGCATTTCTCTATCTGTTCAATGAACTATTCTTATAAACCCTTATTGTTTTATATACTACGTGTTAATCGAGACAGACATTTGCAGAATTAGTTTTGTTACATATTGTGTCATACATACCACGGGAATATAGGAATACATAGACTGAAGCGTTAGTGAAATCTTTTAATAATTGGTCGCTATGTGAGGGTTTTAAAATTGCAAATTGCAAATGGAAGACATGAAAAACCAATGACTTCCACTCCGATAAAAATATAAGTATTTGAAAGTTCGAGGAATATTTTGGAAGTGATCTGGATGATGTGAAAGCTTCAAAAGATTTGACTATCCCACAAAGTCTACTGTATTCCCATATTCTTCTTATACCTACACGGAAATAAGCAATAGGATAATTTCTGCAACTAACACAAAGAAGATATAGGAATAAGAGTTTGTAAGAATGATTAGTACAAGAGTAGAGAAGTCATGAGAGAGCAACACATCAGATTTTTAGAGAAAGTTTAATGTCTTTCAAGGATATAACATGGCGATTTTTAACAAAAGTCCTCCACCCTAAACTACCCTTTACATGGAAATTTTTTCGAAAATTTTGATTTTCTCAAAAATGGCTCTAACGATTTTGTTAGACCTCTCATGGCTCTAACATGTTTAAGATCACTATACGTTGTAGAGAAGGTATAAATGTAATCACATTACTAAAATAAACTCTACAGAGATGGATTTTTGGCGACGATCTGCAAGGATCTCAAGGAGAGACAAAACACAGTTAGTTATAAGGGAAAAAATGAAAGTAAAAGTTTCATTGGCAGAAGAAATTAAAAGAGAACAATTAAGATGGTTTGGACACATGAAAAGAATGGATAAGGAAAGACTACCAAAGAATATACATGAATGGACTCCATTGGTGTTTTTTTAATCTTCTAGTTGAGCTTGAAACTAAACACCAAGGTTGGTATTTAACCGAATTTTTGTTTTGGAGTTATGGAATTTCCAAATGCACAAACACACGCACACACAGAAACATACACATAGGCCTTTTTCGCAGCTGCGTGCTGGTAGTGTCGCACTGCTGTTGAAAAAAGAAAGTTACTCTACTGGAAACTATACAAGTAACGTAGTAGGATGCGCACCAAGGGCTAAGGAGGAATTTAACGCACGTGCAGAAATTTATCATCAGGTCGTTCATCTCAGTATACAGATGGCTAAAGAGTTGTACACCTTCCTTATTAAGATACCAAAACGATGTTAACAGATTGCCACAACCGTTCGTTCTCGAACTTCAACGCTCTCCAGGATCCAAATCGTGCATTTCCGAACAGGGACTTCTATTTGAGAACCGTTCAGTTTTCCATCTCGCACAACATACCAAGCATTGTCAGTGGGTTTTTTTTTGACACCCAGTATACAGAACTTTCTATAATTAGGTATCCAAACCCAGATTAACCTTATATTTTTCGGAAAGGTTGTTTTATTTCAGTATATGTACTTCACCATTCTTTGCAAAAGTTGTAAAGTTACTTGTTCGCTTCTTTGTCAATCACAGAGGCAGTCAGTGATATTATTATACAGTAATTAAAATACGCATTGTTTTTATCCATTGTAAGTGAAATTTTGTAATGTCTTATGGTATTCGTGATATTATTATTTATAGTACTGCTACGAGGGTGAATCAAAAAGTAAGTTGCACTTGCTAACCACAAGAGCACGCTGTGCATCATGACGGTGACCAATCTGTAGCAAGCTACAGTAACTGCTGACACATCCGATAGGTAGGGTGGTGTGGTATCCCGTCGTGTTGTGTGAGCAGAGCAGGTCTTGCTCAATTGCATGCCAGCTGGACATTCACTCCAAATTGGAGGTGCGTGCAACAATCAGATTTCTGTGGGCTAAACAGCTCAGTTAAATGGACATTCATTGTGAAATCACTGCTCTTTATTGTGGGCAATTTTTCACCGCAACACTTCACACGGCCCACCAAACGTCGGAACAATTTTTATTCTTTTTTCTCTTCCTATCATTGCCATTTTCTTTCCACGGATTTTCATGGTATGTTTTCTGTACTTTATTTAAATATTTGACTGCTTTTTGTAATTCCGTTTCATTCTCAGCTAGCAGTACCTGGTCGTCTGCAAATATAATATTGTCTATCTTAATATTGATCAAGACAATTCCTTTGGGTTTATATTTTATTCTCCAGCCTTTGACTAGTTTTTAAAATGTAAATCGAATAATATTGGGGACAATCCGCATCGCTGTCTTAATCATTTGTTAACTTGTGCGCTTTCGTTATTGTTGTTTTATTATATAGTGATTTAATAGAGTCAATCTTCCATTATTTTCCATAACTTATTTCGCTGTACTTGGTCAAGCTTTGATGCGACAGAACAGTAAGCAGCTTTGTGTGTTGTATTCAGATCTTTTCTATAAAATCTGTTGTATAGCAAGAATGGCATCGATACTAGACCTTCCCTTCCTGAAACCATTTGCTCTTCTAGGATATTCTCTGCTATAGAGTATAATTTATTTTCAGGAACTGCTCAGTATACTTTATATGCCGTTGTCAGTAAAACGATGTCTATAATTTCCACATTCGTTTCTACTTCCTTTCTTATGTGAATTTATTATATTGACCTTGCACCACTCTTTAGGTACATATTTTCCTTGTTTTCAAATAAACTTAAGAAGTTGTAGCAGTCTCTTCTTAGGCTTCTTCCCTCCATATTTCCATAGTTCCAAAGAAGGTACCAAACCTAATTGCGTATGACGACACGAAAGAAGACAGCATTGTTACCGACCGGTCAAAGGGTCGATTCTATGCAGTACAATAAATGACCTTTATCCCCACCGTACGAACAATGAAAAAGCTTGAGTGAGGCAGCTACGAGCAGCTACACCTAATGGAGAATGGACTGACAGGCATTGAATCCCAATTTCCTAGTGGAGCTGAGCACCTGCTGTTTTCTACGTATTGGTGTGGGAGGGGGGGGGGGGCTGAGAGGGATAACAATGCACAGATAACACCATGTAGGGCCATCAATGCCGCCGAACAGATCGATAGTGGCCAGAGCTGTTAATGCAACAAATGTGTTAATGTACTACATTTGAATTTGAATGGTATATCTAACTTTTGACGAAGAGCCAGGCACTTCCAACCTTATCAGATTATTCAGAACATAAATACCTTAATACTAATCAGAAAGAATGACCAACAAGTGGCCGCATTAAGGACCGCTATAAGCAAGTGGAACTGAGCAATTTATTTTGTCTCACAGTTAACATTAATCTATCATTAATATTCATACAGAAGTTAGCTTTTTCAATACCTCCCTGTCAATCATGAGAAATGCAGCTTTGGCTGCACAGAAGATTGGTAATGTAGTTCGTGATATATAAAAACCTTTTGTATATGCTGTTGCTAGTTGGTGTGTGCCACTTTTGACACCTCTTCCAATCTTATTCTCTGAAGAATTCGCTGATAAATTTAATGGAGTTTGTTAATGATCTATTTGAAGTGAGTAGCCAACTGTTTTCAAGTATTAAAGTATTTCTGAATCTTATCATCCACAATTGTAACTAGTGAACTGTCTGTCGTATCAATACTTTATGGTATAAAATAACTGTTTATGAATAATAATCGAAGCTTAAGTTGCAGGAATGCCAAGCAGAAGGTTCCTTCACTTACCTCTGAATCTATACAACGTTAGCGCGTTCTTTGCGCGCTGCTAACTTCCGATAATCGATCACAATAATGTTTCTTAACAGCAAAAACATGACGGGAAATACCGTTACTTATGAAATACTTGACGCAGGATTTTATACGTATGACCTTATGGTTGTCACAAGTGAACTCCATTTTTTTCCTCTCGCGCTGACGGTTTACAGACTGTTTGAAAAGCAAGTTATCCTTTATTTACCGGTACAATAAATATTGTGCGAAAGAGCATCACCAATACATTATTTTCCCGAATAAAACAAAGTAATTATGACCATACTTTGAATAATTTCATTAATAAATTGTTTACTGGAGACTCAAAAAACCACAAGATATAACACTGTAACAACACTGGCACTGTTTACACTCCAACTAAATTGTAGACAATAATTCTGAACTGCTGGTATTACTCTGTTGACATCGTACCAAGAAGCTTCCCTCTCCATACCACGATTGCACGTTCAAGGGCCAAGACATTCTCCTGAGTTACAGTACACACTTTCTCATTAAGTCCTGCACACTGTTGCCAAATCTTAAAATTGCTTATTCCTACCGAAACGCGAGTGTTACTATATGAGTACCTAAAAGTCCTAGAATTTCTATTCTCATTCCACTTTTCAACATCTATCCTGGCAATGGCCTGACTCTTTAACATGATTGACTTTCGAGGGATCTTATCTTTTAAGCTAATTGTTTTCTGGTCAGCTGGAATTTGTTTGAAATGAGTCATTTGCTGACAGAGGAACACAAGAACCTCACCTGTGTATGTGTACCACCTGCACCTGAAAAAATCGGATTATTAGAAATGAAGGGATGTTTTTCTAACAGTCATTCTGATCAACCTTATGCATATGTTGGATATTCAACGTCTCATTTCTAATATTATTAATCACTGAGAGATCGTGATATGGAACTTACGAAAGGAGATCAAATTGCTTAGGATTCTGTTCCTATTAAATTTTTTCAGCCATTTACGAAGCTGCAAAAACAAGACAGGTAAACCTGCACTAATATGAACTGTTGAAGTATATAAACACTGGAACACTTGTTGCTGGTTATCAGAGCGCCGAAGCGAAACGTCTGAACTCGACCGTAGCTCGGAAACCACTGATGTTGATGTTCGAACGTAGCGATGAAGTCTCTGTCTATGAAAGACTATTTCTATGTAAAAACTTAACATTTCACTTCAGTTCTGTGTCATTGAAGCATAAGGCTGTATCACAGCTAACAATGTTTCTCTCGGTTGTTTGACTTTATAATTTCCGATTTATAAAACAAAAATAAACTAAGCGAACTAGAGGCTACATTCGCAACAATTGTACTTAGTAAAGGACACGTGACTATTTTTGAGGTAAGATGTCAAACTAATCTAAATCCGTTTAGCTGTAGTAAGAAAGCTTTGGAATAAGAGAAGTAGAAATAAACAAAATAAATAATTAAAGGAAAAAGGAAAGCATTGAAGGAAAGAAGGTGAGAGGGAATAAAGAAGAAAGAAAGGAAGGCAGGGAGGGAGAGAGGAGGAAGAAAGAATCCCAAACTTTGAAGAATATCCATCAGATGGGGATCTCACTCTAAGGAAATGACTAATACGAAATGACTAATTTCCTGTCGTAATGATTTTGACACCTGTTATAGTTGCTTTGTTATGTATGTTACAAAAGTCAGTTGAATAAACAATACAGCAATTAGCAGAAAATGCAATATATGTACCCAGGAAGAAAGCTTATCCAGGTTAACTGGGACTCGAACTTGGAGCCTTCTGGAATATAAGGCAGATATACTGCCCCCACACCACAGTAGGCTTTGTCTATTCTTATTGTTAGCCGCTATACAAAACTCCTTCCGAGTGTCCGAGTGAAGAGGAATATACGGGTTAGTCCAACGTAGTTCAACATATACATTTCATTTTTAATGTAAATTTCTGAAACTAATGCATAGTGTTTTAATGAAAGTCATTAGTGGCAATTTCCAAAATATCGATATTTTTTTTCAAATAAAAGGCACTTTAGGCAGTTAGTTTTCCTAAGCATTTTCATTTGGAAGATGCTGAACTTAAATACCAAATTTGTCATCGAACCCGATTTTGGTATTTAAGCTTTATTACTCACACATGCATTTTTCATAAAATGTCCATGTAGAATTTGTAATTTTGAAACAATGTTTCCTCAATTTACTATCTATAGGCGAGTAGTAGAAAAGGTAAAATTCTAACGTGCATTCACATGATTTTCTCCACTCACAGATTTAGAAATTCTTCTTAAAATAACACAGATCTACAATGATTTTGCTGTTTTAGATTTTGAGGTCTTCTCATAGTAAGTTCCATGTGCTGGTTCCGAAACTAAATTGCTTTTTTTTTAATTTCTTATTCTAAATTTTTATTAATTTCTCTATTTTTGTACGAACCCTTATTCCCTTATATGATCATAATTAGGTGAAAATATAAGATTTGAAAGATGTCGGCTGCTATGCTAATTTAGAACCGTGTTTGCCTGATATTGACCTAGCCATCGACAATACACAGAACCAAACAGTTACATGTTCTGTTCACTGACCACTTCCATTTGCTTTTTACATTCCAGAAACATTTTCCAACACTGGTTTTTAAAACTGTTTTTCACTGTTAACTATTTACGTAACCATTTTATACAAATTATTTCGTACAATGGTCTGTATCTGAACATTCTAATAATAAATGAATCTCATTTTCCCTACCATTACGTATTCCCTTCAACACATGTTTCCTTTCATTTCTCAATTTCCATATTTCCAATCGAAACCAAGCATTCCCTTCTCTTTCGTTCTTTTCACAAACCTTATTACATAGCTCTCTCTCTAATTCATGTTCCATTCCATGTAAAAACTGTGTGTCCTTTTGCCTCTTATTTGAGCATATAAAGTTTGCACATCCATATCTTCTAGTCCAGGACTGATGAACGTTACTCCGCAAGTGTGAAGAGAGTCCCCACCCATTCATAACTACAGTACCACACTTTAGCTAGAACTGATTTTTGCTTTGTTTTCCCGGCTTTTCCGCTTTCATGGTCATGAAGAGAGGAGAAACAAGGGAATATGTTCACACTGAGCAACGTTCATCAGTCTTTTTATAGCCTTTCTTATTATTTTCTAAACTCCCTCTACTAATTTATATCCTGGAGCCCATATATCCCCTATCTATTTGTCTTTGACTTTCCCGAGCCATGTATTTGACAGCTTCCGAATTTTTTTAAAATTCAAACACACGTTTAAGTAACCACTGTTAGATACCTGCTAGGTTGTGAATAAATATTTTAAAATTATTTCAATTACTAGCCCCCTTACACACACTTTTCCTAACTTAAATAAGCTTCCTGCATTTGTAGTATTCTGAGGGACCTCTAAAACAGATTTGCAAAACATTCTGATAATTCGAGTGAGTGAGTGAGTGATTAGGGTTTAAGGGCCCGTAGAGCTAGCTCATTAGAGCCCCTGATTATTCGATTCTCACTGATCCAACCATTGGTAATTCCCCATAATTCAATAGCTTTGCCTCTTATACAAATGTTGAGAACCAACAGGTGTGCATAGGCTGTTTTCAGCAAAATAAAGATACATAATATGTTTGCCATGGAATTACAGTAGAATCCGGAATTAACGCGGTTGTTGGGATATGCTTTCGCCCCGCATTATAACAATTCCACGGTATATCGAAATGTGAACTTAGAAATGACAAAACTTGACCCCGCGGAGGTGGTAGGAAACAGTTGTGCGATAGTTATAAAGTATATTTTAATATACTGTAATGTATGCCACTTTTAAATGCAATTACACACTAGTTAAGCTAGGGTTGTATACCAGTCTTGCAACAATGTTAATTGATACAATACATATAATTACACTGTACCCATTTTACACTAACCTAATTTTGCATCGTCTTATAGAAATTAGTAAGTTTTATTTGACGAAACAATTCAACTTTTTTTCTCCACGTATTGTTTGATTGTAGCAAGATGGAGATGAATAATCAGTTTGCTTCTCCGTACACAGAATCATCTTGTTTATGGTACTTATTACCTCACTGACATACAGAACATCTTCTTCCATGTGCATGTCTCCTTAGTTCGTGAAATTCTTAGCAATGCAGTGGCCAAGGTCAACGCTAGGAAAACAGCGGCCGCAGTGGTCAAGTCCACACTAGGGGTGGCGAAAAGTATATTCCAGTACCGCTCTTTGAAGAACATTTTAAACTGAAGAAATTATCCTATTGCTTACTTCCTTGTAGGTGCAAGGAATGCGGTAGATCTTGAGCGATAGTAAAATCTTCTAAAGCTTTCAAATTCAGTTCTCTTTGAACAGTTAACATTTAAAAAAATCGGATGTGTTACAGTCACATGACCTTTACTGTTGTATTAACCATTCTTATAAACTCTTATTCCTTTACCTTCCTCGTGTTGAGGTAAATATTGTCAGTAATTATAGTATTGGGAATACAGTAGGCTTTGAGTGATAATAAAACCCTTTAAAGCTTTGAGTTTCCGTTCTCTTTGCACGGTTAACACCTAAAAAATGAATAACGATGTTCCATTTGACAGAAGTATAAGTTCTCCAAAACTAACACAAATAACAAGGTATATCTCCGAAATGGTTCATTCTACAAAAAATTTTATTTAGATATAAATTGTGTGTTTCAGCGAGCTATACATTTTTATATAGAAGATTTGTTCTATCTCTTACGCTTTACGAGTTATTCAAAAGTCATCCAGAGTAAATAGGACTACATGGCTATAGCCAGAAAATTTAAAATATATATTTAATTTGTCATAAAAATATCTTGAACATATGTCATTTAATCAAAATCGTTAGAGCCATTTTCAAGAAAATAAAAATTTTCAAAAACTTTTCCATGTAAAGGGTAGTTTAGGGTGGTGGAGTTTTCTTCAAAATCTTCTGTCGCATCCTTGGAAGGCATTAAACTTAAATATCTACTTTGGTTTTTAACTGAATTTTCGTTTTTGAATTATGCTGTCCACAGACACACGCACACACGGACCTTTTTCTAAATATACTTTTTTGATTCAGTTGGCCCCAAAACATATATTTCCGGTGAAACCTTGACATCGAACAATACTTAAACTTAGTAGAGAAGTAAAAATAAATAAATAAATAAAAAGTAAGATATATTTTTTGGGTACATACTTTCCCCCGCGTTAAATCCGAATTCGCGCTATTTCGGGCTTCTCCTGTGTCTTTAACTTGTTATATTTTAATCAAAATCATTAGATGCATTGTTTAGAAATTAGAAAAGAACGAAACATTTTCTATGTAAAGAGTGGTTTGTGCTGGGAGATTTTCTTTAGGACCCTATATCTGACATATTTACTTGTGGCTATAAAATGTGTGGGGAAAATGAAATGAGGGGATGCCGTGTAACAAACCGCGAAAGAGGTTAAGCTGTAATGTTATGGTAGCCTCATTTACTTGAAGAGGGAGTGCAGAATGGTGACGGGTGTGCTTGAGAGCGAAGAAAGTCTCGTTAAATATTCATTGCCAGCTCTCGAGCGTCCTCTTGCCTTGTCTCGTACTCGCACTGCGTATTGTCTGCTTGCTGTTTTCTTTCGATACCTAGTTACCTACCGGAATATAAACCTTTCTCTTACATAATCCTATTAAACACATTGAACGAAGAAGTTGCTTGTAATATGTGTACCTATGCACTTTCAGGTGCGTCAACGAAGTGTTCACTGTCATTTACAAATTTGTTAACTAGTAAACTTTTTGAGAGGTAGAATCGGAACAAAAATCCAGTGTCACTGCCGGGATTTGAACCCCAAATCTTCCACTTCACGCGCGACTGGCCTAACCACTGAGCTACTGTGACAACTTGCCAGTATGATTGATTTCGGTTGGGGAATCCAATGTCATACTGGTCAGCTGCCACAGTAGCTCAGTGGTTAGAGCAGCCGCGCGTGAAGCGGATGCTCTGTGGTTCAAATCCCGGCTGTGACATTGCATTTTTACTTTCTCTACTGGTAAGTAGGGGAAGTATTGTATTCTACCCAAAAATTCGATGTCGAGATTTCACCGGAAATATATGTTTTGAGACCCCCTGAATAAAAAAAAAAAAAAAAAAAAAAAATAAATAAAAAAAAAAAGCATTTTTAGAAAAAGGTCTGTGTGTCAGTGGGTCTGTGGACAGCGTAACTCAAAAACGAAAAGTCGGTTAAAAACCAAAGTTGGTATTTAAGTTTAATGTCTTTCAAGGATGCGACACGAAGATTTTGAAGAAAATAGTCACACCCTAAACTACACTTTACATGGAAAATTAAAATGTCATATGTTTGAGATATTTTTATGACAAATGAAATGTATATCTTGAATTTTCTGGCTATAGCACCTGTAGTCGTATTTACTCTGGACGATTTTCGCACAACTGCTAAACCGTTAGAGATACACCAAATCGTACTATACAAAAAATGTAGAAATTACTAAAATACACAATTTATGTCCAAATAAATCTTCTTGTAGAGTGAACCATTTCAGAGATATTCCTTGTTATTTATGCCAGTTTCGGAAAACAAAACTTTCGCGAAATGGAACATCGTTTTTTTTTATATGTTAAGCGTGCAAAGAGAACGGAATCTCAAAGCTTTAAAAGATTTGACTATCGCTCAAAGCCCGTGTTCTAATATTCCTCTTGTATATACAAGGAAATAAGTAATAAGATAATATGTACAAATGTTTATCTCAACTAACATGAACAAGATATATGAATAAGTTAGTAAGAATGGTTAGTACAAGAGTAGAGAAGGTCATGTGAATGTAACACATCAGATTTTTCAGTTCCAATTCTGTCTCTCAAGTATGGTCCACACACGGCTTGTGTGTTTAAAAACACCAGCAGTAAGTTAGTTGGCATAAATAAATAATAGTGAACTGTTGATAGGCAGTTTGTACACTTAGCGAAATATATAGTGGGTGTATGCAACCAGATGAAGCTTGCGATGTGTTAGTTTCAGGTTATAAATAAATAAACAACCCTGTAAGATCCCTGTTGGGCAAGGAGCTCCTATCACCTATGGTAGGACCCGCCGAGTGAGCTGGTCTCTGTGAGTTAAATTTCCCTTGGACAGTCTTGTTTTTGTCCCTTTCTGCTAGTTACACGATTGTGATTGTGTCTATCTTCCCTTTATACTGATATTATCACCTCCCTCCCCCGCAACGTAGCCCGGGTTCGATCGCAGGCAACCGCATGTGGGATTCCTGGTGGACGAAGTCCCGCTGGAGCGGGTTTCCTCCGGGTTCTCCAGTTTCCCCCGCCATCTCATTCCACCGGTGCTCCATCTTCATTCCATGCATCATCAGTGTCACTACATACGGCCTGCGGTGCCGTATGTAGTAAAAACGGGCGTTAAAAACAACAAAAAAAGTCTCCCCCCCCCCCCCCCCACATTTTTCGCTCTACTCTTTTGCAGTGCACAATCGATCACTATACTTTTATCCTCTCCCACATTTCCTTCCACTTTACTCTGTCTCACCATTCTAGTCCTTTTAGCCCGCGCATCATACACTATCTTCTTAGACAATGCTGAATATTTATATTATATGTAAATATACATTATTGTTTTACCCTTTTAGTGATCATGTTAGTCATTGGGCTGCGATGTTCAGTTGTTGCCTTTCTTAGCATCGGTGTTAAGAACATTACTTTTACAAAACCCCAACATTCTACACAAAGAAGGCAATGGAAAAAATATGTTTTTTATCTTGCACCAATCCAAAGTATGCAATGCCGTATTGGTTTCTTGATTTGTTTGATAACAATTCTAATTTCAGTCTCTCCGCTGCTTATAAAACGTCAATAGGTTCAGCGCAGTCCATATTCACATTCAAATGACTCGCCATTTTATATACCTAAGCATTATATATCTGAGATTCATAGCTATATTTCATAAACAATAAGAAATCCAGTTAACAGTATGTTCGGATTTTATGCTATGAAATGAGTTCAAATCTCCTGTCCATCCGTAATAAGATTAAAACCATTACAATTGTTCCTTATCTCTTTCGCATTTATCTCATATTTGTGTCCTGGTGTGTAATTTTGCCTTCGACACGATGTAAAATATTGAGAAGTAAATCTTCGCCAATTCGTAGATATCTAACCTCAATTTGTTTTGTAATAGACTGAATATACCTCGGTCTGTGCTCTGTTCCCTTCTTTCTAACCATAACCTTGTCCACCAACGTCTTTTACTTCTAATACATCCTTTATTCCTACTGAGACTTCAGGAAATATATTCTAAACCTATACTTAATATAGCAATCGCTAAATTAATATTTGCGTCCGCCATGTTTATTTCTCTTGCTTTGTACGTGAACTGTCACTTGTATTGGACCGAAATGAATCGTAGTGTGACAGACACTGTTTCTTTTGTGTGTAATTCTACTGGATACAAAAAAAATTGATAAAAGTTGGACCATGGGACACCGGTTTTATTATCATTAATTAAACATATTTAGAAACAAGTATAAATGTTCTAACAATTATTCTGCTCTTACGTATTTGTTTTGTTCCATATGTTCTCATGTAGAAATTTTAAGCTGTAAAAATCAGGAGTTATTTGCGGGCAAGCCGACGTATGATCCTTCTAAGGCGCGACAAGCCGATATCGGGCCTTGGCCTCCTTAATCAAGCTTCACCATTCTTCTCAATCTGGCGCTATCCTTTTCCAATTCCTTACACCAAATATCTTCTTTGTATTCTGCTCAACTGCATCAATCCACCTACTTCCTCATTTGCATGCTGTCTCTCGTCACCAATAGCACTGTGTAAACATTTTCTTTGGAAAGCATCCATTGGAAAGAGTCATCTCACTGTAATCTCCTTGGTTTAATTGTTACAAAGATTACTGCATTTTAGAGTTTGTATATTACATTGTCAGTCCTAGGTTCATGCTCTTTATCTTGTCTTCCGAATAAATATATTTAAGAAAAATTCCTCGATATGTCCAGAGTTCTACTTATGATTGTAAAGTCCTTGCACATGCCTTTCGGTTACCTCACAAGCAAGTTAACCTAAGAACTGCCGCTGGGCAGATGCCTGAATCAATGTTTCACAGTGGTTATACAGGGTGGAAGGGAAGTCACTACATTCCTTCTAATATGTGCTTCATACAAGCATTACAAACAAAAAAGTCTAATGACAGTTTGTTCTTTGTTCAACCTATTTCGAAAAAATAAATGACTTTTTATCCAACTTGGATACGTAATTCCACAAGAATGTACGAATGTAACACTCTGTTACTTGTAAGATGCGTAGAGTAACTATTTTCTGACATTGCTTCGGTAGTAATTATGGGACATCACACAGGGTTTCGAAATAATTAATCACTTAAAAGACGTAAAGGAATACTCCAAGCAGCTTTTTCATACTTGCAGTAAGTCAACAACGTTGCGTTGAGGTTGGTCAGGGAATTGTGAATGTAAACAGATCTGGCACTTTCGCTTTTGCTTTAATGTTTTGGGAGCTAACCCTTGTGATTGGCCTACACTCGTGCAGTAAACACAGAAGGACATGGCAGGGTATTTGTTTGTGTTCTCAAGAAGCACCGTTACTGTGTTTATGTACTGAACTAGGGAAAGTAACACCCACACAAACTACAGTGTTGCCAGCTTGTTTTCGAGAAAACTAAAATACGAGTATCTCGTATCTTCGTGGGAAATGGTCAGAGACAAAAATGTAAGATACAAAATGTGTTCCAAATATCGAGATCTATCACTGGTTTAAATTAATGTAATGACTTCCATTTCACCCGGTATATGACCCATTTGTCATGAGGTTGTGCACCCTAATGTTATAAAATTAAATAAAGGACAGACCGTTTTGTTTATTTTTCAACTGATTTGATAGGTATTGTTTCTATTGAACTTCCATATCTCACACCCATGGCCTGACACAGGGGTGATTATAATATGTACGTAAATTTTGGTGGCCAGACGAACGTTTTTTTTTTTTTTTTTTTTTTTTTTTTTTTTTTTTAATTTGATATTGTTTGAAGTGAAAAATGTTTTATTAGCTAATTTGAATTTCGTTTAATTTGATGGTAATGCTCTACATTTATTATGAATTTTAGACTCTAGACAAATGCCTACTCGCTTTTAATATGTCCACCGCACTGTTTATATTTTAGCTTGTGTCTGATGTTTGCATGATAGTAACAACATAAATTTCTATTTGTTTACTTCTTACCATGCTTTAATTCCTTTATATACCAAATTTGCATTTTATCATAGAGTTGGACATTACTTGTATCGTTCCTGTCTGTGCTAGCTCTTTTATGCGGCGTTCCACGGTAGCTTATTAAATGTTGAACATGGAAGCCTCGGTGATAAATAATAAACCACTTAACATTATTATTTTAGTAGAGAAAAGGCTTTCCAAGCTGTAATATGAGTATTTGACGTATTCTAACACTTTTCCACTACTTTTGAAGTTGAAAGCACATTCATAATTCCATGAAATCACCTAAACAAAACGTTAAACTAAAATATAATACGTATAGCATATAAGAGAAGTATTGTACTCCAACCAAAAATAAGATATCGAGATTTCTCCGGAAATATAAGATTTAGAACTCCCTGAATGCAACAAACCGCTTTGAGAAAAAGGTCCGGTGTATCTGTCAAGAACGAAAAATCGGTTAAATACCAAACTTGGTATTTAAGTTCAGGACCTTCCAAGGATGCGAGACGAATGTTTTCAATAAAATACTTTTGGGACTACCCATTATGTGCAAAAATTTTCGAAAGCGTTTATTTTCTCAACAATGGCTCTAAGGTTTTCATTGAAGTATTTAAATCACTAAATATTTAAGATATTTTCATACTGAATGAAATGTGTGTTTTGAATTTTATATGAATGTCCTAAGGGATCCTCTTCATTCTGGATGACTTTTGCATAACTGCTAAACCGTAAGAGGAAGACAAAGATCTTATTGCACAAAAAATGTAGATCTCGTTTAAAAACAATTTTTGTCAAATACATTTTTATGGAGTAAACCATTTACAAGATATTCCTTGTTATTTGTTTGAATTTTCTACTACTTATACTTTTCTCAGATAGGAAGTCATTTGTTTTGTCTTGGATATGCAAAGAAAATGGAATATCAAAGCTATCAGATAGCCACCAACACTTACGAAGTTGAACATTGCTTAATCCTATTGTACTCTCCCCTACCATTGTACTCTTAAAGAGACATACTATAAAATCATTTCTATTTCGATTATTATATACTGGATAGAAGAGAAGTGTTTTAAGAATATTTCGTAGAAGACTAAAGTCACTGAATGCACACATCACATTTTTAATTTCTCTACTACGTATAGTAAGTAGAAGTATAGCATTCCATCCAAAAATTCGATGTCGAGATTTCGCCGGAAATATGTTTTGAGGCCCACTGAATATACATTTGTAAAAGAAGGTCCACGCGGGATGTGTGTGGTTTTCTGTCTGTGAACTACATTACTCAAAAACGAAAAGTCGTATAAAATCCAAAGTTGGTATTGAAGTTTAATATCTTTCAAGAATGCGACAAGAAGATTTTGAAGAAAATTCCTCCACGCTACACTACCCTTTACACGGAAAATTTTCATTTTCTCGAAAATGATTAACAATTTTGATTAAAATGTCACGTTTTTAAGATGGTTTTGCATAACCGGTATACCATAAGAGATGGACCAAATCTTACCGTACAAAAAATGTAGATCTCCTTAAAATGCAATTTATGTACAAATGTATTTTTTCTTGGAGTGAACCATTTCGGAGATATTTCTAGTAATATGTGTGAGTTTTGTAATACTTTTCATTTTCTCAAATGGGAGGTCGTTATTCACTATTTTATCTCTTTGCCGTGCAAAGAGAATGGAATTTTAAAGCTTTAAAAGATTTGATCATCGCTCAAAGTCTGCTGCATTCCCATATTCCCCTTGTACCTACAAGAAAATGAGCAATGAGTAAATTTCTGCGAGCGTTTATCTCTAATAGCATGAAGAAGATAGAGGAATAAAGCTTCGTAAGAATGGTTAGTACAACAATAGTCACTGAGTGCACACATCAGACTTTTCATCACTTTTCGCCCATCATTAGGCTATAGTTAGGCTCTCCTGCAATAGCCCAATAGCGACCTAGGAGGTTGGTAGGCTTGTTGGAGCTAAATGGGAATACCTATTTAGACAGCCCAGAGTAAGCTATGCTTCGAGAAAGTACGCTTTTATCTATTTAAAAAAAAAAAAAAAAGCTTCGCAACATCACTGGGCTTTATTTGGCGTTTAAACTTGGTTTGAAACAAATAATCCTGGTTACAGAATGATGTTTTTCCGTTTGTGCTAAATACACAATTCACTGCAATGAAATTTTTGATCGCTTGGTGAAGATTTTGTGACAGGAGTTTAAATCTAATGCACCATAAACATACTGGAAGTAGTTTGTAGAGTTTAACGCTCGCTTTTACTACATAGGCACCGCAGGCGGTGACACTGATGGTACATGGAATGAAGATGGAGCACCGGTGGAATGAGATGGCGGGGGGAACCAGAGAACCCGGAGGAAACCCGCCCCAGCACCGCTTCGTCCACTACAAATCCCACATAGATTGCCTGGGATCGAACCCGGGCCGCCTTGGTGAGAAGCGAATGGTCCAACCACTCGGCTACGGCGCGTCCAAAACATACTGGACTGTGGTAATATTTTTATCATGAATTTACTACTTTCATGACTGTTTCTTTATTTTTCTGAACAGGACAGGAGCCTCGGAATTTGTTACAGAGGAAAATCTGATATATCTGATATTCTGTTATGGATCAAGAGTTAAATAAACCACAAGTGATACGATGTTATACAGGCTGGAAGAGGAATAATCCTGCAGACGTTTACTGTGAAGAACAACAAACTCTAATACCAAAAAAAGTTATAGAAAATTGAAGAACGCAACATTCTCCTTAGGCATATTTCAATCGAATGAATGGTGTTTGTGTAAATTAATTTCATAATTTGTTTAGGACTGGCAACATCGCATCAGCTGCCTTTACTTTCTTGCGATATCGGTGTAGTTAATGGCGAATGTTTACTTAATCGCATGAAATTATTTGTCAAAGCCACAAGTTATGGCCAGAGCAGTTGAAGTTGGCATGGGTGAGAAAGGGGTGGGAGGAATGGGACAAAAAGTATTGTTACAGAACAACTTACACAGTGCATGGTCTTAAACTTACGAATATTTGAACCTGGAATTTTGTGGTGTCAGCCGCGCCAGCGACAAAACATCTGAATTAGATACATAGCCAACATTACTTCACACAGCATTAGTATAGTTAATTGCACCGTCAGAAGATGCAGGTTACTCAATCAGCAAATTGCGCCAAGTTGCCACATTAAATATTAGAAGTTTTTGTTCATTTACATCCATCTCTTTTATCTGCTACAGTCTGCAGGATTATTTCACATCTACGCGGTGTAGATGGAGAAATCTCTGTTACAAAAGGTTTTACTTGCATCGCGAAGTTAGCGGTAGAAACCGCGGACAGGAAAGACATCAAATATTGCCTCTGTAAAAAGATTCACATATATATCCTCGTCTACCGCTTTAATTTTTTGAAAACTAAATATTCACTGTCACTTATTATGCGCAACAAATATTCAACTTTCCATTGACGCTCGTTTAAATCTATTCAATGCCGTTATATTAAGAACTTTCTTCGAAGTTTCTCATTTCCTTTTCTTTCTTTGCTACAGTGACTTTGCATTGCAAGTATATCTCGAGCAGCTTTTACTGTAATATTTGGTATATTCTACGAACAGTAATTCACACGCCCGTTTAACATTATTTTATCCAGTACCTTGTGTTTCATTGTAGTATCATTACACATATAAAGCTTCCTTACGAAACTTTGAGTCTGAATTTACTTACATATTTGTGTCTTCTGGAACTGAAGCCGAATTATATTCGTTGGTATGGTGAAGCATGTAACTTCATAAATATTTCTTTTATTGTACTGATAGTTTCATGAGCATACAATTTTTATTTAAAAAAGCATAAATATTACTAACTGTCTTTAATGTAGTCAAACATCGGAGGTATATCTCTTGTTCTTCCCTGCACATATACAACAAGAAAGTTCAGAACTTTGGGTCAGTTAGCGTTGTCTCAGCGAAGCAGCATCAAATCAACAATGTTGCCCAAATATTATAAAAACCGAGATAAACATCACCCAAATGGTCATGGTGATAATAAACATTTTGAAAACATTGTTTATAAACTGGCAAACTACTCTTCCAACAATAATTTGAGTAGAGAAATGCCATGCGTTGAGGAAGTACCTAATTATACTTTTAATACGTTCCTAAGAGGGTCACTGCGAAAGTTTTGAGATGTGAGAAAATAAAATTTCAACCACTCGGATTGGATGCAGGATGAGATAGCTCCATCTTTTGTGAGTAAACTGGTACCAGGTAGTGACTCCCACTACGGACATTCCAGCAGCGCAAGGATGAATAACCCGCGGTACGCAGGTAGCCAGGAGCTTCGAAGAGAGCGTTTTCGCTCTTTACAGACATGAACTTTTTTATCACCGGGAGCAAAAAAAGTCACAGAACCAGATCGAGAACGCATGGTGGAAGAATCACAAGTTTGACCTCTGCAGGCTCCAGGAACTGAATGGTCCGTAATGTTGGGCGTCTGTGTGGACGCGTTGTCATGATGGAGAAGAATCCCTCAAGGTTGTGTCGCCGTTCTTGGAGCTTGGCAAACATTTTTGGCAAGCAATGTGTGGTGTCCCAGTTGCGGTAACCGTGCTTTGCTCATCCAGAAAAATGATTGCCACAAGAACACCCTTTAGAAAAAATGAGATTACCATTTTCTTGTGGACACTTTGGCAACACTTCACTTTTGTTGATAGATTGTTACCAGAAAAGATCTACACCGCCGATTGCCGCTTGGTCTCCGGATCAAAGTAATAAATCTGAGTTTCATCTTCTGTGACAATGTCAGAAACCCGTCTTGAGTCCCATCCTTCTGTTCTTTTGGGCATTTTCTCGCACCATTCTGCACGGGCGTCTTTCTGTTCTTCCGTCAAATTGTGAGGCACCCATCGGGATGTGACCCTCCTTATATTAGTAATTCATGGAGGATTTTAAAAACTGCTGGTGAGCCAATCTGCAATGCTGCCTCAATTTTTCTAAATGTTATTCGATTATTTTCGTGAAGCATTTTTCTCAATGCCGCGATGTTTTCCTGAGTCACTGCCATTGCTGGATGCGCGCTTCTCTCCTCATTTTTCAAACATGTTTGGCGCCTTTTGAATCCCTAAAGCCACCGGAAAACTGAGGCATGGAAAGGAGCAATGTCCTCAAAGCCTGTGACAAACGTTCAAGACTTTGACACTGGTTTAACCCACTTTTAAGATCGTAGAAAATCGTTGAGGGAAAATGCTCTCCTCCAAGCTCCATTGTAAGGACTGACTACATGCGCGCCACAGATTGTTCCGCCTTGCGCTGCTGGAATTCCTGGAGTGGAAGGGTCATTGCATGGTACCAGTTTACTCACAAAGGATCCAATTCGACTGGATCAACTTTCATTTTCTAAAATCTCAAGACTTTAGTAGTGACCTGGTATTGCAAAGCATCTCACGCATTACTTTACACACACACACACACACACACGCACACACACACGCACACACACACGCACACACACACGCACACGCACACGCACACGCACACGCGCACGCGCACGCGCACACGCACGCGCACACGCACGCGCACACGCACACGCACACGCACACGCACACGCACACACACACACACACACTCTCTCACTCACACGCACATGGAACAATTACACACTGAAGAATAATTATTTTATTACCGAGCGATAATGGGACGCTCAGGCGGTAACGTCTGTGGCCCCGCAGTCGGGAGGTCGCGGGTGCGATCCCCATGGCCGCGCACTGTGACATGGGTTTTTCCATGGTTCCCCATGTCACTTAGGCGAATGCTGGAGTACATTATTTCATACCACGGTTTCCTTTCCATCATTTCCCTTCATTCCATTCCCTTCTCATCTTTCAGGTGTACTTCCAGGCGTATAGTGTTGGCAGTGCCGGGCAGATGGCGTGGATGATTGCGTATAGTAACTGCTGTTCTCGGCGTTAGGTGGCGCTTGGCTGATCTTGTTCTCCATTGGGGACGCTCAGTGCGACACCGAAGCTGCGATGTGATGGCTGCTCGGCGAGGCCTGGCGCCGGGATGAAGAGAGCTCAGTACTTTTTAGGGACTTCCGCGCGACTCTGTGGCCTGTCTAGCTGTGACCCTATGTGGCAACTTCGGTTCCCTCATTTCATCCCTGCCTTCTGGGGGGTGGTAGCCACAATAGATCTGTATAGGTTGGAGTGAGCGAGGTGTATCCCCTCTGTGTCTGTATCCTTTACCCCTTTTACACTTTATTCTATATATCAGCAAATCGCGAGCAGATAAACGTCTTAAAACACGAACAACATAGCGTCACAGAGAAAGTAAATTGCCAGGATATTTCCAAACAGTTTGAGAGATAGTGTCAGCAGTACTGAAACAAAATTGTGAATCTAAAGATTTACTTCATCATAGTAGATAATTGAAAAAGTTATCATTGAGAAAGAAAGATTACCATAAACTCACTTTTAGGCACAGGATTTCACATAAAACGCACAAAATGTTATATTTTCAAAGAAGTTATTAAGAAATTTAAATCGTATTGGTAAAACCAACGCAATAATTTTATTGTTCAAGGAAAGCATCCTGTCATTAACATTCGCTCACATGCTCTGTAAAAGAAAAGATAATCCAAAATTCACGAATAGCAACCTTCTTCATAAGTAACTCTATTTAGAAAAATATATTTCACATTTTATAAAATAATTACTTATAATTTGAGAACAGTAAAAACTACTGCTTATGGAGAAAAGTAATTGTACATTAAAAATCTGATGTGTTGCACTCACATGACTTTCTGTACTCTTGTACTCACCATTTTTACAATCTCTTATTCCTTTTTCTTTATAATGTTAGCTGGGATAAACATTTGCAGAAATTATCTTATTGTTTATTTCCTTGTAGCTGCAAGGGGAATATGGGAATACAGTAGGCTTTGAGCGGTAGTCAAATCTTCTAAACTTTTTAAATTTCGTTCTCTTTGCACGGTTAACATATAAAAAGAATAGCCATGTTCCATTTGACAGAAATATAAGTTCTCCAGAACTTACACAAATAACAAGGAACACTTCCGAAATGGTTCACTCTACAAACAATTTATTTAGACATAAATTGTGTGTTTTACCAAGGTCTATATTTTTGGTACAGTAAGATTTGGTCTATCTCTTACAGTTTACCAGTTATACAAAAGTCTTCCAGAGTAAATAGAACTACATGGGCTATAGGCAGGAAATTAAAGATATAAATTTCATTTATAATTAAAATATCTCAAACATGTGGCATTTCAATCAAAATCCCTAGGACATTTTCAAGAACATCAACATTTTCGAAAAGCTTTCCATGTAAAGGATAGTTTAGTGGAGAAGTTTGGTTTTTAACGGACTTTTCGTTTTTGAGTTATGCTGCCCACATACTGACAGACACACAGACACACAGATGGATCTTTTCCTAAAAATGATTATTTGGTTTTAGGAGGTTCGAAATATATATTTCCTATGAAATCTCGACATAGAATTTTTTGGTGGAATACAATACTTCCTCTACTTTACTATACGTAGTAGAGAAAGCAAAAAATCATGTTTTTGTAACACAAACACCTTAGTTTAGATTTCAAACATTTTACATTCATAGAGTTTATCACGTGTAGCCATACAATTCAGTTTAGTTATAATTTCTCATTACATTATCTAGACTTTCCTGAAATCAGTTGAAGCTTTTCTGGATAATATTTATGACTTCTTGCGCTAAAGGTGGTTTTCTCACATGGCCTGAAAATATGTTCTGATATATGCAAATGAACAGGCAGCTGAAAGCTCTCTCACATTTATCAGGTTTCAATCTATTAGATCTTCTACTAAAATGGCATTAAATTTTATTTCCTGCTTTTATATTTAGGAGTGTTCCAAGAAAGCGGAAGAATTTCGCAGTTACTATCACTTCGCGTTCCAGTTTAATCTACTTTACGACACGTACAAAGAGGAGTGAAATATGATTCGGTGAGAACGCAAGATTCAAACGAAGAGATATGTTGCTTTGTTCCTTGCGTGTCTGCCCTCTGTAATTCGTTCTTACTTCCTAACCTGATTATAAAACACAGGTGCGTATCTTTTTGCGGCTCTTTTTGTAGTGTGCATGATAACGAATAACTATCTGTACGTTTAAATGGACAGATTAATTTTTCAGTCATCCTAGTGGCTGTTTGTGGAAATGTTTTCCATCATAGTTATTCTCTAAGCTTTTATTGTAACAAATGAGAAAACACCAGTTACTGCTAATCATGCTTTATTGTCTTCTAGTCAGTTAGCGTAGCGCCAACGTTACACTTAGGTCACTTTTGTACAACTCAGAGCAAGAAAAACCGTCGAATCGAATCACAATAGAGAACTGTCAGGTTACAACTCACACTGAACAGCACTTGGCGCGATTCACAGGTGCTGTCCACTGAACGCTTCGTAAACGTTTTACTGACTCCAACACCTCACTACAAGAACAACTTCCTCTCTGCGCACGAGCGAGTCCCTTATATAGTGTCTCGTACAATGAGAGAGTTCTGGAAGTGGAATGCTCTGGTGTGGATAGGGAGGAACAGTCTTGATGTTAAACAGCAGACAATAGCTATTGTTTGCGTATGGCCCATTGTCCTGCCGGAGTACAGGTCATTAAGCCAGGTAAGCGCCCCCGGCCCGTTCCTGCTACCAGCAGAGCTCAGGCCCCGACCGGCAACTCTTACCAGCGGCGTCCGGAAATATGGACGGCGCGACAATATTAGTCTGTCTTCTAGCCGAGCGAGCTGGCTCCGCAGTAGCGCGTGAGAGTCGCATTCGGGAAGTCATAGGTTCGATTCCGTGGTCGACCTTCCTGTCCCATGAGTTTTTTTTTTTAAGTTTTCTAAGAAATACTGTGAAGGATAATTACATCCGCCGGATTTCCCGTCCTAACATTTCATTTCAACTTCATTTCTACTCTGTCTTTCAGGGTTTAAAATGTTGGCGATGGATGAGTTTGGCGCTGTTGTGTGGGAACTTTGTGAATTGTAATTACTGCTTTCAGCGAATGGTCGGCATTGGTGAACCCTGGTGTCAGGATGTAGAATCTCCAGCATACGTTAGGCACCCTCACGCTGCATTCCAACACGCCCGTAGAGCGCTCTAACTTCATCCCTTCCTCCCAGGGTCTGATATACAATAGTCTCAATAGTGTGGAATCCCCTCCGTCCGTACTCTGTCTCTAGCTCTATCTCTATATTGACAGTTCCTCGTATTGATACCCTACAAAAAAGGGACATATGACTTCATTAGAACATAAGAGTTCGAAAACACAATTAGAGTCGGAGTTCTTTAACTACGCTGTTGAATGACTATTGCATCATGAGTAGTCATCTATAATATGTAATGGAATTTTACAATGATGAAATTATAGTGCTTTACTGAATATGGACATTAAGTCTCAACACCACGTTCCTGGCAGGTTCGATGCATGCAGTGATGGAGTTTACCTGCTGTAATGCATAGGCTTTCAAACAACCTTTTCATATTTCTGTCAAGTACAATTAGCATTTTGTTTAAAACCTTAAAGTTACTTTAAAAATATAGCACAAGGTGAAAGTGCGATTTGCAGAAAGACTTCCAGGTAATCTGCCATTTTTATGTCTGGGGTAACTTAAAGCATTAAGTGTACAAGACAAACCACTACACCCTGGAAGAATTAAAACAAAATATCCGCCAGGAAACTGCTAGCATTTCTAAACGTGAACTACGGCGAGTGATGGATAGTTTCCTAAAGAGGTGCCAAAAACGGTGGCCAGTTTCAGCATCTCCTTTAGAAACATTGTAAGTAAAGCCTTTAAAAGTGATTTTAAGAGTGTAGTATGGTTTCATCCACGCTGTTCTATGGCAGCAGCAGTCGGCGACGAGCGCCAAGGACGCGTACAGGTAAAACACAATGTAGCCGGTTCGGAGTCTTTTGGATCATCATTTGGAAATGTCAAATCCTTTGAATAAATAACCAAGAACAGGGTTACTGGACGCCAAAACCAGGGAGTGTGCTTAATTACAATATGGTGCACAATGCCTACACTAATAATTACAGAAATACAATAGCGTTCCATTTTACAGGTAGTGGATATCTTCTGGTATTCACACCGGAACAAGGCATTAGTTATTAATATTGCGAAATATTTCGAGAATCTTCTGGCAGATACTTATTTCCTTAGGTCCATCTATTACTTCCGTAGGAGGCTTAGAGCGTGTGAATTATTGAACAGAAGGACATCCAAAAGAGAAATATCGACTGATGCGCAGAAGGTTGACCGTGTTACCTTTTAAGAAGAGTGCGCCGATTATCCCTGGCACAACTCAGTATATTCCGACGAAAAGGTATTCTCCAACACTTCAGGTCGTGTGCACACATATCGGACAAAGTATTCTTCCAGATTTGACTCTCAACATGTTCGTATGTTCCCCTAATGGGGCTCGATTATCGCCAGAGGAAGGGGTGTGCTATGGAGCACTGAGGACAATTTAAATAGCCATCAATATATTTCCATATTATAAAGCACCAGGCTACCCAGTTTATGATATTGTTTGAAAATGCTCCCATTCAATTTCAATATGATTACAGTGGCTTCCACACATTACTCCATGCACAACAGTGGGTTGCGTTATATGAACAAGGCGTACTGGGAGTCCGGATATAAATCCGATAGAAAATGTGTGAACTCATGCAGACATCACAAATATGATCAGCTGTGGGAGATGGTGGAAACCACTTGGAATGAGCTCACAAGTTCACAGGAATACGTGAAGCATTTATTCAGTTCCACCAGGAGGAATGAGTTCCACCACCAACTCTGTTATCACCAACTGATTTAAGTATTAGAAAATGCTCTTACTTCAGTTCCATCTTGTTTGCACTTATTTCTGGTCTTTTATTACTACTGATATTATTGCTATTGCCTATATTAGTTTTTTCGCGAATGAGCACGTGTGCGACTACGCAAAGTACTTGGAGACGTTTCTTAGTTCTCCTTTGAGTCCTTAATTTGTTCATTCTTAGATTGTGGACTTTCTTTCTCTCATCTGTCCGTGTTGTTCCAAACTTTTTCTTCGGTTTGTTCTATTGGTCAACTTGCCATTTATTCACCTTGATTATAAAGTTATCCCTGTATATAATGTCTTCTTGAGTAATCCCTGACAATTTTAAGTTATGCTTTACATACCCGATCCACTTCATGGTATCTACTTGTGTTTTACTTCTATTTTCGAAAAAGTGAGCCTATTTAAGTTCATTCAATATGCCCATAAAATTTTAACCTACATTTATTTTGATTTCCTCTTTCTTTTAAGTCTATACTCTCCACTTATGACTTGTGGATGTAAATTGTTTCCTTACAATTTTGCTTTTGTTTTTTACTCTATTTTAATATATCCTTTTTTATTCAATATTAATATTTCTGTTCCATAGAAGCACTCAGGTTTAATTACGTGTTATAGTGTTTTAATTTTGTATACTTAGACATGCATTTTTATTGTGGATGTTTTGAGTAAGGCGGTATGGTGTGTCCATTTTTTTGGGCATCTATTTTGGTTCGCTTTAGTTTCAATTCCATTTTCTTGAATTATTTCATCAAGGTATTTGAATTGTGTAACGTGTTTAATTTTTACAAATTCTTAAAAATACAGTACATTTGGTAGATGCTTTCGCAAAACACAAGAATATATTAAACTTTATAATAAACGTAAATTTCTTAAATAACAGACATGACAATTACACTAATGTGTGCAAATCAGACATACCTACACGTTTGTAGATGCTGATTATATTGTTATTAATGTTATTGTTCTTATTGGATACATTTATTATTATTATTATTATTATTATTATTATTATTATTATTATTATTATTATTATTATTATTATTATTATTATTATTATTATTATTATTATTATTATTATTATTATTATTATTATTATTATTATTATTATTATTATTATTATTATTATGCTACTCGACTTTGCCATCATGTTTTGTGAAAACATTTGTACATTACTATTTGTCTATATTGAACGTTAATGTAATTTTGTAAATAAACAACATGATTTCAAAGCTTATGTTTAATATACATTTACTGGTCCACATAAAACAGGCGTTAAACAAGGTTCACTGGGAGTGAAATTTTGGTCAAAATTGTCAAAAAGTCGAAATTTTTTTTTTTTTTTTTTTTTTTTTGATCACAAAATGTTCCTGGAACTCCTGTGCATCTGAATCAGCTAACATTTTTTATATCCCGCACTCCATGTGGTAATTATGGCACTTTCAAATAGTGTTCTTCCCTTAACGTACACAGCATGCTCGTATATAAAAGCCTGTTTTCTCAAAACTACATTTCTCATATTCCAAAAGTAGGTTGCGCCTGAGTTTTGCTTCAGATTCAATGAAAATTTCCAAGTGTTCATAAATAGCATCTAAATAGTTCTATGATTCAATATTGATATAATTAACATGAATTCCAAAAACATTTTTTGGTATGAAAAAATCAATAATTTTAGGTTTAAATGTTCGTTATTAAAAAATATGTACAGCATAATCAGCAAACGTATTTGAAATATCTCTTCATACAATTGTTACCCGTGTTTTGGAGTACCAGTTCTGCTAATATAAACCAATTTTGAACAGTCAGTAGACGCGGGTCACATTTTAATTAAATTTGGTGCACATCCTATTCTCATAAATACAAACACATTAAAAATTTCAAAAAATCTATCACGAAATGTAGAACTTTAAAATTTCACTGTCTTAACAATTCCATTACTCGAAAAGCGTTGACAACCTATTTTTCAATTCTTAATATCGCAAAACTCTGATAATGTAATAGGATTAATTTCAAATTGACTATTATTTCTGAGTTAGTCTAAAACTGTCTTGGCCCTTAGTCGCTGATGCCTACCCAGTGTCACGAAAAAAGTATAGGCTCAAGGGCCTGTAGCCGAATGAGGACCTTGCAGCGGCGTGTAGGTTCATGATTGGCAACTTAAACCGTAGTTCCTCATATCGGTACGTTTCTTTTGCACCCGACTGTGCCTAACGTGGCCAGAAGACTTTTATGTACTTACCTAATATCAAGGAAACAAACGCTGGAGCCAGAATAAGACTTCATTAAGATAAAGAAACACGATATGGAAATATGGATAATTTAAAACTGGCTACATGGAATCCCAGAGGCCTGAGTTATAGAGAAGAGCCTCGGAATGAAATAAAGAAAATGAATAATGCAATAATGATGCAGTTACATCTAGTTACAAAAACAAGGAACAAATTAAAATAAACAATGGAATATAAACACTACGTACTATTGTATAGTGCGGCACCCGAAACAAAAGGATCTTCATGAATTATCTTTGAGATTTACATTAATGAAGAAAATATCAAAGAATAGAATACATGGCTATAATTTTATAGTAATGAAATGAAGATACCAGCAAAGACAACAAGGGGACATCAGACATCAGAAGAAGCATATAAGAATGAAATATGGAGCGTTCCGGGCACATTTTAAATCAATAAACAAAACAGACTACACATTTTAACACCTGAGTTTAATGTCCCGTATAAGTAAGGAGAAAGTAGGAAATCTGACACAAATAGCACAGAATTAGTATCAAATGGGAATGGACAAAACTATAGCATTTTTTAAATTTTAACACCATTTAAAACGACTAATGTACTCCTTCACCATATAAATAACAAGTATAGATGGATGGCTGGAGGAACAAAGTCCCAGTGATAGTCAAATCATTTAAAGCTTTGTGATTCCGTTCTCTTTGCAGGCTATGATATAAAAAAGTCAATCACGATCTTCCATTTGTCTAAGGTTCTTTTTCTTCAAAAGCCACACAAATAACAAGGAATATCCCCGAATGGTTTTTTTCTGTTTACAATGGACACGAATGTTAGCCAGGACTCTTTCTTGCTGTACTTTACTACTTGACGTGCTTTAGCTCTTGCTTTTTGGAACTCGATTTTGTGTGTGGGGGTAGGTTGCCATTTGTATTTATAATAGGCTTTATTTTTTAGTGCTATCGCTGTTTTACATTCTTCGTTCCACCAACTTGCAGTCTCTTCCTAGAAACAGGGTATATCCTAGGAATAGTGACCTCGGCGGAATTGAAAATCACTTCTGCAGACGAGTTTACTTGTTTGTTAGTATCTGACTGACTGAAATTCATGGGGGATGTTAGATAGGATAAATTGTCAGAGACGTGTGCTCTGAACTTGTTCCAGTTTGCGCATTTTAAATTCCATCGTGGCTGACAGTTAACACTTTAAGGATTGTTATTTACATCAGTTAATAAAATTGGGAAATGGTCACCGCCATGTAATTGCTTGACGACTGTCCATTCAAATTTATCTTGGATATCAGGAGAGATTAATGTTAAGTCGATTGCACTGGAAGTACCGTTGGCTGTACTGAAGTGTGTTTGTGAGGTATCATTAAGCATATTGAGAGTTTCGTTATGCAAGAACAGTTCCACCATTTTTCCTCTTGCGTTGGTATGCTTACAACCCCATATGGTACTATGGCTATTAAAATCGCCCAGTATAATAAATGGTTTAGGAAATTGTTGTTTAACCCCTGCAGTGCATGTAAATCAAGTGGATTTTTATTTGGTAGATATATGTTGCAAATGGATATAGGTGTCGGAAGCTTTACTCTAATAGCAATTGCTTCAAGTTCAGTTGTAAGTGATGTTTAATCTGTCCTTAACTTAGGTTACTACGCCGCCACTAGAATGAAGGTAGTCCTTGCGACTTTTGTGATATTGAGTATAATCTCGGAAGAATGCAAAATACATTGGCGGAAAAAAAATGAAACACCATCAAGGATTGCTTAAATTTAATACAGAGTTAAGTGAGTGGTAGTGTGTCATGATAGTATCATATAACAAAATCAGCACAAATGAAGTAGACATGTCACAAGGAGGTATGTCCCAATAGTTGCATCAATATTTTCTGTAACCCCCTCGGGAAGCAATATAGGCATGTATTCATGCAGGCAAATGATCGTACAGGTGGCGAATGGCATCCTGTGATACACTGCCCCAAGCATCTTGCACCTGTTGTCGCAGTTCGGCAATGGTTGTGGCTGGCCGTGGAGGCCCAGACATTTTCTTTCCCATCATGTCCCATACATGTTCAATGGGAGAGAGATCAGCGGACCGTGCTGGCCAGGGCAGTTGTTGTATACCATACAGAACACGTTGCGTTGCTTTAGCTGTATGAGGACGTGCGTTATCCTGTTAAAACAGACATCACCTTCCTGTTGAAGAAATGGCAGTAACACTGGATTAATTATCTGCTGGATGTATCTGGCACTGGCTTCACGTCCCTGTACAAACACCAAAGGCGAGCGCGAGTTGTAAGTGATGGCACCCAACACCATCATGCCAGGAGTTGGGCCTTTGTGTCGTGGGCGAATGCACTCTGGACGAGTTTGCTCACCAGCTCTACGCCGTATACGTACACAACCATCACTTGCATACAGGCAGAACCTACTCTCGTCACTGAAAACAACAGAGTGCCATTCCATCGTCTCGACACCAGAGGAGACGTGCATGACGGTGTTGTGGTGTAAGAGGCACCTTGGCTAGCGACACACATGATTTGAGTCCTGCTACAGCAAGATGGTTTCCAGTAGTCCGTACTGATACTTCAAGTGCTACCTGAGCCCTTGGCATCCCTGGATGCTGTTCGGACACTCTCTGATGCCCGTACAATACGTCGATCCAGACGTGCGTCTGTAGAACGTGGTCGCCCAGAACCTGGTCTACGGGAGTGAGAATGTCCCACAGACCATTGCTGAAAACACCGACACACCACCGATACATTGCGCCTAAGATGTGCAGCAATTTGTCGATATGTTCATCCAGCTTCGCGGAGGCCAACAATTCAACCCCGTTCAAATGGCTCTAGCTGTGAGACCGGAGCACGTGCGCGTTATCGTGGCATCGCTACACCCTAGAGTGGCATTTGACACCACCATTCAACTGTTAATGTACCACAGTGACTGCCTGCAGCGTGGACACAGAAGGTATAGAGACACTGCTGTGTGCAGTGCCATCTATTGTCCACCGACCATGATACATCAATCATTAGTTCTGTAAACTCTCAATATCCACATACTATGCCCATGTGTTGATAAACACAGTCCTTACTGGTGTTGCACTTTTTTTCCGCCAGTGTAGTTTCCTTTGAAATTAGTTTCTTGAATGCACATAATTGCAGGGTTATGTTTATTAAGAATTTAAGAAATTCGAAATTGCCATGGAAATCATTAATATTCCATTGCAGTATGTTATTCATATGTTAATTTTGTTCGTGGAATTTGGTGCAATATCTATGGCGATTAGTTTTCGGAGCACTTCGGTTTTGTTTGCTCGGAAGCATTGTTGAATTAATTACTTATTCTAGCAACTTTTTTTTAATATTACTACTTCTGGTCTTTATACTACGCTCTGTATAGTAGGAGTAGAGTTTCTGCGTTGTGTTCACTGGAGATTCTAGATCTGAAGTGTATTCCAAAGCTATGGGAATAATGTTTGTTACTCCAACACTGTTTTCCATAAAGCTTTGGAACTAACCGAAGTTTAGTGCATAATTGTGGTTGTCTGCCTCGATAATATTTTAATTAGTCTGAGAGATTCAGCTATTGATGAAATAAGGTTTGCTTTCTTAACCTCCTTAGCCTGGTGTGAAGCGAGGAGGTGCCGCGCTTCTTTTCCATAAGCATTATCCTCTGTATCAGATGTGCTGTTTGATATTGGTCGTTTAGGTCTTGTTTGTGTTTCCATTTGCATAGGCTCTGGGGAATTGTTGCGTTCGTCTTGAAATGGCAGGATGGGCTCAGGGGTAGAAGTGAGCTTAGGTGATTGCTGCTGTTCAGCTCTTCAGGAGGGGAAGGGCTACGGTCCTTGAGGTTTTTGGTAGCGATAGGCAATTCAGGAAACATGTCTTTGTTTAAGACCTTAGGAGTAGTTTCTTTTATACCGCCAGCTTCACGGCAATGTTTTGCAAAGTGGCCTTCCTGCTTGCAGATGAAGCAGGTAGGGGTATCCGCTGTTAGGTATATCCAATATGTAGTGCCTTCATATAGAATCTGTATGCTTGGAGGTAATTTCTCCACAACATTGGGTGGAATATAAAACTGACGTCTGAAACTAAGGATATGGGAAAGTCCTGGCTCAGAGATGCCAGCTCTTATGTAGGTAATGTTTGACATTAGTTTAATTCCATGCGTATTTAGCTGAGTCTATCAATGAGTTTGGTATAATTGGACATACATTTGAAAGAACGATTCTTTTGAGGATTAGAGGACGAAGCTGAGGAGTAACATTATTTATGTTTATTTTAGGTTGTTTGTTAACCAGTGATTCTGTTACTTTAGATGACGTTAGGTATATGCATATTCTGGAGATCCATGAGATACATTTTATGTTATTTCGTTCACTTAATTTACTTACAGCGAGAGCGTAGTCTCTGATGGTAAGTCCGTCATGGGAGTCGATGATGATAGCTTCTTCTTTCTTGGGAGAAGTCGGAGCAATTGTAGCACAGCTGAAGTTTCTTGTAGTGCTGTTGTTCATGGAGGTTGTGTTGACGTTGTGAGACGGTAGACTGCTTTACTCAGCAGCTGCCATTGCTTCAGATGGTGTACCATTTAACACTAGTTTGCTCTGTGGAATGGCGTGTTTGAGGTTAGTGAAGGACTTCTAATGTCTTATTAATCCGCTTGTTATACTCGTTTAATTGTTAGCATACGAGAAAGTATATTTAGTAGACACGTTCTACTTATCTGTTATGTACGGTGAGCGTCGTTCGAATTCAGACTATTGATGAATATCGGAGAACGTTGAAAAGTTTAAATTGTTTGCTGTCAGCGCCTCTTGTAATGTTCGACAGTGTTATTCTTGTAAAGTCTTTGCGTTTATATGCCTTGTATTACATATTTTGAACCCGTAGTTTCCCTTGAAACTTTTCGGTAATATGGTACGCCACTTGTGTATCATATGTTTAGTGTCGTGGCAGACATTCCATTGTTCATTAGGGTTGTCTGTGTGAGAAGATATCAGTGTTGATGTACAAAATATTTTTGCAAAGTTTAATTTTGAAACACACATAGCAAATATAGACCTAGATAAAGCTTTTGATAGAGTAAACAGAAATCAACTTTGGACAATTCTCAACAGAAAGGATTGCATGCTATCTTTCGAGGAAACTCCAGCGGGTTTCTTAATTAGCTCATGCTGGCTAATTATTGTCCACGACCGATATATTGACTCTGTTGCAGGCTTTACAACGTATTAAAGACGACCCAATTGTTAAATTGTCTGATAAACAACCCTTGGTTATTGAATCACCTTCGTATTGCCAGGCCACACGGTTGCAATTTGACGATCTATTTACCGATATCGATTCTACCTTGATTTTTTTCCAAACATCAGGCGAGACGTTTAACCGCGCGGATTTCACATTATGTGGATTATTTCCAGCAATTTCATCCTGCTGTCTGTTTTATCTTGCCATTGAACCAATTGCATCGAGTTTACGAAATATTTAAACAAATTTTCCGGCCAGCCTAATAAAGTTGTTTCGTTGTGTAATTTCGCCTAGTAGCACAGTGTCGGCGTTTAAACCTTTAAAATTGCCCAATCCTCGCCAACAGTTTCTCGAGCCATTTCAACATTTTCAAATGACAGATGCATCAACGGCCATCAGCTATATCGAGTAGAGTAACGCAAATTAAACATCGTGATTACAGGAATAATGACGTCACTGAACGCAACCCGGTATACACATATGTAGTAATGCACGGTTCGAACAAGGAGGTTTCGGAAGCCGCAGTGCGGCACGTTTGATTTTATATGCATTTGTTTAATACATATATACAGACTGACATATATACATTAATTTTTACTTTCTCTACTACATAAAATAGTAAGTAGAGGAAATATTGTATTCCATCCAAAAGTTTGATGTCGAGATTTCACCAGAAATATGTTTTGAAGCCCTCTGAATTCAAAACAGGTCTTTAGAAAAAGGTCCGCGCGCGCGCGTGTGTGTGTGTGTCTGCGTGTGTCTATGTGTGGGTGTATGTGTCTGTCTGTGGACAGCATAACTCAAAAACGAAAAGTCGGTTAAAAACAAAAATTGGTATTTACGCTTAATGTCTTTCAAGGATGCGACACGAAGATTTTAAAGAAAATTCCTCCACCCTAAACTACCCTTTAAATGAGAAATATTTCGAAAATTTTTATTTACTTGAAAATGCTTTTAACGATTTTGATAAAATGCCATGTGTTTGGGATATTTTTATGGCAAATGAAATGTATAGCTTGAATGTTCTGGCTATAGGCCATATGGTCCTATTTACTCTGGATGACTTTTGCATATCTGGTAAACTTTAAGTGATAGACCAAATCTTGCTGTACAAAAGATGTAGATCTTCTAAAGTACACAGTTTATGTCTAAATTTTGTTGTAGAGTGAACCATTTCGGAGATATTCCTTGTTATTTGTGAGAGTTTTGGAAAGCTTAAAGTTTCGTGTAATGGAACATCGTTATTCATTTTTTATGTTAGATGTGCATAGAGAACGGAATTTGAAAGGTTTACTGTATTCCCATATTCCGCTTACACCTACAGGGAAATAAGCAATAAGATAATTTCTGCAAATGTTTATCTGAACACGAAGAAGGTATAGGAATAAGAGTTTGTAAGAATGGTTAGAAAAAGAGTGGAGAAGTTCATGTGAGATTTTTAACTTTGCTAACATACAGACACAAAGTTGTAGTAAGATTCCTTTGTGTCTTCTTGGTTTTGAAAGAGCAATGTTGTATAATGCTCTGCCCGCCTCGGTAGCGTGATGGCTAGCGTGTCTGCTTCACGTTCAAGAGGTTGCGAGTTCGAATCTTGCTTAGGGTAAGTTATCCGGGTAAGGTTTTTTCCCGAGGTTTTCCTTTATCCTGAGAAGACGAATGTCGGGTAACTTAAAGCTCCATGGACCTCGGGCTCATTTGAGCATCATTTCACCCATTTCATTTCATTCACCGTCCGATATGACATTACGTTGGATGACGTTAATTAAAAAAAAGAAGAAAAGAAAAAAGTATGGGTGCTGTGAACGCATGTTGTTTGGAGGAGAGAGGGCGAAGTATTGCTTTGTCCCTTACTGTAGTGTTACGTCATGTCATCAGCCGGTGCAGCTTTGCCGACCGCTGTTCTATATCATAACGGCAAGGGTCAAGGACGTTCTTTCGAGTATTATTTGGTCGTGTAGGGCAATCTGAATACAATTACCGAGTTACATTTTGGCTTCTTTTGTTCCTTGTTGCAAGTTAAATAGGTTGGTACACAAGTATTATTAGAGTTTTCACACTCATAACGTTAAGTGTTATCTTGCCCGAAGCGATGACGTAATAGAAGTTAACGTGATGACTCCTGAAACAGCTTTTGCGTTACGTAAACCACATTATTTCTTTCGGAAGTTTTCGGAGATATTCGTTTTCCATTGTTAAATTTTATGTCAGCTGTTCTAATCAACTGAAGATATTTAATTTACGCATACCATGGATGGTTCATTAACCATTGTTTTATTGGATAATTTAAGGCCATTGAAAATACTGTATTTGCTGTTTTAGCAAACAAGCTTCTCTGGAGGTTGAAGACGTTATAACCTCAAAATTTGTCAGAGAAAGGTCCCGTTCTTCCATGTTTTTCTTTCGAGCTTTATTTTGGCCACAGTTTGGAGACTTACCTGAAAATCCTTCATTACACTTGAAATCTGTTGTTATACTGCTCTTTCGTACAAGATCTAAGAGATTAAGGGAAAAATCATTGAAAAAACAATCAAGGAATAATCATAGCTTATTGAATATCCTTTTCCTGTTTTTTTTTTTAAATAGTATATTGCATTTGTCTTGGTTTTTCACAGTTACAACAGATGGTGCAGATGGTTATTTACTTACGGAGCCGAAAGGCTTTTCTTTATTTTATTTATTTGTGTTCCTTTGCTTCAACACCTCCCGAAGAAGATGTACAATATCATCACTAATTGTAAATCTTAGTCTTGTAGTAGACATACTTGTAGATGTTTAGCGCACTTCGTTATTGCCCGCGTTATTCTTGCAGATATAACCGCACCTGACCGATCGTGCTGGTTTTTAACTGCATGTAGAATTAGTGATGTCAGAATAACGCTTAACACAGATTTCTGATCAGGGTGCAAGAACTCCCTATTAACCACCGGAAGCGCTTGTTGACCCTTTTCATGATTATATTTCTACTGTAAATTTGTTTGCTCGGGTTTTGAGGTTATTCAATGATGAGAACCAAACTTGTGTTCTCATTCTGCCTGATGTACCCTCGTGGACAAACAAATGAGTCATGTCTGGAAGGCCAGGTTACTATATAGGTAGAGATCAACTCCATGCGTACCAGATGACATGCAGTTTTCAACAAGTAGGTAAGTGTGACTGTGTCTGACATATACGTGCATATGCATGTTTGTATGTATGTAGACACGAATTTCACGGGGGTACATTCCGCCTTAAACCGAGCAACATGGCTCCGCAGTAACATGTGGGGCCCGCAATCGGGAAGTCGTGGATTCGACTGACCTACAATTACATTCCCCGAATTTCCTGTCCTTCCGTTATTCTTCATTAATTACATTCATCGTTCTTTCAAGGTTGCAAGTATCTGGATATGACCGCCCAGTGTCTCCTTTCACCTCCTCCTTCCTCCTGGAACGCGCTCTAGGTACAGCCGGCTTCAAATTTCCGAGTCACATGCTCCTAGCCGCGGTGGGAAACCAGGATGGCTTACCTATTAGTTATGCCAGGTGGGCTCAAAGGTCGACTTGCCAGCTCATACCTGTCTACAAGGGTGAGGGGCGTAATGTGTTTATAAGTCAAAGAGAATATCACTCCAACATTTTTCGTGCACTTGATTGTAAGAAAGTAATCTCAATATAAGAAAAACATTAATGTTATCAATCTAGAACGAACTCGCAGATTAAAGGTGCCATATCTCTCTATAACGGAAATAAATTTAAAACGTTTAAATAATTTTTATATACCACATTTTTTCAAGCTATTCCTGGAGATACACGCTTGCGCGCAGTAAAATTTGCAAATTGCTTTTGCCCAGCGAACATTAAATCGTGTATTTGACCTGAAATTTCACACCGAAGTGTAAAACATTGAATGGATGTGTCGGAAATAGCAGGAAAACAGAACTTCAATGGGAAACCGAAAGTTTAGCGTAACACAAGTAATAGAACTACTGCAAAGAACATGTTTTAAAAATCTATGAGGTAACAACTTCTGTAGGTTATGGCGTAGCTTCTCCCCTTCAGCTTTTCTGCCCATCACCCTTTAAATCTAAACCAGTTTATCATCAGCAGCATTATCATCATTATTATTAGTGTTATTGTTATTTCGTATGCTTTTAATTTGTTGGCAGATTCAGTTCCCGTGAAGAAGAAAGAGGCCGGTGTGTAATGCATTTTCTATTCGTGCCACTTACTCCATGGAGGAGGTATTTTACTATCATAGATACTGTGCTTGTGTGGTTGAGAATAACTAGGGAACAAATGGACTCGAAGGATAAGGGAAACCGGAATGTCTTGGAAAAAACCTACCAAACTTCAGTTTCGTCCTTCACAAATCCCTTTTGAGGTGACTGAGATCGAACACCGAACACCTGGTTGAGAGGTAAGCAATGTACCCACATTGTAATGGCGTCGTCTTCAATAGCAGAAGTTAGTAGCATTCCCGTGATGCATAGGTCTAATTGCAGCTGTCTTCCAAACTTCCTCTTTAGTCCTGTGGCTTGCATTATCTCTCCAGCCACCCTCAGGCAAATCGCGCGGTTGGCAAATCTCCTCCCTCTACAAAACGTTTTTCTATAAATCTATGAAGTAAAACACTCTTAAACTTGTGAATTAATGTACTGTTCAAAGCCGTAACACAATCCATCAAGTAAAGTAAAATATAGGCAAAATTATATTTTATGCAATCCTGGGATTAAAGTGGCTTATTGTGGCGGCATAAATCGTGCGAAATTACCCTGTTTCTAGCACCAGTGCCAGGAAATGAATGACGTAATTACCATAGCAATGAGCAGCAATGATGTCATCACCACCACAACAAAATAATTTTCTCCAATGTGCCTGTAAGAAAACCTGAAATATTCACTCTCGCAAGTGCAGCAACATTCAAACATAAGGATCACCTCATTAAATTTATTTTTAAAGCAAACCAATAACAACATATTAATCACGTACTCGTTACTTAGTTTTACGTATTTTAATGCTAATATTGCATAAAACGTATGTAATACATATGCAATCTTTTCATTTCGTAACAATTAATACATACTCCTTTCACAATCAGTCAGATACACTAGTTGCATAAATAATTATTAGCAAAAAGTGAAGTATTTGACAAATGAGTGTGCTTGATGTAAAAATGATAGAAAGCAATGTCAAGATAGGACAATAACACCATCAGTTATTTATAAAAACAGATAATACGTATTTGTACAGCTGGATTCAGCGTTCTTGGCCCATGAAGGAAATAAATGTAAAGCTTGAAAGCGAGTTACTTACCAAGCCAGGTGACTGCTGACAGCAAGCGAATTGGTGCGTAAGCGTCATATGCTACTCACATAACGTTCTACTTCGTAAAGTAGTATGTACAGTCCATGCAGAAAAAAATGTCTATACAATGTGCCTAGCTTAATTAGCTGTGCAAATGTACTCGTATTAATACATGCATCACTGCAGATATTCAAAATTTGGTCTTTTTTCCGTTTAAAACCCAGTTCTCTCACTATTCTGTTTAAGCATGACTTGCTGCCCTGGAAGTTAATGCCTTCTCTTAAAATACTAAGTAATTTGACTATTGTAGGAGCACGTTTCTTTGCCCGCTTCGGTAGCGTGATGCCTCACGTTCAAGAGGTCGCGAGTTTGAATCTCGCTTAGGGTAAGTTATCCAGGTATTTTTTTTTTTTTTTTGAGGTTTCCCCTTATCCTGAGAAGACGAATGTCGGGTAACTTAAAGCTCCATGGGCCTCGGGCTCATTTGGGCATCATTTCACCCATTTCATTCATTCGCCGTCCTACATGACATTACGTTGGAGCACGTTAATTTTAAAAAAAAGCACATTTTTCCTAAACATAAGAATTATAAATCGTTCTTCTAACGACACATTTATCGAAGTCATCTAGATCCGTTACTCATTTCGGAACTTCTTTTGCCTGGAGTTCCAAAAGACGTGTTCTGATTTTCATGTTGTTCGCGTTCTTGAACAATTCTTTTCACTGTTATTTCTGACGCTCCTGTGGCATCTAATACGCGTTTTTGAACTTTTTTAATTTTTTTGAAAGACTCTTGTGATGTGAGCAGTTCTTTGCTTTTAGCTTTTTTCTTCATGTATGCCCATACATGTGAAACAATTTCGCTACTCTGATTGTGTAATGTTTTGGATCCTAATTTAGAAAGCAATGGCAGCATACTTTATTTATGCTATGATCCATGTCTCATAAATTCACTATATTCATTCTTATCGCAAACATCTTAATATGTGTTTAATTACTGCACGCTGCACAAAAAAGTAACTATGAATTAGCAAGGACTGTTGAAATGCAGACATCGCTACCTTCCCCCTCCCCACTCCACTGTTGTGCATAGTTTCATTATCAGAATTATATGAGATGAAGAGAGACACAGAAACTATAGGTTCGCCTCCTACAGGACTTCCACTCAAGGTCAGGGGCCAAGAACTGTGAATCCAGCTGTCCTGCAAGGTTTAAATCTTCCTTCTCTGTTATTTATTTGCTATGGATACTGTTGAGCAGTATGTATTATTATGGTAGTGCCGATCACAAGCTACCTCTGCCGCCTCGCTCACTGCGCCCATCTCCGTCTTCACTTTGTGCGTGGCGGGTGGTATCTTATTGCTTCATGTATTTGTGACGTTTTGTGAGCTCTGATCTAGGGGTTGCTGACCCATGATAGCGGCGCTGTCACTTTCACTTTAAAACAGTTGAAGGACACCGCGTAAACAGATTTAAGAACGGCGCGTGTCCCATGAGCGTAAACAAACATAGCTTCGTGTATGGTTCCTTCTAATCCTTGCATCCGAATCATCCACTGATGCATTTTGTGACCTAAATTAACAATCCACAGATATTTTTATCAGTTCGTTTAACGTTAACGTTAGACGTTCGTTCTGTTTTAGAAACAGAAAAGAGCCCAGAGGATTCAGGTCTGGTGATTTTGCGAGCTAGTTAACACTTGAGTTAAAGCTTCGATTCAGATGGCCATGTTCCAAGTTATATGCGATAGAGTACCATCATATATAAATCGCATATTTCCTCTGGTTTCTTAAGGGACTTTTCCAATAAACCTTGCAACGTCTGTTGTGAAAATCTCATAAGTTGTGGCGGAATAGAATATAAAAGGAAGTGGCTTCTTGCTTTTGCAACTCTATGTTTTGTATCATCTGTTTTCCCTTTGTTTCCACTGCCTTCAAATGTTGTATTAGTACTATTGTTCACATAAAATGGTGAATTAAATATGGCGACGAGAAAAGGTTTCTCACTACTTTATTTACACGCAGTAGTAATATATTTATCACGTAACAATTTGGTGCCAAACCCGGGATGCAATCATTTTGGTGCGTATAACCACGGAAGATGCAGTTTTCACGAGAAGAAACTATCACGGAGCCGCAGACTTCCAGAATGAGATGGAGCAAGAACTACTACGCATCGCTACTACACAGATAAGAACTTATACGAATATTTAACTAAAGTTATCCCAAAATTGATTGTACATCACATTAGAAACACGACTGAAAATGGAAAGAGTAGAGGCAGTTCAACAAGGTATGGGAACAGGTTATGTAAAATGAAGAAATCATTTAGAACTACAACATTACAAAGGGAAACTAGAAGGATACAATTGTGAGAGCACAAGCAGAGAAGAACTGCGTTTCCTACACTACATAAGCAGTTCACCACACAGTAGCTCCATCAGTCCACCGGACTGCCAGCTCTCAAACCCTCAGCATTCCCCTGACTCTGATGAGGATACCAGAAATTTTAGCGGAGTGAATTGGAGGATCTTGCAGGCAATTGTTTTAAGCTGAAGAGATGGCAGACTCAGGAATGTCCTGTACAACTGATATCTCCCTTGAGATAAGTAACCCGTTCAACCAGTCAGGGTAAATGCTTATGAGGCAATAATCAACTATTTCTACCCATAAGTTCATAATTAATTACTCTTGAAAATAATTCTCCTATGTGTTTTAAGGGTTTTCTTTAGCCCATATATGGGTGTTATGAAATTTTAAAATTCATTTTTTGTAAAGGGAGCTTCGTCTATTGTCATATCATTATAGCACATCTAGGACTAAATGACGAAAGGCGATCTATGTGCGTATTCTGCTATTGAGAGACACTGTACCCGGTGGATATGATACGTCACAATAATTGTTCTCGCAGCATCCTGTGAACAAGCCAATGGGACACGCCAATCATGCGCTACTCCCTCACTATTGCTTTGGAATTGATGAAGTACAATATTTAAAATGCGTGTAATTTTAAATGTTGTACGTATGCTTGTCCTTTAAACAAACTTCGGGTTCTTTGAGTTTAAATGCGCAGTAGAATGTTGCTCTAATAAAGAGTCAAACTGCTAGTGAAACTACCATAAAAATTATACACTTTGAAGTCAACGATGGCGAAGGCTTTCCTTGCATTTTACACTGTTCCAACGTAGTCTGATAGCTTGCCAGTTGTACTTGTTATTTTACCAAAACATTATACGTATCACCGTCTCGTGTTCTGTGTTTGGGTGTTTCGATTAAAGGAAAACAAAACTGAATGGCTGTGATATATTTTGTTTACATCTGGATACCGGTTCAAATCGCCTGACCTACCTTAACCTGCTTGCAGTGTTGTCAATGTCCACAGCCACATTAGGTCTGCAAAATGGTGCTCGGAATATTTTTTTAAGTAATTAATTGTTTCAAAGCCCTATGTGATGTCACATAGTTCCTTGCAAAAGTATGCCAGAAACACGAGTAGGTTAACCTATACTAGTAGTAAACTATTGGCATACGTTCTCAATATCTAATTTGGAACAAAATAGATTCATTTTAAAAAGTTCGATTAAAGAGCGAAATACCTTTTTAATCTGTAGCAATAACTTATTTTATGAAGCACATATTGGAATAAATATTAAGCTTCCTGTGCATCTTGAATTTTCCGCAAATAGCTTTCGTTCTGAATGCAATTGTTTATTTCATTTATGCGCCATCTTTAACATCTACGATCATATAGGCGACTTTTTACCTTCGGAACAATTGCTCAACAGTAATGGTTGGAACGGAAATTTGAATTATTTATATGCGGGAGCAGGGGCTGGTGGGAGAGAGTTCCACTATATCCTAACACGACGAGTCCTTAAATATCGTTTCATTCGCCCCGCGTAAGCACCATTTTGTAGCCATGAGACTCAAAGTAATTTTTATCAGCTTTCTCGATGTACCTCAGGGCGCGGTACAGATCAACACCTCACAAGGATAATTAAATTTCTCTTTAAAAAAACTTATTTATTGTTCCTTTATATCACAAATAATAACACAAATATTCTGGATTGGCATCTTTTATCTCATGCCTGTGGAGTTCACCCTACCCGAACACGGACTTCGCGATTTGCACGTGACGCCAATCCAAGCTGTTGAACCAGAAGACAATTGAATATCAGTCTTTGCCGACTATAATAGCTGTTTACAACTTTAGGGGGCATTTCCGCTGCCACTATAATTTTGCATTTAATCATTTCAGGGGGCTTATGCAAAAAAATATCACCTCATGGTGCTCACTCGCTTTACAATGGCTTTAATCTTTTGTTGATATTACTTTGGATTATTTGGCCCTCCAAAATCTTGTGTATAGAATTTCACATCTTCATCAAGTAGTTATTCTCTCATATTCCAGGGTGACAATTATAGCAATTACTTCCAAGTTGTCACCAAAAAAAAACCAACAATTATAGAATGTTGGAAAATTCTTACCCATCTAACAGCACTTCAAAAACACCTAGTCTTCCAATGGATACCAGCTCACTGTGGACTGAGTGGTAATGAGAAAGCTGATTTTATTGCAAAAAAGGGCTAGCAGTGTACAAAAATCTATAGTTAATCTACCATTTTATGCAGCTAAAAGATTTATCAACTCTGAATTAAAAAGAAATACTTCAAAATAGTAACAAGAAAAATCAAAAATAAAGGTTGGGAACTACAAAACATTCAAACAGTAATTCCGAGTATCCTCGAAAAATGACAGTTGCAACCTTAAGGTCGATTATGGGGCATGATTGTCTGGCAAAACATTTGAATAGAATTGGGATATATTCTTCATCACTCTGTCCTCTATGTGATCTGCAAGAGAAAATGACCAAGACCACCTTCAAATTTGCCCGGCCGCTTCTAACGCCCCATCCATCAGTGAAAAATATTGGAAATAAGGGGGTTAATGACTTCATTGTAAGAAATCTAGCATTAGCCAAAACCTTTGGATTATTACATTAAATTCACACACATATTCGCACTCTTAATTTATGCTGCTAGACTAGGGAGGCTGGAGAATAATCTCCTCTAAAGAAATTCAAGCCCGAAATTGAATCCGGGATTTCTGGGTTTTAAGGTTAGCACCAGACCAGAGGCAATTTGAATGAATTCTGTATTACTTGCAAACAGAAGAGCTGAGATTTTGATGAACGCAACAGAACGTAAAGGTCTAACCCGGTCCATTAAATTGAGCTATTTAAGGTTGAGTTGACTTGACGCATCTTAAGAGTTTGTCAGTATGAATATTTTCCTTCCTGTTATGCTAAGTTGATATCTGGTGACAATTTGAACTAATCACCGCAAATCAGTAGCAGGGTGTAATATAAAACAACTAATTAATCATACACGGATGACCGAGTTCGTTAAGGTACACGCTTCCAATACCGCTAGATCGATCCACCCTGACCGAAGTTTACCTCAAGTTTTGCTTTGTCCCCATAATTGGCAAATGTGGGGAGGTTTCCTATACTTTTTCTTCCAAATTTCCTTTCCCAGTTATTTCATTTGATGTATCATTAATATGAATGGGAGTTAAATATTACTAAAAAGTAATCATGTTAAGTGTAACCTACTTACACCTTTAATTTAGCGGCATTTCTTAGCTTCACTTAACTTACGTCACATTATAATAATCATTAAGGTAGAACCAAATGCCTTATATCAACAATGTTAAATTACGCTACTTCAGGCACATTTTTCACACTAGCCATTAGACATAATTTTATGAAATTTTTTCTGTATATTTGTCACTATATTTTCCTTTCTGAGATCTACAATGGTACTTATAGGTAAATTCCAATTTTTTTTTATAATTGTCTAAAATTGTTAGAATACTTAGGTTTTCACAGCTGGCCTCGAAATTATAAGATGAAATATCTTCCGTGCTGTTTTGCCGTGGAATCTCAAGCGTTTTATACTATCTAAAATTGTCTAAATGTTTTCAAAAAATTACTTAATAAAACAAAAATCCCTATTTAGATTATCTAAATCTAGATCCCAGCATGCACTAAAACGCTGTAAATAATTCATATTATCAATGTTCAACTTTTGAGAAAACGAGTGATAAGGAAAAATAATATGAAAATTTAAAAAAACTTGCATATTAAAACATTCTTGCACATCATTCTCACCATCAGGGTTCTGACTTAACATTCTTCTCTTTTTTTTCTCCTACTTGACTCATTTGAAGGTCTGCTGGCTCCGCTTTTTGGATGCGTTAGACGCTGGCCTACTGATTTCAAGGTCGCGGGTTGACATCCCGCTCAGACTGATGGTTTTAAAGTGTGCTTAAAAACGACAGCTCTATGTCAGTAGAATTACTGGAGTGTAAAAGAAGTCCTGCGGGACGAAATTCCGGCACACCGGTGACGCTGATGTAGTCCTGGTAATTGACGTCGTTAAACAACAAAATAATTTTAATTTTCATCTTGAGACTGTAGCGCAAGTAACGTGTTTTGTTCATCCTTTCATCGATCAATTCTAAAACCTTTTTCCTGTCTGTGTTAGCTTCATTCCATGTTATTACACAATCTTACACTCCGAAGTTCACAGTTTTGTAACCCATAAACACATTCTTGGGTACCTGAATCCAAATAATAATATTGAATCCCTCATTGAACTTCTATGTCATGAACATCACAAAAACTAAACTTGTTTTCAATATTTCAACTCAATTCAAAACACAGAAAATTGTCAAGAGGAATCTCAAGTGTAACTTCTATGACAATATCGTCAGTGAGAAAGTTAGTGAATGCAAGAGACCACGTGTAAGATAAATACAGTCAATAGTAATTCACTTTTAAACATTTGAGAATCGTTTCGGTTTCCTCTATCTTCCTTGTGCCCACTATAAAATGTGCAACTTCCTTCAGCAAAGCTTTATCCGATTAACACAAAGTAGAAGAAAATAGGCTCTGTGTATTCTTACATTCGCAACAATAATATTTAAAAGTTATAAAATAGTGGGTATAGAAAATAATGTGAATGAAACAGAAGACTCTTTTAACTGCATTGTTGTTCCTTTTTTCATTTTTCGTTTGTTTCCTAATGATCATGCAAGTAAAATGGAACTTCAAGCCATCACATAAACGACTGCTTTAAAAAGATAGTTTGTTACTTGCACACTTACAGAAGAGCAAGTTATTTCTGACACAGTTTTTATAGTTCTGAAATTACACACATTAACCAAGCCTTATTCCATAACTTACTTTTATTTATTCATCTTGTCATGTTTATAAAGGTAATATTTAACATTAACTATTCCTTTTTACATAAATAATACTATACTGACGAAACAGTACTAGAAGAACACGCTTCTGTAAGAAGTTTTACAGATAAATGGGTTGTGAAAGTCATTAAGTAACTCTTGTTTGAGGTAAGGAATTCAAAATCAACGCCACAGCAATATTTTGAGTGCCTTAGGTAACCGTAATATTCACCGTATCATAAGATATATGTACAAAGTTTCCTCGAAATGTGTGATTGTTTGAAGATAGGATTCAGAATAGGTCTTCTGCCCCGGTTCCTAAGAATAGGTTTCCAAAGTTTGTTCAGGCCATTCACAATATGGATTTGTATAAAGGATATTGAAATTAATGCGGAGTTCTCGCCGTCTCTGTGGTTGGCTGAGCAGAATTTTAGCTACTTAAACCAGAGCTCCCTAGCTCGAATCCGGGCTGGGGTAGAGAATGTTTCTTCTTTGAAAACCCCTGAAGAGTATTTTAACAATCTCTCTCTCTCTCTCTCTCTCTCTGTGTGTGTGTGTGTGTGTGTGTGTGTGTGTGTGTGTGTGTGTGTGTGAACCACACAACTTAAAAGCAAAAAGTTGAATAAATGTCAACCATATTTAATCCCCTAATGCATAGCGTTACCATTTAGCAACAAAGATATTTACAATATTGTTTTTTCCCCCCTTATTTTCATGCTATATTGGCATTTAACAACAAAATAGAGGCATTGGTATCTATTTATATCACAAATGTATCAATTTATTTCAGTATTATTGTAATTTCCTTTTTACTTTTTGTTTTTCAACAATCAAAATCCCTACAATTGTATTCCAGGCGTACCAGCTCACTGGTTTTATACGTGAGCCCTCCCCATCCTTTAGTATAGCCACATTTATTGCAGTCAATCACAGTCATTGCTGGGATTAAACCCGCGACTTTCAGCTTTAAATGGATGGCCAGAATTCGTCTCACCAATAAGCATCATGACTATTCGAATTAATCCCTTTAAGGTGCCTATGAGGCATACGTAAACCTGTTCAGGAATTAGGTCTTCAAGGATGTCTTCAGTCATGAAGTTTTGGAAGAGAATGCTTGCATCTTAAATTAACTCTGAAATAAAAAACAAGAAAATGAAAAGAAACACTTTTCTTTGCGAAAAAGGAGTGGTAAATTTTGATTTGAGTACTGCACATTTTCTTGTAATTATATGTGCATACAAAAAAAGCGATCGATATATTCAGATACATAAAAGCGAGTCTTTCTGAGTTGTCCTTGAAATTTCAAGTAGTAAATTAATGTTCATAAATAAATTACTAGATGTAACTTTAAATTGAAAAGGTTAGGAAATCGAAACATAGAAGTAAAAAAAAAAAAAAAAAAAAAAAACCTGTAGTTATGTAATTAATGTATTCGAAACGTTTTAAAGGAGAAAAGTAGTATTAAATAAAATGAAGTGTAAAAAGTGTAAATATAGTCATATTAGCTACAAAATAGACGCCATCATTATTTTATACCAAGCAAACGTTTGCACCGCCTGGAAGAATCAAGTTGAAGAACAATGTTCAGAAGAATTGTGCGATAATTTTAATGCCAGAGGTATGAAGAGGAAAGATTCAGCGAGTTTAGAATGAAGTTTAAGTTTGAAACGCTCATGATGTAAGTTATAAATCCATTGTAAAAGTACGAAGTAAAACGTATTCTTTGACGTTCCCAATGTAGAAAAATCGCATGGAGATGAGTCAGAGGAATGAGGTGGCCACAGTCCTCGAATAATTATTTCGTAGACATACAAACTGCCCAATTCATGCATAGCATTCGCAGCAATGTGCGCTATAGATGAATCCTACTGAAACCAGCCCCGGAACCTTCCGTTTCTTGTTAGTTACGGAGACCCCCCCCCCAAAAAAAAAGAAAAAAAAAAAAAAAAAAAGAACATAGAATTTAAATAAAATTGTGCAATCAACTGTTATGGAATCGATAATTTTGGAGCGTGGTGAAGAATTCATGAATAATATGGAGATTTTCTGTTAATCAGTATTGTTATCAGAGATATAGGGAATGTGTTCGCGTTGAGGACCAATTTAAACATCTGTTGTGATTCAGGTAAGCTAGTATTCATGACTTGCCGGTCGCTTACGTGTAACTTTGGCAGAAGGCGCGCCGATCCTTCATTACACGGTACCGCCGCGGGGCGGTACGGCCGATTTATGTACGCACTGTAACTTGGATATAATTATCTCATGATGAATTTAATAACTCCCGCGTATTACATAAAAGTATTCTGAGAAGTGTTAAACGACAGCCTGATGAGACTTGGACAGCCTACCAGAGACTAGGGACAACTTGACAATATCACCAATTTTTCTTATTGTTATTTAGTTTAATTTAGTTTTAGTTTAATTTAGTTTTCTGCACATTCTATTGTGAACGAATTGTAATAAATAAGTTTAAATAAATGAAAATATCCGCACACTACGTCCAGATATAAGAAATTAGGTATCTGGACATAGTTGGCAGATATTATTTTATTTTATTTTATTTTAAGTGTTAACATGGTTAATAGGAAACATTGCTCCAACAACATTGGCGTTAAATTCTCTCATATCATTAAAAAAAGAAGCGCCAGAAAATAATATAATCGTTTCTTAGATTTTGTTACTAAAGAAGAAAATAAAAATAACTAAGTAAAGTTTGCAAATTTAACTCTCCCAGATTCATATGATATATAGCTTTTTAACTAAGGAAATGGTATACATTATTATGTTGTTGTTACATTAACCGTGGGTCAGCGGGCATCGAACCCGAGATCTCTGGCATGTGAAGGGCACACGTTACTGTGGCCCCAACTCGCTCGGTAAATGTGGAGAAACAATGGCCTACTACATTTCATCATGACGTTTTACAATCACCCCCAAGTTCGCTGGTTACTATGTTCTGAAATCTCATCTAGCGTTTGTGCCCCAGGAAAGTAATATGATGATATGATGACAGTGCTGAATATTGTGTAAAATACTCTCAACAAACCAGGGAACCTAAGCAGGGTTGCCAGAGCCGAACTTCATTCCAGACCTGTTCCACTAATTCTGTACTTTAAAATAGGATTATAAATTTTCACCATTATCCCTACCATTACGAATTCACAGGTAAATCTTATGTGTTATACTATTTATATAAAAACAGATTATTCGGTGTGATTCAAATCAGATCTATGAGATAAAATAGTTGCCTGGAAATTATACAAAATTGTACAAGGATTGACTTAAACTTATTCCTCTATATTTACATGTAAGAAGTGTAAACGAAGGTGTTTATTTTTACGAAGTTCTGTGACATAAGCATAAAACAAGGAACATCATATGCTACGGAAACAAAGTTTATGTCAATTATATATTTTAACCAGCTGTTTATTTTTTGATGGGGAAGCTGTTTACTTATTTCTTAGGAATTATACACGGTTATGCAAAATTCAAATATAAATTAAAGGACTTGATACACAATTTCCAAAGTAAGCAGATAAATAAAACAAAGAAGAAAAGAAAAAGAGAGAAACAATAAAAATTGAACTATGTTGTATCTGCCATGCAGTTGTCACAAACATATCATGTGGTAACTTTCTTTAAAGAAATAGAAAGCAATCAATAATTTCAAATGGCTTAAGGGGGCAATTTCCTAAAAATATTCATGAGTTGAAATTACACTCCATTAGGTTATGAAATAGTTGTTGCTTTTAATTATTGCTTTTGAACACACCAACACAATTAGATTATTTTTGAAATTCTCAAATGGTGTAACAAATTTTATTATACAACATATTTAGAACATTTACGTGACAAATGAAATGTAAGTCATGAATTTTTGGGAAATACCCTTGAAATCTTCATTTGGAAAGAATTTTTATTAATTTCGTATAACTGGCAATCCATAAGTGATCAAAAAATACACAAATTATTTTAAATGAGTCTTTTTAATAGCATAAGCCATTTACGATATATCATCCTTATGATTTGAATTTTTTAATGCTTTTGTAATTTTACTTTGTTTATTTACTGCCAAACTTCAACTGTTTCTCGGGTTATCATTGGAACAATCTTGTACCTGTAGTCAGTATACAGTCAACCGTGTTTAAACATATGAGTATCGCTGTTCTTGTACCATAACAAAGTGTAATACAGCTATGTATGCAATTATTTACTTCCATTAGTTTCACGAATAAGCTTTTGTAAGGCTGGTTTTGTAAAAAAAGATATTAAAATAAGGGAAGGTGCATTGAGAAAGTCATGTTTGTATATAAATTATACTTTTAACGTTACTGACTATAAATCCTTTTAAAATTCAAGTTTATATTTATATATAAATAAATTGCCGTGCGTTAGTCTCGTTAGCAAACAGTTGTGTTTCTGATACCATCGACCTGAGAATAGCAGAGTCTTTAAGCTACGACTGCGGCTAACTCGAGGCAATAGGAGCAATAATAAAGGAAAAAAGTATGTAAGTCAATTAATTCCTCTACCAACTGAGACACGACCCAGCTTCGAGAGCCTCATAGCTCAATCACACGTCAGCTCAATACAGCACTTTCAGAGCAGAGAAAAACAAGTCAACCGCATGACCTTGTGTACAGCAGCTTTGCTATCGTGTTTCCGTGTGCGCAGTGGAAAAATACCGCGCAGCGGTTCGGGTGTTTTTGGGTCTCTTGTATAATGGTAACGCAATTTAAAATGCTAAGCAATTTCTTGATATTGTAGCTATCCATTTGACGGTTTTCTCGTATTTTCTACAGAGTTTAAAGCAGTTTGGAGTTGTCTCAAGCTAAGTTTGCCGATTCTATTAACAACTCGTCATTGACACCTCAAGGAGAGATGAAAGGCCCGCTAAGGGAGATAACTCCAGTAAATTATTCATTGTTGTTCTCTAACAAGTAAACTTTAGTGCATGAAGCACTTTCACAAGTTTGGCAAACATTTCAACCGCAACAAGAACGGCAGCTAACCAACCTCTCCAAAAGCATCAAAATCGATATTTAACATCGTTATTTTTCACCTGCTGTAATTTTCGTCGCAGTATTTTCTTCCTTTTGGAGTTTTAAGCAACTATACACGGTAAAATTATATCAGAAATATGTACAATAAGTTATGGCCAATTTTGCAGCCTTTTATACGCTTAGTTTGTAACAGATTTATTATACATATAAATAATACAAAGCATTATTTTCCTTATCGCTGAAGTGCTTATAATTGCGGTTGGTTAGCTGGTCTATAGGACTATAAAAGTGGAAGATCACTCCCACCACCCAAGTTGGGGACAGCGGGTAGATAATATGTTTTGTGGTCAGAAATGTCGGAAGTATATTCACACTTGCCCCTTCAGTCTAGCACTGATTGGATAGAAGTCCAACGTTCTGCCACCTTCCCCATAACAGAGACGGAGGAGTATATATGTCTCTTTTCAATGTATCCTTTTCTCTTTCTTTAGAAATGAAACAAGATAAACTAAATACCCTATAGGTAATGTATTCAGCCGAGAAACTCAATCCGATATCTTATGTTAAGTTTTACAGTCCCGTGAACGAAAAATTAACAGAATTGTTGTAGAAAAAGTACCATTTGTATGTGCGTGTGTTCGTATGTGTGCATATGTTTACATGTACTGTGCTTGGGCGTGCATACGTTTGTGTGTTTTCTTGTGTGTGATGATGTAAATTTAAGGGCGGCAAACTATTTCGTCACCAGCGCCCTTATAAAACGTATCAAGGCAAAAGTCAGAGATAACGTTCAATATAAAGTAAAAATCCTAGTAAATTAAAATGTAAACATAGCAAACTAATGAGGCAAAGGCTAGAATTTAAAAAAAAAATTATGAAAAGGTCCAAAAAATATAAAATCTTGATGTTTAAAGTTCAAAATCCTTAAGTTGATCTGTTCCATTGATATATACTTCAAAACTCTTTCGGCTGCTAGTTTATAGTCCGTCAGAACCTCTGCAGTTGTAGAGAGCGCCGAAAGTGCGCCAGGGAAACACACTCTAGCACAGCCATGGGGAAGAGGGGTGACAGGAATGAAATCCAGTATATACCCCCTTCATATACCTACTCCATCACTAAAGGCAGACCACCTCACGTTTCCAGTTCTGTGTTTACGTATACATATGTCGTTACAAACAAGGTACCATAACTTTCAAGGCGAAACCGAACAAAAACATGATGTATTAGTTTTGTGATTTCATTACATACATTTTGTTTTGGCATAGCAAATATAGTGCTTTATTTCACTGGGAACACAAAGAACTTACATCCCCATTCGACTTTGAAGTATCTTACCTTGTTTTGCGACACGATTCTGCTACTTACACGATTTGGGGGACTTACCGGCTCTCTGAGGAAGATAGATAACAACGTGGGTGTCGCCTGGTAGCTAGCCATTGTGTTGGAGAGTGGACGGGGTTAAAAATACGATAGAAGGAAAATGACACATTGTGCTGGTTCTCCCCATCTATGATCTAGCAGCTCATGACGAACCGACAAAAAGGTAAAGTTGCAGTGGCCAATACGCAACCGAGCCAAGACCATCTCCTCGCGACGAGATAAACGACAGAACGTTTCCCAGATTGTCGGAATTTACTTCGCTGTTCTAAGCTTATTTCCGCGGAGAGCTGACCAGTCATCGCACCAGCACAACACTTCAAGCCTATAAGTCCTCCGAAGTAACACAAGATATATATGGTAACATTGGGTTGGTTGTCGCCTTTGTTTCCAAACCCGCTATTTCACTTCCCGGCAAGCCAACGTGCCCAGGAATCCATGCATGCATACATACCACATTAACGCCAGAAACGTGTATAATATGGAGGGCAGCCTGGATTTGCTCAGTATAATGGGATGGTAGTTATACAGCTCGCGAACTCCCTGAAGTGTAGGTACTAAGAGAATCACTCAAAATGAGGCAGTCACCTAATTTCTGACGGCGCACATATAATGGTTCCGTATATAAATGGAAGTGTTACTATGAAAGCCGAAGTAGTGGTTCGATTCCATAAACATTGGCACATCCAACACTGTTGGTGTTTTTAGATCCATAATTTAGATTAAGCACTGGGCAGTGTAGCCTGACAAAAATTCTAAGAAGCAAGTGTGGATACTAGACACAGATATCGTGAACTTCCAGTATACGGTCATCTCAAGATCTATATGGAACGTGGCACGTAACCAAGTGGTTAAAGCCTCTCCCCCTTTGGAAACACATTAGGCATTTCAATAATCTTAAGAAGTTCCTGGAAACGAAAACCAGCCGATCTTAGATAAGGGAGCTGTTTCTATAACGTTCGTCCACGAAATTGTTGAAAATAGAAACGGACGTTAATTTCAGGGGACCGCATGTGGGGATTTGTAGTGGGTAAAGCGGCGCAGGGCGGGTTTCCTCCAGGTTCGCCGATTTCCCCCGCCATGACATTCCACTGGTGCTCCATCTTAATTGCATTTATCATCAGTGTCACTACCGCATGTAGTAAAAGTGGGCGTTTTAACACCACCAAAAATGGTAATCAGGGCATCAATTCTAATCATGCGAAACCATTTTTACTCGCAATCACAAAGTTTATTTTTAAAATATGCCCTATTTATTTTAGAAAAATGCATTGAAATTGCCATTTAATATTTTAACTGCATGAATTTTTTTAGACATGACTTAAATTTTAATATGAAAATATTGATACCTATTATTCATATTTGCTTGAAGTTTATTATTATTAATTTAATGAGGTATAACTAATTTTACATAATGTATTTTTTAAAAAAATACATGTTCAAAGGAGAAAAGTACATTAAATTAATAATAAACAAATAGTAAATAATAAATAAATCCCCTAAGCAGCTGGGAAGCACTCAATGGGTTTTGCCATCCTATATTTGAATAAAATTAAGTTCATAAAGTTATGATAATTCTCAAAGAATTTGACTCATTTTAAATTATGCGAAATATTTCTGGGATGTTTTAGTTACTTTTCACATAAACTGCAAATATTTTGCTCCATAAGAACAGATGGATGTAAAATATACCTCTACCTTGTTCCTTTGTGTCCACTCATCTCTTTCCCTCATTCTCCCCCCCCCCTCTCTCTCCTTCAGAGTAACGGAGTAAATCAAACTGGATATAACAACACTAACACAATGATTAATATCCACTAAATATAAGAACTGACCCTCTCCCAGTAAAGAAAGCAGGAAAGAAAGAAGAAATGAAAAAAAAAGTGAATATTCATGAGTATATGATGAAATGTTATATAACTAACGGCTCAAATCCCTTGAAACTAAAGACCTCTCCCAAAGTTTAGAACTCCATGCCATTGTTAAACCCTTTTATTCAGAATCAAGGAGAAGGAAATGGTACATTCTGTTTGTGAGACAATATCTCGGATACCTTGCATTTTAATCAAGCAGTCTAGCGCAGTTGTGGAATGTGCACGCCTGGATATTGTATATATACTCTTTGGATGGATTAACGAGAAAGAAAACAACGGATATAATATATAAAAGTGCTTTGTTTATAATATTGTAAAGCTCGAACCAACAAAACACATAAATAAAAGGCGAATGCCAAAGGACAGAGATTGCATATTTTGAACAGTAATTTGTTTACGTAGAAAGATCTGTATATCTGTTATGGCATTCCACTTTGTAAGAATGAAGAAATTTTGTAAAATATTTACACAGGTTTAAAATATTTTATTTATTTTCTCATTTGTATAGCGTTTTTAACTTCTTGGTAATATCGTGGGCTTTGGCTTGAAAAACAACTGATGGAGTTATTGCTCGCTGAACTATAGGGTTTCATTCATTTTTATGATTTTTAACATTAAACAAACGCATATTCGTTCCCATACTCATGCTTTCAGTCTCTGTGGAGGATAGGTAATAATTCCGGTTAAAGAAAAATTCAGCCCCTAGCCGGAAATCGAACCCAGGACCTCTGAGTTGAGAATCTAGAACGCTAACCAGTCCATTGCAGAGACTGTCCATCTAGTTCTTGTGAATCTAGATAGAATTTTACTAGGTACACGTTTACAACCTTTTGCTGTAGGTATTAGAAGAATAGAATAGAAAAGTTAGCCAAATTTTTAAAAAGCAGATCGCTCTATGATAACTTTAAAATTCCCTGACCCAATGAAGAAAAATGAGTAATGAACTACGCCCTTGAAAAGAATATTTCAAAAAACAAACTAAAAACGAAGAATATCTTTGAAGTGGTTAAGGTCACAAAAGATTTATTTTGCAGAAATGATGTACTTTAAGGAGACCTACATGTTTTGTACAGCAACATTTTGTCTGTCTCTTAAGGTTTACCAATTATAAAAAGTTCATTAAGAATGAAAAGGACTTTACAGGCGATTCCAACAGAATTCAAGACGTGCATTTCATTTTCCAAGCACATATGTTAAACATATGGTATTTTAATTTAAGAAGATTTAACAATTGACAGCAAAGCTCTACTAACACAACTTCATATGTCCATTGTCATGTGCTGGAAGCAACTTGTTCCTAGGATCATTAATAAGTGAGTTATTAAGCTTTCTTGTGGCTCATTTGTGTGTCGAACACCCTTTAGATATCTTATCTCTTCGATTCCAAAAAGTTGTATCTTGAAATGCAGGATATTTAGCTGTGTTATGTGTTGTCTCTGGAGCCAGCAGAGAGGCCGAACAAACGATCCGTCGACCTGGCAGCCTTCTAGTGTCCACGGGGAGTATTCTTTGCATTACGCAAGCACGTGCATACACTACCAGCCCAGAAGCATAACCAAAAGATGAAAAGGAAGTGGAATTAAGGGGAAATGATTAAAAGGAAAAAGTGGTATTGGTGTAAGCACTGCAGTATTCGCTTAAGTGATAATGGGGAAATAACGAAAATACTCAAGTCAACAAGTCAAGTATGCGGTCAACGAAGAGCAAGCCAGCGACCTCCGGAATGAGAGTCTCACATGTTACGGCGACGCCACCTCGCTCGTTTACTTGCAGTAAGTAGTGTAAAAATTGTTGAATTTCACCAAGAAATTCGATATCGAGATCCGGCCGTGAATACTGGCACATGTTTTGAGATCCCTGAATTTAAAAATGCATTTCTAAAAAATCGAATGTGTTGCACTCAAATGACTTGCTCTACTCTTGTAACAACCATTGTTACAAACTCTTATTCCTATATCTTCTTCGTGTTAGTTGGGATAAAAATTTGTAGGATTTATTTTATTGTTTATTTCGTTTTAAGTATAAGGGGCATATGGGAATGCAGTAGACTTTGAGCGATAGTCAAATCTTTTAGAGCTTTCAAACTCCGTTCTCTTTGGACGGCTAACATATAAAAAAAGGAATAACGATGTTCCATTTGACAGAAGTATAAGTTCTCCAAAACTCACACAAATAACAAGGCATAACTCTGAAATGTTCATTCTATATATATACATTTTTGTATAGTAAGATTTGGTCTATCTCTTACGGTTTACCAGTTACACAAAAGTCATCCAGAGTAAATAAGACTAAATGTGCTATAGCCGGAAAAATTCAAGATATACATTTGTCATAAAAATATCTCAAAGATGTGGCATTTTAATCCAAATCGTTAGAGCCATTTTCAAACTAATCAAACGTTTCGAAAAATTTTCCATGCAACGATATGTTCGCTAAATACCAAACTGTGGTTTTAGAAACAAAGATGCGAAAGACTTTCATAAGATCCTCCCTAATCCCACATTTTACATGGAATTATTCTTCGATAATTTTTATGTTGTAAAAAATGGCTTTAATAATTTTGATTAAAACATCATAGATACATCTCATTCATATGAATATGTTAAATATTATGGAAATGGCCTATGAAATCCAATTCATTTGGAAGAAATTATATGTAATTTTATCTAACACGTAAACTATAAGGGCTAGGTAAAACATACTGCAGGAAAAATGCAGACGTGTTTAAAATACAGAGCTTATCTCAAATAAACGGTGGTATCAACCGTTCCCGAGATTGGATCAAATATTTTAACTCATTTTCTTTAAAGGAGTGTCCAAATGAAGCTATTGCTGGCCATATCATGGAAAGGGTATGCAATTTCAAGGCTAGCACATACTGTCTAGCTTTTAAGCTTATGACTATCGATTCAGCTGTGTCGTTCCCCTGCATTGTTTGCAAATATTCAGATAAGTTTTTGTAGTCGAAATTTGTTGCGAGTTACATTTGTGGCCCATATGAGGCGCCAAAAGGCCAAAATACGTCTTCTGTACCACATGGTTCAGGAAGATCGGCCACGGGAGTCGTATCCACGAGCTCCCGAATGTGAACCTCGCAGCTTACCAGGGAGAAATCTCACTCGGTAATAGGCCGTAGTCCAGTCACATGGAGACATTTCCCCTGAAGATGTTCGACGGAGTCACAGCCGAAACGTCAGGTGATAGCGCATCGACTAAACCATAACCCCTACAAACCCGGAAACCACCATAGGATTAACGACGGTCGTGAACTCTACTCCTGCCAACATTTGGTATTGCATGCAGTAAGAATAGGTTAAGCATTACCAAAAATATTAACGGAGATATATTGCGATATTATAATATACTCTTCCATGTTATTAAATATTTGAATGTAATTTTCCCCATTATGGGATGGAAACCTAAATGTTACTGGATAATGAAGACACGAAGAGATTCATAAAACGTTACAATATTTTTCTTTATTTTTTGACGTCGGGCTCGGCGCTCAACAAAGGACGGACGTGCTCACTACATGACGTGCCGGCGAGTGGGTAAAGACGTTCAGAGCCCGGCTGCTTCGTGGGACTGCTGTGTGTACCCGACTGTCAACTATCGGAGCGGCAAGAACAAAAGGGCTTTCGAAAACGTTCTCGAGACTTCTGGCTGCGTCAGTTCCGGTGTATGTGGAACTGGAGAAAGGTCCTGTAACGTCATCCCCAGTATCTAATAAAGCCAGGATGAGTTAGCTTTAGAGCTGAGTTACGGAAATCAGTCGGTCAGCGTGCCAGTAAGTGTGAGACAGCTGTGTATGTGTCGTGTTATACGTTGTCAGAGGATTCAGCGACCGCCGCAGACTGTGTTAACGACGAGAAGAAAACTGTGTATTTGTGGTAACATTTTGGACGACAATAAAGTGATAGAAAAGTAACCGGACTGGATTTTTGTCGTTTGTCGGAATATTAATCGTATTTGTTCTTTGAAACGAACGCAAGAAGAATAAGCAGGGAATAAAATCTCGTATGAATAATTCAATTGCATACTTCTCTAACTTTCGAAGCAATTTGATCACAAACAGAACTTTATTTTGCAATATTTAAGTGTACTTCTGCTTGTAATTGCTGGTCATTTACTTTAATTGTATGCCAAAACACATTTTGGAAACTTTGAAGGGAAACAAATAATGAACACCCATCTAAGATATAGTTGCTTTTATTTCGGTGTAACCCCAATACCATAGTTGCTCTAAAGCTTGATAAATCAGAGGTTCACTTTAAAACCCCTATAATTGTGGTTGTTAACAAAATTCATTCTATTTCCCCTTTTCCCACCACCTACATAGTAGGTGGAGAAGGTATCGCATTACACCTAGAGTTGAAAATCTACATCGGCTGCCGTAGACTATCATAAGTGAGTGTAGACTACGATAGTTTGATTAGTTAGGAAACTACCCGCATTACCTTTACGTTAGGTGTGTTGCATGTCTATCGGGCGTTACCCTATATCAATCGCGTTGTTTACGTTTTTTCCACCATGTTTTACCAGATTACTCTGTTTACCGGAAGCGTTGTGCTTTGAACCTTCTCAAAACTGAGGAACGGCATATAAAGGGCCGCTTAACCTACGGGACATTAGTCTCTTCAAAAATATTTGGTAGCTTCTCCAAGTACACTACAGTTCAGATCAAAGACACTGATAGTGATGGTGGTTGTGATAGTGATAATGTTATTTTGAACCGAAAAGTACAATTTTTATTTTGATCAGACTCACTATCACAGTTTTTGGATATTATTATGTTTGAATTTCTCATTAAATTTCTTAATTCGCTGTACTTTGTATTATGTTTCTTTCCCTACAAATGCTACCATTACTACCGGTAATACTACCATTTTCTACGTCTTCCATATGGCGAGAGTGATCAGATAAAGAAGAACGTTATATAAAAAGGACGAATTTTAAAGACATTACATAGCAGCTAGCTTTTAAAAAAATTCATGTATCGCTTAAGCGATGCATTTCCTTATTTCACTTGTACACGAAAGAATTTAGTAATATGCACCATTTGGAATCACCAGTTTCTTGTCTTACGGGGTTTCGCGAGGGGTTAGATGTACCTAGTGACCAATGACAGTTGCTATACGGGGCTACAAGCATGATTATGTAATGACAAGGAAGGGCAGCTTACGTTAATCCAAATTCAAATAACTTAATCTGAGGAATTTCATCACCAAGCATGATGAAACAATACTGCATTAACTTGTATGCAATCAAAAGTGAGATTAGTTTTATTGCTTGAGTATGCAACCAGCCTCAGCAGCTTTTTTTTAATATTTAAATGAGAATTAATGGTCAATCTGTCATCAGTTGAGGCATCTAAGTGTTCCCGTTTCTTGTAAATTCCTGTTTCAATAGATGGACAGACTGCTGGGGAAGTTTCTAAAAATTGGAATGGAACCTAGATGCACCTTTCACAGTGGAAATTGTGTTTGTTGGTTTTCATGTAATGTTCTTTTTATTTTTCTTTGTGGTCTAAAGTTTATCTTTTTAGCAAGAAGCTAATCAAAACTCTTTTAGTGTAACCCGATAATTTCAGTGCGATAGAAACCGCATATTTAGCAACATTTGTACTCTAAAAGATTTAATCAGTAAATTGCTTTTATATCACATAAGCATTTGCCCACTTAGGACTGACTGACGTAATGAATTTCTGAGTCAATCGGCTTATTGCTTCATTAGCTGGACAATGAAGACACAGGATTAGTACTAAGCTGCTTGAGGAAGGCAAACATATGAAAACGAGAGAATGTCTTGCACACAAGAGCCCTGTAGGTCCGCGTAGCCAGTACAAAGTAAGAAATGGGAGAGTATAGTTCACCTGGTTACTTTGCATATAGGTGCACACTAGGTGCCCCCCCCCCAAAAAAAAAAAAAAAAAAAAAAATCACCGACGAGCTTGGTATGTTGTGCGAGATGGTAAATTCATCGGTTTTCAAGGAGGAACCCTGACCGAAATGCACGGTTTGGACGCTGTAGGGCGTCGAAGTTTGAGAACGAATGGTTGTGACAATTTAATATTCGTTTTGGAATCTTAATATGGTAGGTATGCAACTCTTTAGTCATCTGTGTACTGCGGTTGAATGACCTGAGCATAATTTCCTGTCCATCATTTCTTGTTACTATTTTCCATTCACTGCATAATCGTTCTCAGGTTTAAAATAATTCTAGGACATCGGGAATTATAACCATTATAGCCAAACAAAACCAGAGTAATCATAAATAGTAATAACAACTTTAGCTTTTAGAAAATATTTGCTGAATCGAATTTCTAAAATAGTTAACTTTTGCCATGTTGGCAGAGTTGCAAGAGTTGAAAACATAACAGTGGCAGTTACAAATGGCATCCCAATGAACAGACTCGGCTTATCATGTTGTTAACAATATCATCATAAATTGCCCATGCCAGTGGAGTTTCAACGCGAACTGTCACCATTTTAAACTGGTATTTTAAACTCCCACAACAAGATGCCAATACAACGTTTGTTATAATCGACGCCAATTAAAAAATGGATTACAGTTCGCAAGGAGAGACTGGCGACGTTACCGCTTATCGCGACCACGTGGAGAGCGCGTTAGCATTATGTGTCAGAAAACGGTTGGATTGCGCTTGGAAGAAAATATAGAACATGCAAGTATGTATGTATCAGCATAAAAATTTGCCTTAACAAAAGAGACATACCTGTGAAATATTGTAATGGGAAAATGCCATTGATACCAGAATCGCTTGCAGCATTGCTGTTGTTGCTGGAATTACCGTGGAAATGACAAGCTTTTCTATCCTGTCTTCCAAAACTCCTTCACTTTGCCATGTTGCACTTATTACGTCCTTGATTTGAGTAACCACTTTTTCAATTTTCAGCTTTTGCTGCTTTACTTTTAGAGCCTCTTCTGTAGCTTTGTTTTAGACGACATAGTAAAATCTTTGTTGTTTCGCCAAACATAATTCCATACTTCGGCCCGAATTAATTCAATCGGGTTAAACTAGCAAAGGAGGAATTCAGATTATTTTGTGACCATGTTCTCCATTATGCATTGAATTCTTCAGTCTCACTCTACCCTTTCCATTAACTGATATAGCTGTTTCTCGCCCAACCCACATATACCCCCAGAAAGAGAGCTCAGGTTCAACACTGGAGCACCTGACAGCAGATTATTTGCAGAACGAGCGTCAATGGTGACGGATGTTGATCGGGATCAAGTCTATAGACAGGATCACAGAAAACTACTCACTAGTCGATATCCGGACATATGCTTTTAGCACTCGGTTGATCGCTAGAGGTCTGAGAGACCCCTACGTTTATTTAAACGTTATGATCACATCTAACTTTGCACTTTATCTGTTTACTTCTTTAGCTGCAAGAATAATACGGCAGTTACGGGTCGCGCAGGTCAACCAAATTGTACGCTCCTTACCTTATGATGATGATACGTTATTCTTATATGACAAACCTGTATGAATCGATAATTCCAATTCTGAAGATAAACTGAAAACAAAATCCTCAGATTCAGAAACTGATCATAAAGAGGATGAAAGCACATATGTGATAACATTTATTTTATAGGTAACATCTGTTATTATTGGTGATGGTGGTGCGAGTGACAGTATATTTCAAATTACACGTTGTATATCCGAACATTGTAATTCATCTTTTCATGTAGCGTAGTAAAATTATGATGTATACTGCACCTACTCATACCACCATTTGTCTATCTTTGATCTAGCTAGCAAGATAATGCTAACAGAAACCATGGATGTTAATCTAAATGAAGATAAACATGGGAATGAAGGAAAACTGAAACTTAAAAAATCTGATGTATTGTACTCACACGACTTTCTCTACTCTTGTACTAACCATTCCTCTATCTTCTTCGTATTACCTGAGATAGGCATTTGCAGAAATGATCTTATCTTCTTGTAGGTACAAGGAGAACATGGGAATACAGTAGACTTTGAGCGATAGTTAAGTCTTTTAAACCTTTCAAACTCCGTTCTCTTGGCACGATTAACATATAAAAATGAAGAACGATGTTCCATTTGACGGAAGTGTTAAGTTCTCCAAAACCCACACAAATAATACGGAATATCTCCGAAATGGTTCACTCTACAAACAAATATATTTAGACATAATTTTGTGTATTAGCAAGATCTAAGTTATTTGTACAGTAAGATTTGATCTACCTCTTACGGTTTACCAGTTATACAAAATCCATCCAGAGTAAATAGGTATTCGTGGGCTATAGCCAGAAAATTCAAGAGATACATTTCATTTGTCATAAAAATATCCCAAACATTTGGCATTTTAAACAAAATTGTTACAGCCATTTTCAAGGAAATCAAATTTTTTTAATATAAAGGGTAGTTTAGGGTGGAGGAATTTTCTTCAAAATCTTCGTGTGGCATCCTTGAAAGAGATTAAACTTAAATACCAAGTTTGGTTTTTAACCGACTTTTCGGTTTCGACGTACGCTGTTCACAGACTAACAGACACAGACGCGCGCACACACACACACACACACACACACACACACACACACACACACACACACACACACACACACACGTGTGTGTGTGCACGCGTATACATCGAGTATGTGATTGACTACAAAGAAGCAAAGCGGGACCTTATGTCTCTCAGATTTTGCTTTAATAGGCGGCAATGGAGAGTTCTACAGCACTTGAACATTAATTGCTTCAAGTCACTGGTAGTCGCCTGTTACGTAACACATTGTTAGTGTCTATTCAATAAGACAATGTGTTATCTTGCAAACCTTTGTTACTATCGACAAGTTTATGCTGTGAGGTACGTCAGTAATCAGTTTTGTAGTTTCATGTTCGAAGGGGCGGGATTGGATCAGTTTTCCCAGTCACATTTTGTTTACAGATATAAACGACTCTCTTTCCTCCCGTTTCCTAAAGCCCTAGTCCCTCTGGGACAATTCTAATAAACATGTAAAATTTAGCTAATAAAGTGCCACAAGAGTGCAGTATCATCGATCAGAATAAGCTCCGCCGCTTCAGTCTATAATGCACAGCAAATCATTCACTTCTCTGGAAAGTTTGCTGCCGTTAGTAAAATAATGAGCCAACCTCAATTTTACCATTTTCGTATTCAGAGAAAAATGAATGCCTTAGTATGCCAGGTATAGGAGAAACAGCTTATGGTAGTTATACCCCACATTACACTAAGCTGCAATGGACATTACATTAGAAAGCAGTACTACCAACCTACAAAATAGAAGCGTTATTTCTAACCCCATATATGACAGGGTTAAAGTAACATGCTTTCAAACGATAATATGCTTGAACATCGTTACCACACAACACCTAGCCTACTCACCTTCGGTAAATCTTGTTCTGCAATAACACTTTGGGATAAAATCACTTGCGAACGCTAAATATCGTAATATATTGCGCATATCCCGATTCTTCCAACGCACTTACTGTCCGATTTCAAGACTGCAATTGCCCATGTGTCTGGCCTTCGCGACGACTATCAACCAATCACAAAGCCTGTCGTTGGAAATTTTTGGGATTAACTTGAAGTTTTCGTGTTTCGCGCATGGACAACTGTGTGTCACGTTTCGTGTGTCGGAAAGCCATCATCTTTGTTTATTTACGCACAGAAAAAACGTAGTCTACCAGAAAGCTTTGCATTTAATGTTAACTTTATTTATCTTTCATGTAAATAAAATACATTAAATTCATTTGAATTATAAATGAGTTTCATTTAATAACCAAACCACACTCAAACCGTACACGGTGCGTCTAATATTATCGATCTCAATGAATTGGAGTTGGAAGGTTGATTAGGACTGATAATCACTTAAGGAGAGCTAGTATCAAATCAATTTTAGGTGGTACGAGGTTCACCGGGTCATCTAGTGTTACTCATAAAATCGTTAGCTGTAATATATCTCAAGTTGAGCAATGTTGACTTGGTTCCATACACAATGCAGGAAAAAAGGGCATAAACGTCCTCATATCGTAGATGGATGTTTCCTAGGATGAACCGCCATGCTAAAAGCATGTCAGAAACATCACTATTATTTTTCCCTATCAGTCGAAGCCACGAAGCAAACACATATACTGCCTCAGTGCCTTTGGCCTCGTACCTGTACAGCCCCTTTGAATGTCAGTTCCCTTTTTGAGCTTAGCTCTGAGATCTCGCTTGACTTAGGTCTGCGCCACGCTTCCGGTATACCTGCTGGCCACCAGGAACATGGTGTTTTCCTTCCGAGTTTTCTAAGTAGTACTTTGTTCGCGAAAAATCAGTGGTCTTTTGGGTCCTAAGGTGGCTGCTTGATTGACATGTTTCTTGGGCATTTATGCCGTTAAGACTTTAAATTCATCTGGTATTTTCTGACCCCTCTGCGGACGTGCTCCATAACGTGGGAAATTATACTGATTTATTTTTAAGGTTACCAGAGCTAAAGGGGCAGAGTTGGAGCGCTACTTTCCTAGGGATTCAGTTGTAGTCGTGTAAGATTCTGTTTTGCGGGCTGGGTTTAAGGTTGCGGTAGAAGGGTATACCATAGTAAAGATGACGTAGGATACGCCCGTTTTGAAATCATTTGTTTGCTTAAATTGGTCGATTACTGTACTTTTCAAATGGAAAGGAGTTTGTCCTTGAGCGCCTCCTGGCCGGCAACCAATCGGAGTCCTGCTGTGTTGTCATATTGCTTTTCCCTTAAGTGAGGCTTGACGCGCGCCAAGAAATATGAAAAGAGTGGGGGGTCCTCTCACCTTGTGGTAGACTTGACGATTACCCTTTCCGCTCATGGCACCTTCCAACTATACTGGCTTTTCCATCTTGATATGACTCGTGATTCAGACACCACAAGCAAAAGGCAGTGGTTCAAAACTCACGTAAGTTATACTCAGCCCAATATTGAACTACCTAAATATGTATCTAACTATTTGGGTGTTGACAACTGATAGGAGCACAGTAAAAAATATCGATCTTAAAAATATTCTAGCTTTTGCGAAACAACAAATATATCACCGAGGACAGATTGGCGACCTGTTACTTTGAGTAGAAATTACTAATGACATTCATAAAAAGCAGCAAAGTAAATGGATCCTAAAATGGTTGGCTCATATTTTCATTAAAAATATTGGGGTGTGCTCCATTACCTCTTGTCCGGAAGGGATGAACATTGATACAAATACTTTGGGGACTAATGGTGCTGAAATCCATTATGTGAGTAATTGGGGATTTTGAGCTGCATGGCCAGAGACCTCGAAGCAGAACCTTGACTCTTCAGTGCCTTAGGTGGTAATATCAGCCTTATGGCTACAAAACCCAACAAAGCATATGTATATTGTGGCACTGGATCTGTGCACTCCAGACTTGCGGTTCTCAGGCTGTTACCGGAAACTTTTGCTGCCTGAGGGCTTCGCCGCATGCTGATGAGGTTCTAAATTTTTAAGGTTTGCTAGCTTGTGTATCATCCTCCCATAATGCTCGAGAAGCGAATAGTATTTGCTGAAACAAAACTGTCAGCCATTTATACAGCATTTCTTTAAAATGTGTGAATATATCATTGCCGTAGTTAATCATGTACTTAAGTGTTCCGTTCACCAAGTAGTTAAAGATGTTTCATGTTGTCATGTTGATTCATTTAGTTCTCTATGGAACATAGTGCTCCATCTTATCCTCTGTGTAGCAAGTCCTTTTACTTCACTCCATGTCTTTCCCCATTTTGCTATCTCTTCTATGGTCCTTTTCCAGGTTTTCTTTGGTCATCCTTTCCTCCTTATGCCTTGAAGGTTCCAGTCAAGGACTTCTCTTTCTATTGCTGCAGTTGGATATCTTAGTGTCTGGTCTATCCACCTCCATTTTCTCTTCCTAATTTGGATGTCGATGAATTCTTGTTTTGTACTTAGCCATAAAGTTTTAATTGATATTATTTCTGGCTAACTTATGTTTAGAATACGTCGCAAACATCTATTGAGAAAGCTTTGTAATTTGTATTTGCTTTGAAAGTTGCCCATGTTTAAGTACATAAATATTCCTTAAACTACCACTATAGCTCTTGAAAAAATTGAAAATGATATACACACCATTTTTTTCATGTTTTCCGTGTTAAATATAAGTAATCCGTGTTAGTTAGTGACTGATATACAAATTAATTATATTAGTTTTCAATAGAAACACAAGTTCTCTTGGTGAAAAATTATTTTGCTAATGTATATAAAAATATCCCGGCAGTGGTTAGTGATAAAATTTATTACACCTAAATTTTGCACTTTAATGAAATCTACCTTTTGAATAGTACTACTTGGTATATATCTTACGGCTTACCAGTTTTAAAGTGTCTTCAAAGTGAAGACACTTGCCATGCAAATATCTTAAACATGTGGTATTTTAGGCGAAATGGTTAGCATAATTTATGAAAAAATAAGAAAAAAGCCTATTCAAATATTCTAATATTTAATATTTCCCTTGCACCTACAAGGAAATAATAAGATAATTTCCACAAATGTTTATCTCAACTAACACGAAGAAGATATAGGAATAAGAGTTTGTAAGAATGGTTAGTACAAGAGTAGAGAAAGTCATGTGAGTGCAACACATCAGATTTTTCAAAGGTAAGTCCATATTCGGTTTTACCATGGTCAGGCCAAGAGCATGGAATTTCCAAACTATCACATAGCAATCCACCTTTTGGAAGTAGATAGCTGAGTATGGCTATAGCGTGTTGTATCAGTATCATTCTTATCTACAACGAAATGTCTAAGTGTTTAATGAAGTTTCACTAGATTAACAAATCTAGATAAAAAAATCTGAAAAAGTTCCATCCCGGCACTTGATTCCTTACACTGGGACGTGTTTTTCAAATTGTACTTACATATCACCATATTAAAATTACATTGCAATTATAAAAAGAAAATTTGTTCAGATAACATATATACTATGAGGTAACAAAATGAAACAAATTATGAATAAAGGGAAAAAAAAATTAAAATTGATTGTTCCAGTTGCAGAGGACCCGCTTCAGCATACGCGACCGTTTAATTGACCATGGAGTGAAATGAAGAAAACCCATTTATCAGGAACCTGGACAGCAACTGGAACAATCAATTTTAATATTTATTTTTCTTTATTCATAATTTGTTTCATTTTGTTATCTCATAGTATATATGTTATCTGCACAAATTTTCTTTTTATAATTGCTATGTAATTTTAATATTGTGATATGTAAGTACAATTTGAAAAACACGTCCCAGTATAAGGAATCAAGTGCCGGGATGGAACTTTTTCAGATTTTTTGATTTTGCTATTTGTAAGACTTGTTTTAGTCTGGTTCTACAAATTCACATAATTCTTCAAGACTTTCAACCCTTATAATATACCATAGAAACAACAGTATATTTTAAAATAACTGTCTTCATATCAATAGGAAGGTTATCGACAACCGTCTGGACTAGCGATATCCAACTATTGTGAGAGAGGGGAGTTTGAATTTACCTCCCTCCGTTATATGCGGATTTTGCCTGTCTAAGCCCAGCCGTACATTGCGTTGCAGTTGCGGGTTGATACGTTGCATCTTATTTACGGTGCGTGTGGACAGCATAACTCAAAAACGAAAAATCGCTTAAAAACCAAAGTTGGTATTGAAGTTTAATATCTTTCAAGATGCGCCACGAAGATTTTGAAGAAAATTCCTCTACCCTTAACTACCCTTTACAGGGAAAAATTTTCGAAAATTTTTATGTTATCAAAAATAGCTCTAACGATTTTATTAAAATGCCATACCTTTAAGAATATTTTTATAACAAATGAAATGCACATTTTGAATTTCCTGACTATAGCCTATGTAGTCCTGCTTACTCTTAACTTCTGCAGCGCTCCCACTTCGTGGGAGATAGACTAAATCTTACTGCACAAAAAATGTAGATCTCGTTAAAACACACAATTTATATCCAAATGCACCGTTTTGTGGAGTGAACCATTTCTGAGATATTCCATGCTATTTGTGTGAGTTTTGCAATACTTAAAACTTTTCTCAAATGGAAGATCGTTATTCATTTGTTTTATAGCTTAGCTGTGCAAAGAGAAAGGAAGTTCAAAGCGTTAATATAGCAACCAGCATTAAATGATTTCGTTATTGCTTAGAGCCGTCTGTATTCCGCTTGCACCTACAAGAAAATTAACAGTAAGATAATTTGTACAAAAGTTTATCTGGATTAACACGAAGAAGATACAGAAATAAAAGTTTGTAAGAATAGCTAGTGGAAAAGCAGAGAAAGTGATGAGTGCAACATAGCAGATTTTTTTTTCTCATGAAATTGGTATTAAGCATTATTGTACGGAATTTTATGTCAATAAGTTATTGCTGCAAAGAGGGACATTCTGGCGTCCCTGCTTATGTTTAAAAGAAAGCGGACAGAGATCGCACAGTTAAATGTGTTCAATCACATAGTTTACTCTACTCACTTTGGTATAGCCTATAGTTATAAAAGCTTATTTATATATCTACTTCATGTTAATCTTATGTAAACATTACCAGAAACAGTCTTATTGCGTATAGCAGAGGTGGGGAAAAGCGTATTCATGAATCCATGTGATTCGTGAACCTTTCGCCTTGTAACTATGCAACACAACGGTACACACCCCTTCCTTAGTTGATCTCAGGATTCCACAGGTCGTTTCGTGTATGTCAATACGGACTACCTCATTTGTAACAGGATATTATATTGTTTTCTTCGAGCTAGCATTGAACGGGTTTATTGTAGATATCATGCCACATAAAAAAAAAAAAAAAAAAAAAAAAAAAAAAAAAACTAGTGCTTTCTGAACTACATTTTTATTTATGTTGTATATATTTTCTGCTATTATTATTGTTGCTGTTGTTGCAACAGATTTAGAGGGTGTGAAAGTTCTAGAAGGTTTACAATTTAAACTTAACAAATGTACATACCATGTGACACCTCTCTTAACCAACAAATCAAATTATGAAATACTAATTTCAAATGTATAAAATCACTTGGTACTGTGCCAGAAGATAAACTAGTTATATTCCCATTCTACAAGAGTTAAAAATTGAGTTTACTTCACATATATTCCATGATTTCAGGAATCTTGAGAAGAGTCAACTTGCAATGTGAGCTCATCTCTACAAACTGATCCAGCGACAAAAACTAAGTGAAGACATTTAGTTGACCCAGACGTGTTCAACTGTATAAGGTAGTATATGTTGGTCTGAGGGAATTTGCTGCTTCTGTTACACTGGTACAGTCATATTTTGCTCCACGTATGTCTGTGAACAGTTTTTTTCTCTGAAGAACATAGAAAAATCAAAACTTAGATCTCGCGTTTCAAATGACAACCTCTCGGTGCAACTGCATATTTCTGTTAAAGATACTACACCACAGTTTGAACGCCTTCTCATATGTTCGAATGATGACAATGTGTGAAATTCCGATTTGACGTAGTAAAAGTATGACCACTTCTTTCCTGCTTTAAACAAACGCGCTGATCAATCCACCACTGTCAGGAGTTTAAGAAGCGCAGAGATACCACTCCTCCAACCAGCAAGAATACGCGGGTTGTGTGCACAGTGGATACGGAACGGACACTACTCTGCCCGCCCCTGGCGCATAGATAAAATGGAATAAGGGAATACTTTAGGGCAGTGCTGTCCAACTTTCTTATGTGGTCGGGCACATTTAACGTATACCTAAGGAGGCGCGGGCGCCATCACAACCACCGTTAGGACAAGTACCCTTCTTTTGAGAGGAAAAAGGGAAGGTGCTGGTTAGAAAAGTAACAAATGTGCACTGAAAATACTTTATGGGAGTGTACCGGGAAGATATTCGGAAGGAAATACAAAGACAACCAAAAACATCCGAACCGCTGCGCGATGTTTTTCCACTACGCACACAGAAACACTATAACGCAGCTGCTGTACACAAGGTCATGCGGTTGACTTGTTTTTCTCTGCCCTGAAAGTGCAGTATTGAGCTGACGCACAATCGTGTGGCTGAGTTATTACCAATGTGCTTTATGTTGTCCTGCACTTTATCACAAAGTGAATTACAGCTCAGCATTTGTTTTCCACTGCATAGCTTGTATTTATTTATGATTCGTATGTGTTAACAGTCAGCTCGCCAAGTGAAAGTGCGATTTGCAGAAAGATTTTCAGGTGATCTGTCATTTCTATCTCTGGGGTAACTTGAAGCATAAAGTGTAAAAGACAAATCTACACACCCTGGAAGAATTAAAACAAAATATCCAGGAAATTTCCAGCATTCCTCAAGGTTTAACTACGGCGAGTGATCGATAGTTTCCTAAACAGGTACCAAAATGTATGGACAACGACGGGGGCAGTTTCAGCATCTCTTTTAATGTAATTGGTAAGTAAAGCCTTTAAAAGTAGTTTTAAAATGTTGTATGGTTTCATCAGCGCTGTTTTATGACGGCGACAGTCGGCGACGAGGACGCGTACAGGCAAAACACAACGCAGCCGATTCGGAGTCGTTTGGATCACTGTTAATTTTGTCCTGAAATTTTAACTAATACTAGAAATCGTTGAAGTAGTATACTTATGAAGGGCATAGAAAAATACTTCGCGGGCACCGATTTGGTTGCTATGTAAAGTTTCGTTTTATTTACATGACCAGAAGAAAGAAACACTTGACAACGACTTCTCATTTAAGAAAACTAGAGAGAGAGAGAGAGAGAGAGAGAGAGAGAGAGAGAGAGAGAGAGAGAGAGAATGAATGTATTCAGGGGTTCCACACAGCCTGTGTAGTGTCAGACCCCTGGGAGTAAGGGAGGGAATGAGAGTGCTCTGCGGGCGTGAGGGAACCTGGCTGAGCTGCGAGTCGAAGTGAGGTTCCCTAACGAGTACTGGAGATTCTTCATTTCGACACCAGGGTTTGCCAAGCAGGGTTTCGACAGCGGTTCCTCCCGGCAGGCTTAGCAACTACAAAGCTACCCATTTTTCGAGAACAGCAATTAGTGTGCGCAAATCCACCACACAGCAGCGCTAAGTCATCCATCACCAACACTTCCGACTGGGTTGAAAGGAAGGTGAAATGAACTGGAGTAGAAATTCGGAGGCTGTAATTATCCTACCCATTCGCCTGGTGACTCGGGAAAACCCTGAAAAAAAAAAGCCTATGGGGGAAGGTCGGCCGCAGGAATCGAACGTATGACCTCCCGTATGTGAGCTTCACACGTTACCGTGGAGTGATGTCGCTCGGTCGAGAAAAGTATTGGGAAATTGAAACCAATAACAAGGAATATCTCGGAAATGGCTAATTCAAGAAACAAAGAATTGACAAATTAATGTCAACGAGATTTACTTTATCTTAACAATTAGTCTCTTATGATTTATCACTTATAAAAAGGTCAGAAGAGGATTTCAGAGACTATACAGGCAACTTGGTATGCAGAAGGTTGGCGTATAAATCTATGAATGTTATAAACATGTAAAACCGAATGTCTATACGCTTTAGTTAAATGCATTTCGCTTCGATTTCAGATAGGTAATATAGGATTTCCTCGAGTCGAATGCAAATAGATTTGAAACTCCTGCATAGTAATACGGCGTTGAATGGTACTGTGGTTAAAGAGCTAGGAATTATGGTTGAACTGGCTAGAATGAATGGTGCGGGAAATAGGGTAAACTTTACTAGACCACCATTTCATTCCTCATAAATTCCACTTATCGATGCGTTCAGCTGCATTCAACGTTCCAACTAAGCGATCACGGACTTCTAATCTGATAGAAGTTAAATGTGTTCCTTTATAATATTAATAATAGTAATAGTAATAAGAAATGTAGATTTTGCTCTATAAGTATCCTGTGAAACGAAAGGAAAGCTTGGACGTTGAAATTCAGAAGGAAGTGTTTAAGACATGAATTTAAAGTTTATTGAGTGTAAATATAAATTTTAAGGATGCAATTAAATAATCTAACATAATCATGTACCAAGCTTAGAATTTACTCAAGTTTTCGGTTTGAAGGTATAAAACACACACACACAAACACACGAGGTCCACCGTTCAAATCCTACCAGGATACCTCCTACAGGAGTGGGTCCAAGGGGGGATAGGGGGTTGCATCCCTCCGAAAATTTGGAAATTATTAAGAACATAACTAAAACAAGTGCTCAAATTAATTCACAGTTAGGTGTAGATTCTTTGTCGCTGTAACACAATTATCCGATATGTTTATGCATACGATAACATTTCCAGATTTTCTAATTGTAGCACCTCATCAGGCACCCCTCCCCCCTCGAAAATATCCTGCGCCCGCTCCTGGGCTCGTAACTGGCAAATGGCGGAGGGATGCCCTATTGCCTCAGCTAATAACGAGCTCGTGTTTCTTCATTATATGTTGATTTTAACATACGGAAATTATTTATCTATAATTTCAATATAAAATTATTAATCTCACCCGTCAGTAATTCCAGCACCACACAATATCACAAAAAACAACAATGAGGACGGTTGTTGCCAGGTTGAGGACATTCAATCACTCAATTGTGTAATAGTTTAATGGACATCCCAGGGATGCCGGAGTTTTTGAAAGGGTGCCACATTCCATGATTCGACGAGTACAGGCATGCATAGAAGCAAGAGGAGGACATTTCGAGTATTTAATATGAGTTTTGTGTGTTATGTGTGTACCACTGTGTTGAACACCACCTAACGGGAAAACCAAGGATTTAGGCACATGTGTTTATATGGACCTTTTTTCTTGTTTCAGTGTAAGGAACATGTTCCCGAAGTTTGTAAAAGTATTTCTGAAACACCTGTTAGCTGTTCTCTAATAGCTTCGCTTCTCACATGGTCTGTGAGGGAATATCCAGCAACACATCTAAGAAATTTCATTTCTACTGTTTCTACCATTCTTTCTTTTTTTATTTATGACCTAATTCTGTGAACCATAACTCAAAATGCGTACTGCCATTGTCTTATAAAATTTTAGCAACATTTATTTTTGTGTTTTTTTCTAAACATTTTCTTAATAGTTCCACATATAATTTGAAATGTATAAACCTTATTTTTCAAAATTTTGCCATTGTCAAACGAAACATCACATCTTGAATAATTAAAATGTTGTGCCTGTTCTATAGCTTTATTATCGATCCTTATTTTAGACCTTATTGGGTTTTCCCCAGTGATGGAATTACTTTTATCACTACCGATATATTTAAATTATATGTTTTCAAGGTCTTCTCAGTTGTGGTTATTATTATTATTATTATTATTATTATTATTATTATTATTATTAATATTATTATTATTATTATTATTATTATTATTATTATTATTATTATTAGTATTAGTATTAGTATTAGTATTAGTATTAGTATTAGTATTAGTATTAGTATTAGTATTAGTATTAGTATTAGTATTAGTATTAGTATTAGTATTAGTATTAGTATTACTATTATTATTATTATTATTACTATTATTATTATTATTATTACTATTATTATTACTATTATTATTATTACTATTATTATTATTACTATTATTATTATTACTATTATTATTACTATGATTATTATTACTATGATTATTATTACTATGATTATTATTACTATGATTATTATTACTATGATTATTATTACTATGATTATTATTACTATGATTATTATTACTATGATTATTATTACTATGATTATTATTACTATGATTATTATTACTATGATTATTATTACTATGATTATTATTACTATGATTATTATTACTATGATTATTATTACTATGATTATTATTACTATGATTATTATTACTATGATTATTATTACTATGATTATTATTACTATGATTATTATTACTATGATTATTATTACTATGATTATTATTATGATTATTACTATTATTATGATTATTACTATTATTATGATTATTACTATTATTATGATTATTACTATTATTATGATTATTACTATTATTACTATTATTATTACTATTATTACTATTATTATTACTATTATTACTATTATTATTACTATTATTACTATTATTATTACTATTATTATTATTATTATTATTATTACTATTATTATTATTATTATTATTATTATTACTATTATTATTATTACTATTATTATTATTATTACTATTATTATTATTACTATTATTATTATTATTACTATTATTATTATTATTACTATTATTATTATTATTACTATTATTATTATTATTACTATTATTATTATTATTACTATTATTATTATTATTACTATTATTATTACTATTATTATTATTATTATTATTACTATTATTATTATTACTATTATTATTATTATTATTATTATTATTATTATTATTATTATTATTATTATTAATTATTAATTATTAATTATTATTGGTTGGCTGGACGGCAAACCTTGGACCTGGGACGTTGCGGTGGAGTTTATTTTTTTTAACCTACTGGTTCACAAGATGGTTTTGTAACACTTCAGATTCCAAAGCTCACAGTTTAGCTATCTTCTCCACTTTTAAGATATTCTGGTGCGAATTAGGTTGACGTTGGAGGAATAAAAACAAGACTAACGAAAAAGGGAATGCAAGAAAACAAATGATTTCCGGCATATATTATTCTATTTACTGCTGGAAAAGAGGCGTTGGGCAAAATAAAAGCAGGGAGGGTTACAACAATACTAGCAGTTTCAGTAAAATACTCAGTCATGTACAAAAAGGGTTCAAACTTCTGTCTCAAAGTGGGTTTTCATTTTTTTCCAACAAACGAAAAATAACGAATCAACTGAAAGCTTCTTATAAACATAACCTCTTAGGAATGTGACAGTAAGTAATTTTGTTAACTGATAAAAGGATCAAAAGCGTGCCAATTACCAAGTTTACGGGTTATATAAAAGAGTAATTTTCAATCTATAAAAGAGTTAACTATACTCTGGAGAATAAATGGTTTTACAGATGTGGTATATTATAGCAATTTCACTTTTCCCTTTTTACCTATAATTATCTCCCACGTCATTTTATGTTCAGATGTTTAATAACATTACATTCGCAATATTTGTATTCATTCGCTTCTAAATATCCTATTCAACATTGCATTCATTCTAACACTCTGTCCCCCCCCCCTTCACACAACACACAGTTCTGTATGCTTTGGGAAGTGAGCTATGACTATTGGTTATTGATGTTTTCCTGTTGTGCTATGCATGTTTTCAAAAAGCATACAGTATTTACCAAAGGTTTGAGGACGCCTGCAAGTTTCACCGAAATACGTTCTATCCTTAAACTATTTTGTAGAACGGCCTTATATTTTGTCAAAAGAATTACCTCATTAATGGATACATTTTAGACAAATAATTAATTAAATGTCATTTTTAAAGAAGTTGTGATTTTTTCATTTTTAGAAAAAAGAAAAAAATATATTTTTTAAATCTTTGTGAAGATGCCACCACGAAAATAATTATATGGGATGTCAATTTTATTTTTCTCTGAAACGAAAGACACATAAGAGAAGAACATTTATAAATATGATAGTTATCATATCCGTTTGTCACAAATGACATAATGCATACACTTTAAAATAAATTGGAGAAAAAGAGTTTAAACTAGCACTATTTGGTAATGGATTCAATCCCATGATAAACGAGCAATTAGAGTGCATCGTGCATGTTGTAAATAGTACCACTGAATGATGCTATGTTGACGTTACGATTCCTTGACATTAAGTTGCGCTGTAGCTTCCGTTTTGCTCTGGTATGAAAAGAGATAGTTAAACAAAAAATGGGTAAAAACGTGAAGGATATTAAATGGCAAGTGAGTGGAGCAAACTATACTGAGATATTTTCATTCAATTGGGGATAAATAAAATATGTGTGGCACATACAATAAAAAAAAAATGTAGGAAAAGTGGCAAATTTTCAGAGCTGGAGCGCAGTGGTAGGCCAAGGGCGGCATCGCCCTGGGAGGATAGAACTATGACAGTTATGTCCACATGAGATAGGGAGGCAGAGGAGTAGCTGCCCTTAGGCCGAAAAACTGCTGATAAGTTGCACAGGCATTATCCGGATTTTGGAACAAAATTACCGTGCAAGAGTATAGGAATCTTGTGAATAGTATGCCCAAAAGTATTTGAAATCCAAAGGAGGCCATATAAACTATTAATATCATCTGCAATGTACGTTTGAAGCAAAGGGTTATACATTTATTATAATGTATAACGTTATGTGTACTTCGCAGAGCAGATTTTAAAATATCAATGGTGTCCTTAAACTTTTGATAGAACCTGTATAGTTACATTTCAAACATTTTTATGGTAGTGGCAACAGGTTGAATGACATGCGTATTCGAGATGCGCTTCTCAGATTATGGAGTTAGTTTAAGTTAAGGTCTGTGGTGAAGGAAACCTCTACATTGGCAGAGAATGCCACTTTAAGCCGCTTTCCCTTCAGTTGGATTTTACGGTGATGGAGTCCAATATATGGGAATGGGGAACAGGGATTTTCTGTAGATCAGCATTCACATTTATTTGAAATGTGTGCGATATAGGAAGTCTAACAAAGCAGCTGTGTGGTTTTCTTGAGTTATACACTGCAACCCTGGTTATAGAGATATTCAACTTTCCTTCTTCCCGCAATCGTATTGATGTTACCCCAGTCAGGGTTATATCTATACTTGGTTTAAATCGTAGTTAACTATGTTTCAAATGACTTGCATTTATATATTAATCAATTATCATTATTAAATCGCACAGTTATGAACTGTAAAAGTCTCACGTGATACATCCACATGATTTTCTATTATTTCACAGCTGTTTTGTTGTTGTTGTTGTTGTGTGTGTGTGTGTCTGTGTGTGTGTTTAGTTATATATTGCTTCAAAGGTGCTTTAAAATGTATTTATTTTAATGATATGGTTTAACTACTTCAAGTTATGCAATGGACTTAATTGCATGTAAGATGAGAATTTACAGGATGTCTCCAAAATGAAATGACACTTTGAATAACTATAAAATCGTTATTGATAAGCATACAGACAAGTTAAAGGCTTGAATTATACAGAAGAAAAATGTAATTAAATAATAATGAATTGTTTCGTGACGTTTGTGTTTCCATTGGTTCGCATTATCAGCTTTGTCTGGACAAAGATATTCATTAATTTGAACATTTGCGAACATGATTCTTTAATTACATGTTTCTTCTTTAATTTAACATTTTAAAGTTGTCTCTACGTCCATAAACAATCGTATGGCCATTAAAATTGTTAGTGCTTTTTGAGATAGCCTGTATAATTTGTTATATCACAAACCAAAGTTTGTTGCAAATGAACGTATGAGTAATCGCATAATATCTTCAAAGACGATTAAAGGCTCCCACACCAAATTTAAACTTGAAAACGAACATTGACAAATGACAAATGCTATGAGAAAAATTCTTTAACACAAATTATACAGGCTGTCCCAAAATTAGACGGACAAAATTTGGGAGCTGATAGATATTATTTTAAACACCTTTTGTAAAGAAAAAATTTTTGTTGCGGTGTTTCTTTAAGCGCTAGACGAATTAATCTTATAGATAACTGTCTTCCACCCAGTTTAAGTATTTACGGCAAGATCAGCAATGCAAATTAGTATTGCGTATTGTAGTTAGGCACACAATCTTAATCCAAGAAACAAACAAAGAACACGTAAGCAAAACACAAACATATCATTTTTTACAGTTAATCACAGATTTACTATTCAAAATTAGACCGACAAAGGTTTAAACCAGACAAATGGCTGGTGTCTTTGCGAGAGTACGGCAGAATAGGGCACGCCGATACACTCTTTGTGTTAATCGCAGTGGGCGTGCGTTCCAACACTTACTTTGAATAGTAAAACTGTGATTAACTGTGAATAATGACATGTTTGTGTTTTGTTTATGTGTTGTGCGTTTGTGTCTTGGATGAAGATCGTTTACCTTACTAAGATAAGTGCAATAATAATTTGCATTGTTGATTTTGCCGTAAATACTTAAACTCGATCGGAGGCAGTGATCTATGACATTAACTCGTCTAGCGCTTGCACGAAGCACCGCAGCAAAAAACTTTCCTTAACAAAAAGTGTTTAAAATAATGTTATCTATCAGCTCCCAAAGTTTGTCGGTCTAATTTTGGGACACCCTGAATATATTGAGCTTTGTAACTTTAACTCGCTTGCTTCTTCTTCTTCTTCTTCTTCTTCTTCTTCTTCTTCTTCTTCTTCTTCTTCTTCTTCTTGTCTCTTTATAGCACTTTGGTCTTGTCTCTTGTGATTTCTAAAGAAAGGGTGGACTTTTTAGATTATTCACAGCGCATTTGTCATGCTACTTTGAGAGTATAGTTAGTCATTTATGAGAAAACAAATAGCATCGAAAGATTTTCCAGGCAAAGGGTAATTTAATGGGCGTATCAGAGGATCCACGTTAAATAAACGGTGTGATGGCACGCGTAGATGATGATGAGATTGAATTTGTCTGCAGCTGCATGGTTTTCACTTTATGTTCCAAAGAAAGCACCTTCTAAATTAACGATTAATTCATATTTTGCGTATGTTTCATTGTTTTATTTATTTGTTGTTTATTTTCATTTGGTGTGGCTTACTGTGTGTTCACCAGCTCGTGGTCTAAGGGGAATGAAGGGCAGGGGAGAGACATTCCATACAGTGTAACCTGAGTTTTGTAAACTTTTCGCACAAACGTTGCTCAGCTGATCACGTTGCCAACTTACCTCCAATATTTTTCGCGCTATTTTTTCCGCTGCTATTTTCTCTTAATTTCAGTTGTAAAATCATAGTTGTCACTAGTTTTATGTCGGAAGTAATGGTAAAAGTAATGTAGAAGCAGGTAACCTCCGCCTAGGAGTGTTGTGAAATATGCTACGATATGTTGCTGAACAAAGGGGTTCAGAGTGATAATTCTGTGTAAAACAGATCTGTATAGGATAATTCAAACAAAGAAACCTAAGACGGCTCTTAAAGTGGACACATTTTTGGTTTCATTGGGCTACACTGTAGCTTACTTGCCCTCATATATGTGTGAACTAGTTAGGGCCAAGGTAAAATGAATACTTAAAGAAATGTAACATATATTTCAAAAATATATAAAAGGCACAAAATAATCAGTGAGGAAAAGACGGAATAGTTGAAACATCGTTAACGTTTTATAAGCTAAATATATTGCATGAACTGAAAACATTTATATTGTGCTATTTTGAGTGAGTTCGTTTCTTTAATCTAGCGTGAATACATATTCCAAGGTTGGTACTATTATCGCAAACGCGATTGGAAACACGACTCCTGCATCAGATATCGCTGTGTACCTGGAGTTGTTTACTGACGTACTGGCTGGCTGCATTGCTGCCAGAGACTACAGTGGGTATCAAATCACTAATACATTGTCCCCCCCCCCCCCCCCCCTTCCGAAGGCTTGAGTTTTTGTTCAGGTTGAGGAGAAACCTCTCCTACCAGACTTACAGGTATTTTCTCAGCATGCCGATAGCCACAATGTTTGCATCGATTCACTACAGATAAATGCAATGGTGTTAAAATGTAATTCTTATTTGGTAAGTGTTTCATTTATATGCTGAAAGGATAACATAAGCATACCTAGCATTTTTAGAAAATATCGTATTAGTTACATACTTATTAGATATACGAGTATTTTAACATCCGTCACGAAAGTTTTATTCTTCTTTGTTTTAGTTTTGATTGGATACTGTAACTGTTAACTGACATTTACACATTTTTCAGACATCCGGATGCTTTGTTTTATACAGGGTGTCCAAGTACAGTCGTTCATACAGCCGTTCGGGTAACGTGTGCCAACTCGCACTTCTTATTATTTGTTTTAGTTTTCCATTAGATATACTTATCTGATTTACGAATGCGTTATTCCCTTTTTATCCTTGCTCATGCAAAGAGAATGGAATTTTAAAAATATCACATAGTGACCAGTTCTTAAAAGATTTGGCCATCGCTTAAAGCCTACTGTATTCCCAGATTCCCATTGTTCCTACAAGAAAATGACCAACAAGACAATTTCTGCCAACTTTTATCTCAATTACCACGCATTTACAATACGCGGGTATGCAAGCACACGCATACACACACCCACACCCACAAATGTATACACACTCACATCACAAATACACAAACACATTCACAACACACAACAAACACACCCAAATGTCCACCTACACACAAACACACACATATACACACCTAGGTACGTGATAAATGAAGCACGTTGCATTCATTTTACCTTCTCTACCCTTTAATTTATATATTTATTTTTACAAATTATTCTTAAAAATGCTTACTTTTCTATTTATTTGATGTTAACTGAAATGTTTGTACGAAGCGTTTGATTAGATACGTGTTTTGATGTAAGTACAAGGGAATATAGGGGGTAGCGGTAGTAAATGATTTAAAAGAGGGTCACTACTTGCTGTCTTTGAAATTCCATACCTGCTCTTTGAACATTTCAGATTAATTTCCAAACTTAAAGCTCTGAGCCTAATGCGGATCGTGTAGTCGTGATAAAGAAATTAATATGCAGAGTACGCACTAAAGGGAATTGAGGAAAGTTCATCAGTCAGCCTGGCGTCGATACGATGAGGTACACTCCTGTATTGTAATACTGTGGCTTGCTGTTAATTCTACAACATTAACACAAGTTCATGTTATAACCAAACTTGAGCAAAATTGTGTTTGGATTACACTAATGGCATAGGTGTAGATATTTCTGTCCTAGACGAAAATCCTTTTGCAGGGTTACAAATACGCCTCATTAGGCGTAATTCTTCAAATCCTGCATCATACCAAGATAATTTATGTTACGTTTGAGAACTATTAACACTGTTGAAGGTTTCCTTTTTTGCAATTCAGAAAAAAATTTTCACCTTTTTTTCTTCTTTCGTGATTTTGCACATGACCATAAAATGTCAAATTATTCCTTTCCTTCTAGTTACAGTTGGATAAATAAATAACTTCATATTACTCTATCGAGCCGGATGCCTCAGGCCGTAATGTCTGTAGCCCGCATGCGGGAGTGAGTGATTAGGGTTTAAGGGCCCGTCGACAGCTAGGTCATTAGAGTCCGTAGGCATGCGGGAGGTTGTGATTTCGACACTCGAGACTGACCTTCTTGACCCATTTTTTTCGGCGGTTTCCTCTGAATTTACATTCCCAAAATTCCTCTAAACTCATTTCACATTTTAACAAATATACAGGGCTATTCAAAAACAAAGAACACATTTTAAGCATTTATTTCTTCCAAACTACAAAAGATAGAAACATGATTCCAACGTTCATGGACAGAGAAAGGTTTACAATTGAAATAGCGAGGATAGAAGTTCCAATCACGGCCACATTGGCTCAATTTCTCTTGTGATTTGACCATTGCTATAACGATAACAATGAACGGTGTCGCTGCTATTTCACTACAAACAACAGTGTTGTAAAATACTCCGTGTGATTTTTATCTATGGGGTTACGTAAAAGACCGTGTTTGTATCCCTCCTATGCCTGACACTCTTGAAGATCTATGACATCGAATTGTTGAAGCTGTGAATTTGATAACTAAAGACCAGCTGATTCGTGTGGCAAGAAATGAGCCACCGTTTTGACATTTGTCAAAACACGGTGCTAATATTGAATGCATAATATAAAATTGTAAACTTTTCCCTTTCCATGAGCGTTGGAATCATATTTCTATCTTTTGTAGTTTGGAAGAAATAAACGTTTGAAATCTGTTCTTTCTTTTGAATAGCCCTGTATATCTCATTAATAAATGACTGGGGAGTCTGAGGCTTACCCTACGTTTCTGGATCTTTTTTTCAGATTAAGTCCATACAACATTCTTTCCATGGCAGCAAACGCATCACTGATACGATCCCTGAAGCTCTGATTCTGTCGAGTTCGTTCATTAGTAATTTGTCTATCGCAAATGTGCTTAAATTCCACAAGGTGAGATTTCTTTCCTAATTTCTTCGTTTATTATCTAGTGACACATTCAGTAAAATCATTTTGAATATCTCTCGAAGTTCCTTTAAATCCTGAGGTGGATTTAAAATTCTCTCTTAACTGTGCTGCGTGCCCAAGTGATTCAAGATAATAATTGTCTTTATCAGCAGAGCCTTCATTCACGTCGTGCCCACGAATGGAAGTTCTCTTTTCCCTAGGTAACACAGCACTTGAATTAATCGTCTATTGCGACTTACTGATAAGCCATAATCGATTCTACATTTTCTAAAAAGAAGAAAGCGCTTGCTGTTGGATATATTCTTTTGGAAACTTGATGTTCACGTGCTCTTGATGGTTTTTGCATTATTGGTAAACCGTAACAGATAGACCAAATCTTACTATAGACAAATATAGATATTTTTGAAACACACAATTTATGTCAAATTATCTTTTTTGTGAAATGTGCCATTTCGGAGATATTCCTTATTATTTGTCAGAATTTTGCAATACTTGTAGACCGTTCTCATATGGCAGGTCGTTATTCACTTTTTTATCTCTCGGTCATGCAAAGAGAACGGAATTTTAAGTCATAATATACTGATCACTGTTAAAACATTTGATTATCCCTTAAAGCCTACTGTATTCCCTTGCACCTACAAGAAAATTAGCAATAAGATATCTACAAATGTTTTTCTCAATTAACAGATAGAGAATAAGATAGAGGAGTAAGTGTTTGTAAGAATATTGTGTACAAGAGTAGAGAAAGTCATATGAGTATAACACAGCGGATTTGAGCCCGCAACCTTGGGATCAGTAGGCCAGTGTCTAACCAACTGAGCCACCCAGACCGACAAAACTTATGGGTATCAGACTTTTAGGCCGTGTAGTCAGTGCAAGGTTTACTCTATTTTACACAGAAGGAGCTCTAGCTACAAAGGATCGTAAATGGCTAGACAGAAGTGCTCGCCGAATATCCCAGCACTGGTACTGTACTGACATACTCCGATACTGTCACTGTTAACTAACTTCGGTTGGAGCAGGAGAACACGCACACGGCCCATGACCTACAGATGTGGTCGCACAAGTCTCTCACTGCGCAATTAGTACTGATGGGACATTGCTTTGGCTTGGATCACAATCCTCTATCAATATCGTAATGTGCTGTATGAGTTCTACATGCTTGGGCGCCGCGGTAAAGTGCACGACTCGCATTCGAGGAATCCCGGGTTCGATCCCCGGCGAACGCCCATTTCATAGGAGCTTGTGGCTAGGATCAGGTGGCGTCAGATGGGTTCGAACGGTAAACTTTAGGGACCCCGTTCAAACTTGCGCCTGCCATCATCCACATCTGGTCCTCCTTTGGGTCTCTCTTCTCGTCCCTCCCTCCTAGGGGTCCCAGTAGAAGCACAAAGAGCCGCTTGGCCTAAGTGTGGTGTACTGCCCTGGTTGTAGCTGTCCCTCTGTAGTATGCATCTAACCTTTAACAAATAGTAGCATAGCTTCACATTGTTTTTTTCGGGAAAACTAGATTTTACAGTACAGTTTATCTGATGATAATGTCTCTGTGGTGTTGTCACACAAGCTACATAACTGCACTTTGCACCACTTATATACACTTTCCACTAAATATTTATTTGTTATGTCTATTTTATTATCAGGTTTTGTTTGTACATTTGGGATTAGGACTTTGTTTCTTAAAAGGCTGCGCCGTGACCTAGTGGTTACACCGTTCAAATATCTCTAAGGCGGCCCGACTTCGATCTCAGGGCTCCACATGTGTTTGTGGTGGACGAAGCTGCGTCTGGGCGGGTTTTCTCCAGGTTGTCCGGTTTCCCCCGGCACTCGTTCCGCAACTGCTCCATCATCACCTTTCCAAGCATCCATTTCGCCTGTATTTTATGTGGTCCTTTTCCTCGCACTCTTACCTCGTGCTGGTGTTTGTAACACTGTTGATAGTGGTGGAGGTAGAAGTGTGAATGTGGATGCTGGTAGTATTGATGGAAAGGGTGGCGGTGGCGGTGGCGGTGGCGGTGGCGGTGGCGGTGGCGGTGGCGGTGGCGGTGGCGGTGGCGGTGGCGGTGGCGGTGGCGGTGGCGGTGGCGGTGGCGGTGGCGGTGGCGGTGGCGGTGGCGGTAGCGGAACTGGCGGTGTTAATATTGTTGTTGTTGTTGGTGGTGGTGGTAGTTCTGATAAGTATAACCTTGACGGGAGTAATAGCGATGGCGGTGTTGGGGTGTTCGTGTTGCTGGTGCTGGTGGTAGTAGCGGCGTTTAGCATAACTGGTAAACCGTTAAAGATAGACCAAATCTAGATCATGCTAAAATACACAGTTTATGTCTGAATAAATTGTTTTGTAGGGTGAACCATTTCGGAGATATTCTGTTATGCGTGTGAGTTTCGGAAAACTTAAACTCTCGTGAAATGCAACATAGCTGTTCATTTTTTTATGTGTTAAGTGTGCAAAGAGAACGGAATCTCAAAGCTTTAAAAGATTTGACTATCATACAAAACCTACTGTATTCTGATATTTCTCTTGCACCTACAAGGAAATAAGCAATAAGATAATTTGTACAAACGATTATCTTAACTAACACGAAGAAGATATAGGAATAAGAGTTTGTAAGAATGGTACGTACAAGAGTAGAGAAAGTCATGTGAGTGCAACACATCAGATTTTTTATTTGTGGTCCATATTACCCGAGTATTTCAAACCGCTAAAGGAAAATGCTTGTTCGCTGTTGCATGTTGGACTGAATTATCCAAAACATTGTGTTGAGAAAACTAGGTCTGTGATGGCAGTGGCATAATATAATGCAGACATCTCTCTCTATAGTACTAGTTAAAGCAAGTGCGAGGTTTATTGAGACCCAATTGATCCTATTAAACCACTTCGCTGACGAGTCGAGCTTCTGTCCACTGTAAACACTATTCTAGATTGTTGCAAAACGGTTGCCTAATACAGCTGCAAATTTCAAGTTTTAGAATTTTGACTTTGGGAAACCTGGCCCTGAAGGTCACTCAGTCTATATACAGGTCGTAATATTCCGCGCAACCAGCGTCCTGTAGTGCTGACTTCAGATGCTTTATGGCGAGTGCAGAATTCAGGGTGAGGTGACAGAATATGAAGGTTGTTCGGACCTGAGGAGAGACGACAGCAGAGGGTAGGGTCTCTAACAAGTATACATATAAAGTCTTTCAACAAGAGTGTCCTATCTTTGAACTTAAAACACGTTCTATAAATGATAGACGTTTATTTCTTTTTTAGTTTGGAACATAATTAATGCCATTATGTGTGGAAGAGAACATCAGTTAAGTGACCGCCGCGACTTCGTTGGGTTGGACGTATTCGGTTGGTTCAATTTTAAATGTCAAAAGAACGTAAATTAGGTCCAACTTCACGAATAACACGCATGATGTTATTCATAAGATCATTTACTGTTTCTGGCTTGTTGGCATAAACTCGAGATTTAACATAACCCCACAAGAAGTAATCCAAGGGCGTTAAATCACAGGATCTCGGGGGCCAGTTAATATCACCATCACGGGAAATGATGAAACATCTGAACTTCTCCTTCGATTGTTTCGAGAGCAGTATGACGTACCACCATCTTGCTGGAACTAGATGTTTCTGAGAACCGTACCATCCAATTGAGGCCAAAAATAGTCCCTCATAAGAGCCCGGTATCTTTCTTCATTGACAGTTAGAGCTTCTCCACCTTCGTCTTGGGAAAAATATGGACCAGTAATTAAATCATGCCAAAATCCACATCATACAGTAACTTTTTGAGGATGAAGTGTCGTTCTTGAATCTGCATTGGATTGTGATTGCTCCAACAGCGGCAATTTTGTTTGTTAACAAAACCATCCATCCAAAAGTGGGCTTCATCGCTGAAGATGATTTTTCGACAAAACTCCGGGTCAGCTTCCAATTGCGCCTTAGCCCAGTCAGCGAATACACGGCGCAACCTATAGTCGTTGGGCTTTAGTTCTTGAGTTAACACCATTTTGTAAGAGTACAACTTCAAATCCAGATGCACAATTCACCAAGCCCCAATTCTTGCGCTCGCTGAGAAATTTGTTTCCGTTCTCGCACACAGTCTCACGAACGGTGCCTATATTTTCGTTGCAACGCTTTACGTCGATTACGTAAAGGCGTTCAGAACCACTTCTTTCAAATTTATCGATCAAACGCCAAATCATCCTCTCGCAGGGACGATTATGCATATGGTAAACTTCACGCAACACACGAAAGGTTTAGTGAACAAATGATCCATTTTGATAATAAATTTTCACAATTTCTACGCGTTGCTGATTGCTGCAACGTTCCATGGCTATCTCTCAATAACAACTGTAACCAAATGAAAAAAATTACTACTGCAACTCAATAACAACGGCAGCTATCACGTGTTAAAGATTGGACACTCTTGCTTATGAACTCGCGGTGGCGGCTCATACTCCGGCTCCTCTCCTCCCTGCAGCCTCTAGGTGCCCTGATGGGCCTGGGGCTCGTATATTTCCCCCGATCTGGAGGACGAAGGTTTACAGACATAACCAAGCAGATGAAAGGTGAAATGAAATAAGCAAGATGAAATGGGAGGACAGGAATTTTTGGAGGGGGGGCTGTAACTACACTTCCCAACATTCGCCTAGCACCTCGAGGAAACCCAGGCTCAGGAAGGTTGGCCACGGGAATCGAACCCACGACCTCCTGTTACCGCGAAGCCATCTCTACGGTTTGCAGTAGCTATAACACCCGCTGACTTTCGTTGCACACGATGCAATGTCTCTGTCCCCCTGCATTGGCCGAAAGCCAACAGATTTAAATGATCGACGAAGAAAACACATACAGACATGTTATTTAATACATATTGGAATTCATACTCATAGTTATAGAAATAAAATGATAATTACTTGTAGAGAACAAACGTTGTGGCTTAAGACGAAAATGTCGCCAGATGGTTAGAAAGGAAATTGAACGCAGATGGCAACCATGAAAGAAGCAGCATCTTTAAGAATGAACCATGAAGGGTGGGCCAGTGAATGTTCGTAACATGCAGGAATTTGCCTTTTGGCCAATAAAGTAGCTAAGCTAGGAGTCCACCTTTTACTTTTTTGGCAAAGACTTTCGGTCTTTAAATAATAAAACAGCTGTTTGTCCTTGTATAAAGTGTAAACACTTATCTTGTGAGCTTTCGCACGCTTCCTTACCTTAGTGTTGTATACAAATATCTCGTTAGCTATTTGGTGTAAATCTTCAAGAAAGTATGTATCATTCTCACCCAATTTTCTCCCACATCAAAACGTCAGTTGATCCCTTTTATATTGTAGTATTCATATAGAAAGCGAATCATCAACGCATTATACATTTGTGATTAGAAATATTCTCAAATTAATCATTTGCATTATTTGCAAAACAAAACAAATTGTCTGCATGTCGTACGTCAGCTTTTTAAATCTTACTAATGATCCCCCGTGCATTTGACTAATTCTGCAGTCTAGCATTCTGGCTTTTCAACCCAGTTTGGATTTCAGGCTAGGAGAGAATTATTCTCTATTCTCCTAAAGTCTGGAGGTGTGGCTAAAAGTGTGAATGTACATATTGCGCCACTCTGCTATTAGCTATTAAATTACCCTTCTAAATATCACTCTCCTTTGATTAATTCCTATCCGCCGAATCTTCAGGATAGCGCAAGTTCACATCAAACAACACGTGCATAGCTAACAATTTATTGAAACAACTTAAAAGTTTTAAACAATATCTATATGCTAAGTAAAACATTTCTAAGATTACATCGTATCTCGGGAAATTAAGAATACGAGAAAACAACAAATCATATACAAGAAGTCTTCTTTTATTTGTTTACAATAAACTTGACCTACACTAAATAAACATTTAAACTTGACCTACAGTATACAACACAAAACCCTGAATGCTCCTATATCATGACGGAAAATGGAATTACATTCTCTTTGATTCCTTTTCTTGGTAGAATCTCATCAGGAGTACGTCCCTGGTTCCTTTCAGCTTGCTGTTCTTAATTTCTTCTCCTTTACTTTCATTAGATTTTCCTTTTGCCTGTTTAGCTCCTAGTTTGTTACTGTCTGTTGCTGTTTACCAATAATTACTTTGGTAACATCCTTGTTTGTATTTTTCTGTTCCTTTACAGGTTAAGCTTCTTGCCTTTTTTGTTTAGAAACAGTTTTTATGGATTACTCTTTTTCAGCATCTTTTTAGCGGTCCCTTTTATATCTGCTTGTTCATCACTTGATGTATTTCCTTGCCCAACATGTGACTTTTTGCTTATCTTTAATTTTTCTTTTCTTGCCAGTTGGTTTCCGGTCATCGCCTGTATACGTGAGCTGGGCAAATGCAGTCTGTTCCGCAGATTTGAATCCAAACGCAAATACACGAACGGCACATATTAATACAAATCCTACTGGAAATGCATAATAGGGATTGACAACTTCAGACAGTTCCATTTTCCATGTCCTCTTCTGTTCAACTCCACTGTTTACGTGAACACTAACCGTTTCACTTTCAGGGCATACCCCTTCTGGCTGTTCCCAAGTCTATAATAATTTCTTACATCCAACGGTATTACTCTTAATACCGTTACAATATGTGTGTTATTCAACACTTGAAAACCTACATAGTTAAAATTTAACGACAGGAACCATATAAATACAATAAATCAAGACGTCAACCTCAGTACGCATAAGCAATTGTACCCTTAAACAATGTTGCCTACACGATCTTAAAAAATTAATGCGTTGCACTTGAATGGCTTTCTCTTTTCTTCTTCTTTGTCTGTTTACACTTCCTGGAAGACCGATAAACCATAGGACTTCATGTTCAATATTTAATTTGAATGTTTTTACTTATTACACTTCTGGATGTGCACGCACATGTTACTTTTTCAAAATAGATGCGAGAATAACGTCTCTAAATCAGAATGTGCATTTAACGACAAAGCGTCACTTGCAATCGATATCTAAGTGGAGTGATCGGTGTGTCCAGGAAGTTGCTATTCAGGCAGTTTGACAGCGACTACATATTGCCATTATAAGTTTGTGACAGTAAGAGCCCCCCGATATGCCTCCAATTTACAGTTTCATGTTACCGACAGGAAGTGGCCACTCAACAAAGCGCCAAAATATTTGTCCATTCCCCTCGACTCTGGAAGTCAGAAAGCTGGAAAGATAAATCACTAAATCAGCTTTGTCAAAAACGGTCAAGACGGGTCAGAACTAGAGTTGTGCTCTACCAAAATTTAACTTTTGATGCATGCCACAGTTTTCATGAAAATTCATGTTTGGTAAATTCAAAGTCTCCTAACATGTATAATTTTGCACATAACTATACTACTTAATCGAAACATACCTACGAGAAAGTCCCATCCGTTGTTTGTGCATTAAATCATTCTCAAAATCTGTTACTTTGATTTGTATAATCTTATAAATAATTGTAAAAGTGATGCAGAGTCGTAACCATCAGTTGTACATATTTAATATCTGTCATCTCTCCCATATAGAAAATAAAAGTATAGGTCGCTTCTGGTGCAGATATCTCAAAGTATGCCGCCGTTTTTGGAAGATGACAGCACGTCTGCGATTGAAACGGAAATTGAAAAATACGGTCTCACAGATGGAGCGTATAAGATGCTAGCTCTGCAGTTTAGCACGTTCAAAGCAGATATAGCCAGATACACTTTTCAGAAATAAGGAAGGTCGTTCTAAAGTTCACTAGGGGTATTTAGAGCCCAAGTTTGAAGGATTTATCATATAACTTTACTCTAGCGTTTATTTAAGTAACTTAATGCAGCAAACACTCATTTACTCGTATAGCTGTGAATGACATTGTTTTTCTTACAAAACATACGAGGGCTGTCCCAGAAGTACCCGACCTGACGTATAGATAGCGGTTGTTGTTTCAAATGAACGAGTGGTAGAAACTACCAACCTTATAAAGCTTAGGTTTGCAGCTTCACATGCTAAGCCGTTTAGTGTGTATTTGTCAGCCATCAATATTGAATGCTTTCAGTGATTTGTAAACATGGATAAAACTGGTCATTGTTATGTGATACAGTACTTTCTCTTGAAAGGTCTTAGTCCAACTAATATTTAAGGTGAGCTAAATTCTACTCTGGGGAAGACTGCTTCTTCGTTTTCAGCAGTAAAATATTGGGTGGCAGAGTTTAAGCGAGGCTTTACGAGCTGCCAAGACGAACCTTACAGCGGTCAGCCAAATGAGGTGGCCGCACCAGAAATTATAATAAAATCCACAAAATGATATTTGATTACCGTGGACTGAAAGTGCGCGAGCATCAAGCATTCAGACTAAGCATTTGGACATGAGAAAGCTGTGCGCAAGATGGGTGCCGCGTTTGCACACAATGGAACGAAAACAACGTCGTAAGAATATTACAGTTGAGTGTTTGGCGATGGTTGACTGAGTTTTTGCAACGATTCTTAACCATGGACGAAACATGGGTTCATTATCTCACACCTGAGACGAAAGAAGAGTCGAAATAGTGGACTGAAAGGGAAGAATCCGCTCCAAAATGGTGGAGACAGCTCCATCTGCGGACAAGGTCATGGCGCCAGTATTTTTTTTTTGGGGGGGGGGTATGCACGTCAGATAATTTTCATTAATTACCTCCAAAAAGGAAAAGCAATCATTGGCGACTATTATAAGAAGCTATTGCACCATTTGAGTGACGAAATCAAGCAAAACCGGCCACATTAGTGAAAAAGAAAGTTTTGTTTCATTAAGACAATGCACCAGTTCGTACATCTATTATTGCCATGGTCAAAAACAATTAAAGTACGAATTGCTTTCTCATGCAGCCTATTTGCCAGATTTAGCCCCCTCTAATTACTCCAAACTTGAAGGAGTAGGTTTGGGGGGTAAGATTTGCCAAAAATAAATAGGTGGGGTCTGCAGTTGATGGTTATTTTGCAGAGCTCGAAGGTTCTCTCTATAAACAGGACATCATCGCTGGGAAAAGTGTATTGAAATTAAGGGATATTAAGTAGAGAAATAATTTTTTTCCCAAAAGCTTTATGCTTTCTTTGTTAGGCCGGATACATAACATTGTAATTTCATCACAAATGAGTTGGATCTATTCAGTTCATAAAATTTTAAGTTGAAGTAAAGAGAAATTTTGGCGCATTGAACAAAATTATACTAAAATCAAAGTTAATGGTGAATTATACATTCATATACACTATCTGAAACATATTAAGAGATGTATTACAAACGAGTAAATAAATAAGGAGTCGAGAGATCAATAAAGAGCTAATATCCGTCGATGCAAAATATGTTGTCATTAAATGGCTCTCCTTGCACGAGACTCGTATAAAAAGGACATTCATTGGCAGGATTCCTGCTCGAAATTAAAATATACATCAAAGAGGACTCACCGTCGGTATTATATTAAATTTGCAATGTATTTTGTTTACTTTGAAAGATGACCATATTACACAACCTGTTCGGAATTTGTTAAAATGCCTGCAGTTCATTATATATTGTGAAATGAAACACAAACGTGTACAACATACTTTTACTTCCTCTACCACGTGCGAGTTTGTAGCAGGTAAAGAAGATATTGCATTCCATCCAAAAATTCGATACCAAGATTTCGTAGAGATAAATGTTGAAAAGTCCCCTGAATCCTAGAGGGTTTTTTTCCTTTCTCTACTACGCACAGTAAGTGGAGGAAGTATTGTATTCCACCTAAAACTTAGAACTCGAAATTTCACCAGAAATGTTTTAAGACCTCCGAATCCAGGAAAAAAAAAACTTTTTAGAACTGTGTGTGTGTGTGTGTGTGTGTGTGTGTGTGTGTGTGTGTCTGTGTGTGTCTGTGTCAGTTTGTGGACAGCATAATTCAAAAAGGAAACGACGGTTAAAAACCAAAGCTGTAATTAAGTTTAATATCTTTTGCGACACGAAGATTGAAGAAAATTCCTTCTCCTAAACCACTCTTAACGTGGGAAATTTTCCAAAATTTTGATTTTCACGAAAATGGTCGAAACGGTTTTGATTAAAATGCCATTTGTTTAAAATATTTTTATGACAAATGAAATGTATGTTTTGAATTTTCTGAATGTAGCCTATGTAGTCCTATTTACTCTGGATAACTTCTGCATAACTGGTAAACCGTAAGAGATAGACCAAATGTTACAATACAAAAGATTTAGATTTGGTTATGTCCAAATGATTTCTTTTGTGGAGTGAACCTTGTTGTTTGTGTGAGTTTTAGAATACTTAAACTTTCGTCAAATGAAAGATCGTTACACATTTTTGTGTGTCTTAGCTCATATGTAAGAGAAAGACTAGACTACCAGATGGCAGGCTGAGAACAGCCCGAGGTGTGTCATCCGTGTACCTGCCCTTTTAGGGCTTAACCACTGCATGACGGGATTAGGATGTTATAGGATGGCTGGTAAAGAATGAGGATTGAGGATTGTTGGGAGGTAGCATTTTTATGCTCCTCGTCGGATGTTACTTTCAGCATGCAACTGCCGTTGGGCACTGCTGATGGGTGGTCCAAATATGGATGTTTGGCGAAATGTTTTGGACTTCCAAACTACTCTTGGAAGGACTGTAAGGAGTTCAGCTTGCGCTGTTGATGGGGTAGCTCCTGTGCTACCGGGGGTGCCCGCAAGCCATGCGGGGAACCCGGTGTCGCACAAGCGTGCGTTCTCTAGGGATATAGTCCCCAAGAGACCTAACCAGGGCGCTCCGATGTTGTGGAAACTGGTCGTAGAATTTAGTTGCCCGGCGCCTAATTTCGTCCTCCACGTACGGGAGGGACGAGGCTTCGTGCAGTAGTCTCGTAGGGAATCTGCGGTATACAGAATAGATTACACGAAGACCTCTATTCTGTATACGTTGCAGGCGCAGGAGGTGGGTGTCTGCAGCCATGCCCCAGATTTCGCAGGCATACAGAAGGATAGGGATAATGAGAGCCCGAAAGAGACGTAGCTTCAAGGGGATTGGTATCCCCGACCGCAGCATAGGGTACAGTGAGGCAATTGCCCCGCTGGTCCGCGCTGATAGGTCGTTGATGTGTCCCCGAAAAGTTAGGCCCTTGTCGAGCTTTACTCCCAGGTAGGTAAGGGAATCTACCCACTCAATCCTTCGGCGAAGGTATGTGAATGTGGGGAAGTTGGCGGGAAAGCGGCATTTGGTGAAAAGTATGGCGCGGCTTTTCTCCGGGTTGATGGACAATCGCCAACGCCTACACCACTCTTGGATGAGGCGGAGGTGTCGCTGTATGGGGAGAAAGGTTCTGTGAGGGTGTTTATTTGTACAGTATAGCAGCACGTCTTCAGCATACTGGGCTATGTTAACGTGCTGCTCGGATGGAATGTCGGCCACATATACGCTGAACAGTGTAGGGGACAATACAGAACCTTCAGGGACTCCGCCTCTGATTGGCCTTCGTGTGGATTTGGTTCCCGCAACTGCGACCACAAAGGATCTATGTTTTAGGAATGAGTGTAGCAGGTGTATTAGATGTGTGGGTAACTCCAGTTGGATGAGTTTGTGAAGGAGACCGGCATGCCAGGTCTACTGTATTGCCATATTCCCCTTGCAACTAAAAGGAAATAAGCAATAAGATAATTTCTGCAAATGTTTATCTCAACTAACACGAAGAAGATATAGGAATAAGAGTTTGTGAGAATGGTTAGTACAAGAGTAGAGGAAGTCATGTAAGTGCAAAAATCAGATTTGTTAGAAGAAGGTCCGTGTGTGTGTGTCCTTATGTCTGTGAATGGCTTAACTCGAAAGTAAAAAATGGACTAAATACCAAACTGAGAATTCCGCATCTTCCAAGGATGTGACAAGAACATTCCTAAGAAAGCCCCCCAATCCAAACTACCATTCACATAGAAAAAGATTTGAATACTTTGATTTTCTCAGAAATGGTTTTAACGATTTCAATTAAAATAACAGATATCTTTATGGCAAACGAAATATATTTCTTCAATTTTCTGGGAGTGGCCTCTTGCTTGTAAATGGTTTTTACACAATTAGTGAACCGCTAAAGATAGACAAAATCTTACTGCATAAAAACGTAGATGCACACAATTTATATCAATTTTTAGATAGCTCTTTTGGAGATATTCCTTGTTATTGGTTTGAACTTTCCAATATTTTCTCAAATAGGCAGTTTTATTTCTTTGTACGTTTCTTTTTCTTGTTTGTTTCTTCTTTTTTGTGTTCTTTTTCTTTTTTGTTTCTTTTTTATGTCATGGTCATGCAAAGATAATGAAATATTAAAACAATCACATAACAATCAGATCGTAAAAGATCTTACTATTGCTTAGCGTCCTGTATTTTCCTCTTCCCATTGTAATATAAGAAAATACATGAAGTAGATACAAAAATAAGTGTTTTTAAGTATAGTTTGTACAAGGGTAGAGAAAGTCATGTGAGTATAGAATCAACGTTTTCGCTTTCCTGGTAATGCGAAGAAAAGGGAATATTGAATCCATCACATAGCAAACGACCAACAAAATATTTTATTATCGCTTAATTGTACTGCATTACCCTATTCCCATTGTATAGTGCGTTTGTAGATCGGCCGGCCCGCCCGCCCCACAGCGGTATAGGACCGAACAAAGACAGGCGCGCCCACCGCCAAAGTTGCACTTAAACGACCGGCAAGTCTTGAACACTTAGTACTATACTAAACATACATTAGGCTTACCTGAATCACAACAGATGTTGAAATTGACGACTTGCAACGCAAACACATTCTCTGTATCTCCGAAAATAATTCTGGTTTACCGAAAATCGTCCTATTATTCTTAAAGTTCATCACACTACAAAACTTGGGTTTTGGTGTACAACCAGTGTGCGTAGAATTATCGCAATGCACGGCTGGGGGTTAAACAGAGGCAAAGTCCGCCTATAGTGGAAGGAGGAAAACCCAATCTCCTCTCTTCCGCAAACGTTGTACATCGCCAGATCCCAGGTATTCGCCGTGGACGAAGCGGCGTCTGAGCGGGTTTTCTTTGGGTTCTTCGGTTTCCCCCGCCACTCATCCCACGAACTGCTCCATCATCACCCTTCCAATCACCATTTGGCCTCAATTCATATTCTCTTCCTCACTCTCATATTTGGTGCTTAGTTGACCACCCGCTTGCAGGTCTTCACTCTGTACGATCCATTGTTTCTTCTGCTCCCCAAGAGGCGTCTGGCCCTAGGCACAGGCTTACTAGTCCTACATACGGGGAGGATAATCAGATGAAGTAATGCGAAGAGAACGGAATACCAAGGCCATCACATAGCTAACGACCCATAAAATATAAATACCACTCTAGTGTACTACATTACCTTATTCCCATTATACATATAAGGAAATTGGCTATTAAAACATTTGCACAAAAGTTCATCTCGATTAACATGACTTCGATAGAAGGATAAGGGTCTGCAAGGATAGCTTGTACAAGATTTAGCCCTAAAATTCATGTGAGTGCATGTGAGCGTTACATATTTTCCCCTGGTAATTGACAGCGTCGTTAAATAGCAAAATTGTTGTTATTGTTATTATTGTTATCACCATTATTATCATTATTATTATCTATTAATAATTATTAATAATTTACAATTTATTAATCATTATTTATTAATAATTATTGTTATTGTTATTATTGTTGTTACTATTGTTGTTATTATTGTTATTATTAGTAGTAGTATCATCATCATCATCATCATCATTTAGATTTTGTCCTCTGCTGCAGATGAAATTGGCCCCTTTTGGGCACCATTTGAGGAGATACAAAATTAGGCTTAGCTTCTTGTCTCTAAAGCCTGCTTTATGATTGTTGAAAGAGTTGAGTAATCGCCAGAACGTCAAACCACATTTATCACTAGTTACAGGCCGAATACGCTAATTAACTTAGATGGCTGCACGACGAGTTTACCTTGTTGACACTAGTTAAGGAGAAATTAACTTTAGAATGTGGCGGCAGATTACGAGATGAATATCTAAAAATACATTTCATCTGTGAACAAGTACCAGCAACATGCGCGAGACACTGCTACTCATAAAACTAATTATACAGTTCCGAGCTTTCACAAAATAAATGAGAACGTCAGCTTCTTGAAGACGCATAAGTTAGAGCCTGGGTAAAAATAACGCCCTTCTGCTGAAAAAGGAGCGAAAGAGAGCGAGAGAGAGAGTAAAGCTAGATGACTATGCACTGCCGTATGTAAAGCACTACTTTATGTTATCTACAAGGTAACCGCGTCATAACGTTTTTCATATCTATTCATTTAGCCAAGCATCTCTTTTTCATTTCATAATGCTTTATATTACTGCCTTCTTTATACTTCTTTTCTGTTACTTTCTTTCTTTAAAAGGAAGAAGCTAAGGCCTCTTGCACATGATCTTTCAATTCAAAATTTGCAAGAAATATCGGACTTCTCTCTGTTATACGTAAGAAAGGAAATGGCAATGATTGTAAAAACTATCGCGAAATCATAGTAACCAGTATTTTCAGTCGCCTTTATGTGAAAAAATTGAAGAATATGTTAGAACAAAAATATAAAGTCATATAAACATAAGAAGCGACATGATTTCGAACTGGACGTTCAACCATAGACCACATTAGTGGTCAACTTAGTTCAAGACAACTTATTGAAACATTTGATGTGTTGCACTCACATAACTCACAAACTCTTATTCTTCTATCTTCTTCGTGTTAGTTGAGATAAACATTTGCAGAAATTATCGTGTTGCTCGTCTTCTTGCACGTGCAACGGGAATATGGAAATACAGTAGACTTTGTGCGATACAGGGTTGCCAACATTTAAAAGTAAAATTAACGTACCAGCCACTCAAAATTATAGATTTGGATTCAAAATTATCGTACATCATAAACCAAAATGCTATAACAATAAAAATATCAGTATAACACTTATGAAAATGTAATGGTAATTATGTTTATGGTATCTATTTACAAGGTTGATGACCTCAACCAGTAAAACAACTTTAGCACTTATGCTTTCGCACTATTCATCTGAAAGTTCATCTTCCTTAACTGTTGCAGCATTATACAAATTTTTTGATTTAACCTGTAACATCTTCTCGGTGACTTGCAGATTTTCGGACTTACCACATTCTTCCATAAGGTGAGATGACCGAATAAGTCCATTTACCGTATCTAGAGCCAATCTGTTTCTAACTTTGATTTTTATTAAACCAAGTTAAGAAAAAACTCTTTCACAAGAAGCGCTTCTGTGGGACAACGAAATCAGTGACAATAATGTAAAGGCCGCTAGTTCTTTGAAATCAGTGTTTCCACCAAGGTGACGTGTTTAACAGCACTCCAGAAACTGTCAGGTTCAGGCATGTTCCTTATTTCACACGGAGTATCACTTATTCCGAGTTTTCTCCATTGATCATCAATTTTGTGAACAGTGCCTTCTTCATTGAGATTACCAGATCTGGGCACACTGGCAACAAGAGGACAAAGGGTAGAAGGATTAGTAGGATATGAAATGGTTACCTCAGAGGGTTGGAGACAGGCCATAAGAGTAAAACAGGTGTCGCTATTTGTAATTTCATTTCTATAGTGTGACAAACCATTGAAAATTACATTTCGCCGGTATCGAAACTATGGTACACCCCTATAATATAATCGTACGAGTTGACAACCATCAGTACAAACATTCAAATTATCGTACACCCCCATAATTATCGTACGGGTTGGCAACCCTGGTGCGATAGTCAGTTCTTTTAAAGCTTTCAAATTCCGTTCTCTTTGCACGGTTAACATATAAAAATGAATATTTTATATGACAGAAGTATAAGTTCTCCAAGACTTACACAAATAATCAGGAATGTCTCCGAAATGATCCACTCTACAAAAAATGTATTAGGCGTAAATTGTGTGTTTTAGGAAGATCTACATTTTTTTTATAGTAAAATTTGGTGTATGTATCTCTTACGGTTTACCAGTTATGCAAAAGTCATTTAGAGTAAATAGGACTTCATGCAAAAGATCTAATCATGGAAAATGTAAAGGAAGATATAAACATTGCAACGAATATACATATTTAGGGATCAAAATAACGAAAGATGGAAACCATGAGGAGGATATAAATGGCAGAATCAACAAGGGAAAGGTCAGAATTATCACAGTGTTTTATGGAATAAGGATATTACAATTAAAATAAAAACAAATATATATTTCTCGTACAAAAAAGTAATCACACATGGTTCAAATACTTGATATTTGAAATCAAGAACACTAGCTAAATTAAACTCTACAGAAACCTATTTTTGGCGACGATCTACAGGAATCTCAAGGAGGGACGAAATCAGAAATGCAGTTTATAAGGGAAAAATGAAAGTAATAGGTTCATTGGTAAAAGAAATTAAAATAGAACAATTAACATGGTTTAGACATGTGAAAAGGATGAGATGAGGACAGACTACCAAAGAAGATACATGAATGGACTCCAGTGGGACGTAGAACGAGGGGAAGACATAAGGAATGACACTTACAATGAAAGAAAGGAGATTAGAACATGGATCCTGGGATGACAGAGGAGTGGACAAAAAAGTATACAAGTAGTTCCTAAATGAGTTCAGGAAAATGAGAGACATTGTAATCCTGGAATAAATAAATTGAGAAATATTTGACAAGATTTGACAATGACAGAAATGTGTACTTACAGGATGTCTGTTTCCCTAACTAAACATCGTTAGAACACATTCATAATAATTTTACTGAATTTACTGCTGGAGTCGCGTTATAACAATTTGCAATGAAATGTTCTTTGTGTAATATGATATAACATTTTCACTTAGTATAACACACGAAATCAGATTACGATTAATTCTCGGTTAGGGGCACACGCCCTGGTAGAACACATTGGTCCCGCGGGGCCTAGTACGCCCGTACTATATTTTATGTACATTGTTATTTGTTTTAAATTGAGTTTTTCCTTCATTCCCATGTTTACCTTCATTTAGTTAAATATACCTGGCTTTTATCAGCACTATCATACAGATAGATCAAAGACTGATGAAACGTATTATGAATACAATATACTTATTTGCACTACTCTACATAGAAGTATAAGAAATTGTGATGTTCAGGTACAGAATTTGTAATTTGAAATGCGTTGTCAATAATATTAATAACAACAACATTGATATCTTTGACAAGCATATGATGGTATCTGTAAAATACATGTTACCACATCCTCTTCTTCAGGATCAGTTTCTGAATCTACAGATATCGTTTTCAGTTTGTGTTCAGAATTGAAATTATCTGATTCATACAAGATGGCTTATCCATGGATCATCACAAGGTACATGATGCAATTCTCACAAATCCTTGGGATGTTGTAGTTTTTACTTCTGTTTGTGAGAAGTAGTAACATACTACTTGTAATGGAAAAGCAATGTTGCACAACTAACGAGGAAACAAATATTTCCAATATGAAACCACAGTAGGCGCGCAGGATCTGGTTGTTCTGTGCGACTTGCAGTTAAAGAAATAAACAGATGAGGTTGTTGTTACAGCAAATAATCGAGTAAAGTCTAATGTTAAATGTCCTAGTCAGGCAATTACGTAGGTGCGCTCGTTCACAAACTATAGCGTTTAAATAAACCTAGGGGTCTCTCAGGCCTTTAGTGACCAACGGAGTGTTAAGGGATACAGTAAAAATAATACGAACTTATAAATTTCTTCAGTCTTGGTCTTCTTCATCTTGTGGTAATCCACGGAGCCTACAACGTAGACTTTAGCTTTCGAGATATCTTCAAAAGCATTTAATATTTAACATTCACACGACTTACTCCACTTATGAAAAATCAATTAGAAAATACAGAGAGATCCAAGTACATGTGAACCGCTACACGGTGTTTTTCCACTGCGAAAGCGCAAATACGATAACAACAGCTGATGTACACAAGGTCACGAGCATCACTTGTTTTTCTCTGCTCTGCTCACAATCAGTATTGAGCTGACGCGATATCGTGCGGCTGCATTATTACCAGTGTGCATTATTATTTAGTCCTGTTCTTAGTCACAAAGTGTATTATGGCTCAGCATTTGCATTCTACCGCACGTGTATTTTATTATGATTTTTTTCGAGTCAACTATTGTCGCTCGTACATACGAGAATACAATTTTACGCCCCTTTTTTAGAGAACTGACCGATAGGGAGCGTGATTTTGCCTTTTTTCAACAAGACTCTGCAAAAGCTCATATAGCCAATCTTTCGACGAGAACAATTGAAAGTGTGTTTTAGGACAGAATTATTAGTAGAAATTTGTGGCCCCCTCGGTCCCCCGCCCTAACCCCCTATAATTTCTATCTCTAGGGTAATTTAAAGCATAACGTGTACAAAACAAACCCACACACCCTGGAAGAATTAAAACAAAATATGCGCCAGGAAATTGCCAGCATTTCTCAACATGAACTATGGCAAGTGATGGATAGTTTCCTATAGAGGTGCCAAAAATATATGGACAACGACGGTGGCCAGATTCAGCATCTGCTATAATTATATTGGTAAGTAAAGCCGGTTCACAGTCTTTTGGATCACCCGTTACTTAAATAAAAATGCTATTTTATCCACATTACTTTATTCATGATAGTGTCTGTCTTAATTTCGTATTAAACTATATTATTGCCTTACATGTAGGTAAGTAACATTCATAAACAACATTCAACTACTTCTATCACAAGTTTGATTTTGTTAGTAAAAGAGCTCATCCAAAGGAGTAAAAAACCAGAGAACCAGCAAATTTTAAAATGCATTCCATAAGATGATGTCTTTCTACTTTGAAAAATATAAATAGAAACATTTCGGTTAGTACTACTATGAAAACTATGACATAAGTAACACGTTTTTGCTATAATAACATTATGAATCTCCTATGATTTCCAAGTTACATAAAATTAAATGAGAATAAAGAGGACTTCAAAGACTTTACAAAGAAATTTCCAGATATATGCTTCAAATGGCATAGCGCTATCTGTCATGAAATCAAAATCCTTTGAGACATTTTTGAAAAAATAAAAACCAACCATAGCTTTTTAAATATAAGGTTGAAAATCCTCTTATTTTTAGCCTATTTGAATCAGCTAAGGACTTTATATTTATCTAGTTTTTGTTTTAGCGTTATTCCGTCTCCCCCCCCCCCCCCCCCCTCTCTCTCACTTTCGTACACACACAAATACATTTTTGCTCTAAAAATGCACTTTTGAACTCATTGGACCTCAAAAAGTGTATTAATGGTAAAACCCGGATGGCCCACTTTGGTGTGAAATACAATACCTCTCTAATCATAACAGTAAACAGATAGAGAAAGTTTGAGTTCATCAAGAAGCTGATTCCAGCAAAGTGCACGGGCACAATACAACTTGTCGATATTTTCATTTTGCGTCCATTCAAAATATTTTGTGAAATTTATCACAGATACAGTGATATGTAATATATTGACGACAGCCGACACTTGCTAGAACGTTCAAGGGTAGAATAACGAAGGACTCAAGGACACAAAGTATCCACTTCGGAGCTCTTAAGAAACAAAAGAAATGTCATGTTGAAATAACATGTGGAAATCATTAAATCTACAAGAGCAAAATATATTTTTAAAATGGTTAAGGCTAACAGAAAGGTTATTTAACAGAAGTTGTATATTGTATTGTAGTTTTAGTGCTAATTCATGATATCCAGTTACAATAAAATCCGGTGCGCAAATAACATAAAGTTCATACATATATTTGTAAGTCCCTATTAAGAGTTTCTTAAGGTAAAAACAGTAACTTAAAAAGTACGTCATGGTGTTTCACATATCACATTTAGTTTACCTAACTTTCGATATTTTTGTGCTTTCACATACACGTGTGTAATGTTTTAATATACTGTTTTTCTTACAGGGAGCTATTATGTTGAAATTTCGATATCGAATTTTTATGTCGAATACAGTAATTACACAAGCTCGTGTAGACCTATTTGGCAGTCTAAAGATTAAATAATGATTGTTATAACGAATTAATAAATATCTATGTTATTCATCACACTTTATTTCGGTTTGCAGGATAGAAGAACTTCAGATAGAGATAATTTAGAAAAACATTCTTAAATGAAAAGCCGATGCACTAGTGGTAAAATAGTTTTGAAAGTGAAATTGAAGTTGTAAAAAATATACGATAATGTGATTCTGAATACAATCTTTTGAACCGACGGCAAGAAAGGAGGGAACAACAAATCAGCAGACCAAACAACAGAGTTCGTTAACTGCTGTTTTTAGGGATGGAAACTTGAGTATTCTGCCTTTTACATCTCATCCCGATAAGACTACATAATTAAAGGTCTTCAAAAGTTAGACTTGGAAGCTTGAGTTGCGGACGGATACGAGATAATTTATCTCGCTCAGAAAGGACAGCTATTTTACTTTGGAACTAAGTTAAACCAATTTCTGAACCTGTGCTGGAAGTACGGGATATTCCAAGATGTTATTTACGAGGGCACAGAATGGCGCGTTTTGAGGCAGCAAGAAAGAACTCAGCGATTACCAAATGATATATACATGAAATGCTCCATTTGAAACACTTTATCGACAATAAGTTATTTTAATTGCTGATATCTCCTTTGTAAACAAGCAATAGTTATTTTAACAATTCTAATTAAACAAATACACTCAGTGCTCTACAGTAATAGAATAAAAAATATAATTAATTATAACCCTATTTCCTACAGTAAAAAATATAATTTTAACATTTCCCACTATTAGCTACTAAACCCCAGCAGCTATTTAAACTGGAAATTTACCCAATTTACTCCTCCCTCTTGGAGTTGCTTATTTCTATTACTTCCCTTTACATTTAACCTTTTATTTTACACACGCACGTAATGGGGAAATTTATTATGGGCACTATTTACTTTTATCACTTTCCATTTTCTCTATTTACTCAACTTCTTTTAACCATTTTAACCTTGTTTTTCCTAAATATGTCTCTGCTTTCTCCATATAATCATCTGATCTTGAATTAAAATAGTTCCTAAATTTTAACTAATGGAAAAATCTTTCCATTTTTGGGTATTAAATTCTCTCTCCGTTTTTCTATAGCACTACATTCCAAAATATGGCGTTAGTTTTCACAGAATCTACCACATTTCATGCATCTCCCCCGCTTTTCATCCCTATAATCTCCTTTGTATATGAATTAGCACATACATGTTGAGTCGAACTTCTGGATATGAAATATTGCTTCTGATTTCTGCATTTTTGCAACCCTTAATACCGCCTTTTTAGTAATAAGTGCTTTCCTACGGTACATGATCTATTAAATCTATATACTTTCGATACTTTGAGTCTTATTCTCACATAGGATAGTATTTGTGTGGTATCAACTATAGAGGAGTATGATCATGCTGAGTTCACTTGACACTTCTAAAATAGTTTTGACTAAGTGACTTTGAATTCGCCTGCTTTAATTTCCTTACCCTCGAGACATTCTAATATAATGGTTCCTTATGCCCATTTTAACGTTATGTAAACATTAGCAAGCATGGCGGATATAACATTAACACGATAATGCTCTTCGACATTTAGAAATGCCTTGAATGTGAGTATTTTAAGGAAAATAATTTCGAAAGGAATGACTGATAGTTTAGGAAGCAGTATTCCCTGTTTTATTTGCAGAAATTGCAGTTAATATTTTATAAAGCATAGTTTGAAATTGCAATTGAATTGTAGCGTTCGTAATTACAACACTGTACGAAATAAAAACATACATGGAAATTCCCTCTTTATGCTTTTCAGAAAGACCTTTCAGTAATTTGTACAATTCTTATGTTTGGTACAGGCTGTATAAATAATGAAGTTCCATAGCAATAATAAAGCAAGCGTTGCATGGTATTAGTTATACGTTCAGTAAACCTTGTTAATCAGCACAATACGTCTTCATAGGCTCCTTATTCTAAGCACAGAACATACATGTTGCTGATAGTCTTGCGTTTGTAAGTAAAGTGTGCAACACTGAAATAATTTTCACTTCTAATCCAATACTTAATCGAAACAAAATAATACATTTTCTCAGATGTATTGAAGTTGAATTTTCAATATTTGCCCGTTAGTTTACAATAAATGCTGAAATAATTCCGCGAGATTGGCCTAGGTCTGGCTAGTGGTAGAGTATGTACGGAGGGGATTCCACATGGTTGTGAGCCCAAGCTGGCTATTGCATGTGAGACCCTGGGAGGAAGTAATGGGATGAGAGGGAACCCGAACAAGCAGTAAGCCGACGTAAAGGTCCCTAACGTGTGCTGGAGATTCTTCAGCTCAACACGAGTGTTTACCAAGCAGCCACCAGCTACATGGGTTTCGACAGCGGTCTCTCCCCCGGCAGGCCTGTCAACTATAAGGCCACTCATTGGTCTAAAACAGCAGTTACAGTGCGCAAATCCCTCACATTTCAGCGCTAGCTCGTCTATCGCCAACACTTCCGACCCTGAGTAGTTGTAATCGAACCCACGACCTCCCGAATGCGAGCTTCACACGTTACCGCGGAGCCAAGTTACACTCTCAAACCTAAATTTGTGTATGTAGCCATTTGTTCCAAAAAGGGTATGAAACTTTATTTTTGTACTTTAAATCTACTGCACTATTCTGCCATCTATACAAGAAGCCCTGAGAATTAGCTGACCGTTCACGCAGGACTCACTAAAGATGAAAAATAGTAAGGGCCTGACCATCGCACAACATTCGACTCCGGCGTCCACGGCCGAGCAATCGTGTAACATATATTCACAACTGCTACCACTAACTTTGTAATAATTCTTGTTCTCCCAACAACAGTTGGGAAAATGAGCGTCTGTCTCCGTTATCACAACAGATGTTGTAAATGTTCCGAACCTGTATCCGTACAATTTGGCATCTTATTATAAACCGCTCCAGTTTAGCTTCCGAAATACAGACAATTCTGTGCAGATATTTTCTTACATTTCTCTTAATTTGCAAAGGTTTGCCCTCTAGCGTTTTTTTTTTTTTCTATTTTTCCGCATAAATAAATCTCGGATAAGCCGAGATGATGCACTTCTTCCAAATCCTGAGCATTTTGTAGATATGCCTCTTATTCGAGTTCATGAGAAGTAGTAACAGTTTCTTGCAAAGGCAAAGCAATACTGCACAACTAACGAATATCAACAGTATGTAATTAGAGTAGGCGCACTGTATCTAGTTCGCCTGTGCGACACGTAACTGCCGATTAGACATTTTCTAGTCAAAGAAATAAACAGATAAGGTTGTAACTGCAGTAAACAATTGAGTAGGTAGTGTCAGGTCTCTTAATCAGGTAATTGCGCAGGTGCGTTCGCTCGAAAACTATAATGTTTGAATAAACCTCTCTCAGGCCTCTAGTGACCAACGGAAGGTTAATAGTTCTGCAGCTGTGTTGGCAAAGAAGGAATCTTGTTGAAAATATCCCGACAGTGTTCAAAACATTACATGAGAATTTCATTACTATAATTGTGACAACTACAGAAAATATTGGCTCAACTATCCTGCATCCATTTAGCAAGATTTTCTCCATGTTATTTCTTGCACTAAATTGAGTTTCCCTACACTGTATTTACAGTTACTTTGCATGGAAATATACCAACATAACCATGCTTCATCAAAGAGTATTCATCATTAACATTCCTCACAATCCACTTGCAGTGAACTACCTGACAATCGCTGGTAACATTTCATAGACGAAAGTTATCTTGTATGATTTCAATTTTAAGAATTTAATAGCTCGCTCCACAGAGCTCATTGAAATTGCTATTTCCTGTGAAAGTTGTCGCATAGAGTTTTTGAGAAGAATGCTCTAGCCGTTCTCCAACTTCGTCTAATTTCGCCTCAGTAAGCGCGTCGTTTTCCTCTTCCCTACTTATCGAGAATCGAATCCATTTCGCTAAATTTATTCACAAGTTTTCGCACAACTTCTGTTCTTGGAGGACTCTCATCTGGGAGTTCTGTTCTAAACCGTCTTCTAACAGCCCTGGAAGATAATTTAATCACACACGAATTTAAAAGAAACTCGTTGCTGTATTGTGCAGTGCATTTATAACATACATTTTAAAAACTTGCAAACCTACACACTAAATTCCCTCTCGATTCGCAATACCTCAGATTGTTAGAAGTAGACGTGTGTTTGTTGCGTGGAATCAGATCTGCGCTCGAAGTAACCGCCATAAGTTTCTATAGTCAGGAAAGAATGGCAATTGACACTTCTTTCAAGCGGTATATCGTTTGCACCTTTTCTAAATGCTGCAGTAACTGTAATAGAATAAATAAGATTCAATATATTCTTGTCACTCTTCTACAAACTGTTGTTATTCTTGTTAATCCAGATAAACTTCAGCATCTTCAAAGGATGCTACACGAAAAAGTTCAGAAAATCCCCCATTCTAAGCTACCTTGAGATGAAAATGTTCCGTAATGTTTTATTTTGATTAAAATGCCGACGTTTAAGTTGTATGCATGACAACTTTGAAAATCTCTTGAAGTTCTCTTCATTCGTGTCTATAGTTGATGAACCGTAAGATATAGACAAAACCTAAAGCCATAGACGGTGTAGACCTCGTTAAAGAATCACACAATCTACGTCACATAAAATTTCTACAAAAATCAAATGACAGTTTTGCATAATTGTTATATAAAATTTAAATGTGTGGTATACAAATCGAAAACCTTAGAACAACTTTTTATAAAATCAAAATTAGTAAAACATTTTCAGTGTAAACGGTAGTTTGGAGTGGGGAAACTTTCTTGCAAGGTCTTTTTTGTATTCGGAGGTTCAAAAATATATTTCAGATGAAATCTCGAAGTGAACTTTTTGGAAGGAATGCAATAATAATTGTACCTGAGGTACCGTGGGGAGAAAATAAATGCGAAATGGAAACCTTGACGTTTAAGTTCAGCAGAATTAGACGGGATACCTTCAAGAAAAGCTGCCAAACAGTGTAGGCTTTACAATAAAACTTACCGTCATTTTATTTTGTCAGAAATAAGTATTTTAATAAAAATACAAGACGCTTGGGACTTCTGCACGTCAAATAAAAGACATACTTTGAAGATTCCCAGAAGAGCTGTTGATCTTGAATCACCATTATATACTTAGTAAACTGTAAGAGACAAAAATCTTAGCGCACATAAAATATAGAGTGGAATGCAGTATAAGGGGCCGTCGAGAGCTAGGTCATTTAGGCCATAATATACACATCTCGTTAACGTACGTAAATTTGTATTAATTATTTTAGGATTAAAAACTTTTACCAACTCAATCGCTTATCGGGTAAGTTGAGCAAGTAATGAATTCCGCCAAAAATTAGACATCGACATTTGACAGGAAATGCCTGTTTTGAGGTTTTCTGAATAAAAGTTATATTTTTACTTTCTCTAATAAGTATAGTTACTAGAAGTATTGTATTCCACCCAAAATTTTGGGGTCGAGAATTTACTGGAAATGAATTTAAAAAAAAAAAAGCATTTTAGAAGGCCTGTGTGTGTGTCTGTCTGTCTGTCTGTCTGCCTCTGTGTGTGTCAATGTGTCTGTGGGCAACATAACTCAAGCACGAAAAGTCGGTTACAAACCAAAGTTGGTATCTAAGTTTAATATATTTTTAGAATACTACATAAAGATTTTGAAGAAAATTCCTCCACCCTAAACTACCCTTTACATGGAAAAATTTTAGAAAATGTTGATGTCGAAACTGGCCCTAACGATTTTGATTAAAATATATTTTTAGGATATTTTTATGAAAAATGAAATATATATTTTGAATTTTCTGGCTATAGCCCATGTAGTCCTGTTTACTCTGGATGACCTTTGCATAACTGGTAAATCGTAAGAGATAAACCAAATCTAGATCTTGCTGAAACACAATTTATGTCTATATAATTTTTTTCTAGCGTAAACCATTTCAGAGATATTCCTTGTTATTTGTGTGAGTTTTGAAAAACTTACTTTCGTCAAATGGAAGATCGTGATTTATTTGTTTTTATATCTTAGCCGTGAAAATATAACGGAATCTCAAAGTTATTGTTGACTGTCGTTATTGTATTCCCATGTTCCCCTTGCACCTACAAGGAACTAAGCAATAAGATAATTTCTGCAAATGTTTATCTCAACTACCACGAAGAAGATATAGGAAAACAAATTATTGTAAGAATGGTTAGTGCATGAATAGTGAAGTCATGTGATTACAACTCATAAGATTTTAGAACAAGATCCGCGCATGTATGTGTGTGAATGTGTTTGCGTAAGTTTGTCTGTGAATAGCATAATTGACAAATGAAAACTCAGATAAACACCAAAATGAATATTTAAGTTCAAATATCTTCCACAGAATTGACGCAAAGACTTTTAATAAACTCCTGCACCTCAAACTACAATTTACATGGACAAATTTAAATATTTTTATTTTCTTAAAAATGGGTCTAGTAATTTGGATACGCATACTTCATAGATTTTTTAGATATTTGCGTGAAAAATTATTTGTACATATTTGTCTGAGTAGGGCTTTGTAAATTCCATTTAATTCTGAAGGAATTGTTTAATAGGTTTGTTTTAATAGGTACAAATTAACAAACAGACAAAAGATGCTAACTAAAAATATAGATATATTTAAACACAATTTATATCAAATAACCTTTTTGTGGCATTGTGGGATCTGAGATATCCGTTATGACTGGTTTGAAGCCTCCAATAACTTTTTCATTTTTTAAAGTGCTGCTCAGTTTAGCAGTGTAGTGGGAACACTGTGGGATTGTAAAGCCAGCATATACCGTCTTACTTTAAACATCAGACTGTCGAGTCTATTCCCCTTTTACCTGCAGTAAAACGTAATGAAACTACAGGATGTGACGTGGGTATGGGCGATTTTAATGTGGCAATAATTGTATATACGTAAACACGGTCATCTGAAAGATAAAACTTTGCCATTTACTATTCTAAGTAATAAGAGGCATTTGTTGAAGGTAAGTTATTGTAAAAGCATACACCCAAGCTTTAAAAAAACTTCATAGGAAAAAATGTTACATTTCAAGATCAGGCGACCACGCGGGCCAATTATTCATGTTACCATTCTGCAATATCGGACTCTTCAAAGAGCTGATATATTTGCCGTGTGAGCCGTCATGCTGGATTCATTCACAGTATAATTTTCAGTTTTATAGTTATGGAATGCTTCAGTCATACAGTACCGTTACGAATCCACAGTAATTGCGTGGCCGGCATCATCTTCATAAAAATACGCACCAATTATTCCATTGGATGACCAGCGCGCTATACCGTCCGTTTTCCATTGTGCAGTGGACGTTGTGATTTTCTGCACCTCAATAACGAAACCTTTGTTTATTCACACAACTACATCAGCGGAACTGTGCTTCATCAGACATCCATACATTGTTTAGGAACATTTCTTCATTTTCATATTTTGTTAAAAACTTTGGAGAAAAGAAAACCTAATCATTTTTTGACATCACGACTGGCAGTGATCTGAAGCTTGTATGGATGGATGTGATGACCCGAATACATATCTGCACAAAGTAAACCTAATAAAACAGCATGTTGGCGTGCAGAACACTGTGGACTGTTGAATAACACATCACTACTTGCATGGACTCCGGCGCACAAACAGTTCTTGTTCCTGCATGCTTCCTGTCCAAGGCAGAACCTGTTGATTCAATTTTTCCCAACTCTTCTTCACAGCCTGGATTCACGGACAGGATTCTGACGCCCAAGTTGAAAATGAAGCTCAAACTTGCAACTTCATATGAATTGGTTTTATTATACGACTTTACTGCAAAAGCACGAAGCTCTCTTAGCCACTGCTCCATGGCAACCAAAATGGCATTGATTGAGGAATGAAATAGAGATATAACAGTCTTCCAACTTTGATTTAACTTTAGTCAATTCCAAAACGCGTCACCTATATTTCTGTAAAGGTTTATCTCAATATGAAGTAGAAAATAAGCCTTCGGAAGATAAATTCTTAGAAACTATATCAAATATGCAATAGAGGATGTATAAAATCAGCTAAATGTAACATATAAGCTTTTTCACAAATCTGACTACAGTATATTCTATTTTTAAAGTATTGGAACTGTTGTGATGAAATTTGCCTAAAGATGTCCCCACCCGGAGATCCGATTGGGGGACAGTTTTAACTCCGGAATGTTTATCTTTAGGACTCATATTCATGTATGTGGCTTTCATGTAACTGTTTTCTTAACGGGCACCAGTTTTACAATGTGGCAGTTACATCACCCGACTTAAACCCCCATTTTGCAAGGGGGACCACACCTATCGTTGGTCAACGGGTCCATCGGACCTAGCCACAAAATATAATATAATACATACATTTCCAAATATAAACAAACACACCGAGGACTTCTACAAGGTGCTGTTCTGAGCACAACACTCTTTAACATATATATAAATGACCTTCCATCAATAATAAAAACTTTAGAAACCAAAATTGCTTTATTTGCTGACGATGTAGTCATTTGGACTTCAGGCTCTTCAAAAAAACCTGAATTAATTAAAGACAGAATAGAAACAGCCCTAAACAAAGTACATGAATGGAGCTCCAAAAACCTCATGACTATCAATGTGGAAAAAACAAATTATGAATTATTTACACTAAAATACAAACCAGTTAATATTAGCATAAATTATAATGGTAAACCACTCAAAGCAGTTGATGATGCCAAATACTTAAGCATCACTTTCGACAGAAAGCTAAGTTGGAAAAAACATATAACAAACATCTCAGAAAAGGTTGAAAAGAAATTGCAAATCCTGAAAAGGTTAGCTGGTGCTAAATGGGGCTGCTCAAGGAGAGTCCTTAACACAACATACAAAATGTATATTAAACCAAACCTCTTGTACTGTTCTGAAGCTTTAATAACAGCAGCAAATGCTAACATCAATAAACTTGAACAAATACAAAATCAGGCTCTTCGCCTAATCACTGGAGCAGTTAAATCCACACCTATTGATGGCATGCTTGCCTTAACACGGACCCCATCAATAACAACAAAAATAGAAGAACAAGCATTGCTCCAACACGAGAAAATGTTACGACTGCCAAACTCTAAATGGACAGAAGAGAACCTCCCCCCTTCAATCCTTAAAACTCATAGTAGTTTCCTAGAAAAGGTAACACAGATTAAATCCAAATTGAACATTCCTAACACCAGAGAAAATCTACTTATTAGAGAAAATCCATTGGAATTATTGCAACCTACCTTCAATTTGGAATTAATAGAGGAAATAAGTAAATCAGACACACCAAAAGAAATACAAAAACTTCTAGCTCTGGAAACAATCAATACTAGGTATCCCACAGAAGAATGGCTGCACATATATACTGATGGATCCTCGAAGGAAAACCTTACTGGAGCTGGAGTTACATGTTCACATTCTTCCTTTTATCATTCTGTTGGCAGAGACACAACAAATTATGATGGAGAAATAGAGGCTATATACATTGCTCTCCGACAATTATTAAATCTTCCCTTAAATAAATTTAACAAGGCAGTAATTCTTTCGGATTCTAAAGCTGCAATTCAGGGAATATGTTCAAATACTACAAAGAAGTCAACAAAAATTAGAGAATGCTACAAAATGTTAACACAACTCCAAAAAGTTAATAAGACTGTTCATCTCCAATGGATTCCAGCACACTGTGGAGTCATGGGGAACGAAGCTGCAGACTCACTTGCAAAGAAAGCCACAACAATAACACAAAAGTCTAAATTCAATTTCTCATATTCCTCAATAAAACGCTTGATCATTAAAAATTTTTGTCATTCATACCTACAAGAAATAGAAACAAATGCCAAAGATAAAAAATGGATTACACTACTTTCCAATCCAGATATAATCCCCCAGAGACCAAGGAAAACAGCTGTTGCAGCCTTCCGACTATTGACAAATCATGACTGCTTGGCAAGTCATCTCTACAGAATAGGTATCTCAGCCTCACCGATATGTGTCCTGTGTAACGATCCGGCAGAAATGAATGAAGAACACTTGAAGACCTGTGAAGCATTAAGATCAGAAGAAACTACAGTTCAAAAGTATTGGAAAGCACGAATGCTAATGGCTTCATTGCCAGATGCAAGGCACTAGAAAACAACATATTCTATTTTTACTTTCTCTACTATAAGTTGCGGAAGTATTGCATTGCACCCAAAAATTCTATGTCGAGATTTCACCAGAAATGTATGTTTTGAGACCTCCTGAATAAAAAAAAAGAAGCATTTTTAGGAAAAGGTCCGTGCGCGCGCGCGCGCGTGTGTGTGTGTCTGTGTGAACAGTGTAACTCAAAAATGAAAAGTAGGTTAAAAACCAAAATTGGTATTTAAGTTTAATTTCTTTGAAGGATGGCACATGAATATTTTGAAGAAAATAGCCCCACCTTAAACTAACCTTTACATGGAAAATTTTTCGAAAATTTTTATTTTCTTGAAAATAGCTCTAACGATTTTGATTAAAATGCCATATGTTTCAGATATTTTATGACAAATGGAATGTATATCTTGAATTTTCTGGCTATAGCCCCTTTATTCTAGATGACTTTTGCATAACTGGTAAACCGTTAGAGATAGACCAAATCATATTATACAAAAAATGTAGATCTTGCTAAAATACACAATTTATATCTGAATAAAGTTTCTTGTAGGGTGAACCATTTCGGAGATATTCCTTGTTATGTGTGTGAGTTTCGGAAAACTTACTTTCGTGAAATGGAACATCAGTGTTCATTTTTTTATATGTTAAGCGTACAAAGAGAACGGAATCTCAAAGCTTTAAAAGATTTGACTATCGCACAAAGCCTACTGTATTCCTATAACCCCTTTCACCAACAAGGAAATAAGCAATAAGATAATTTGTAGAAATGTTTATCTTAACTAACACGAAGAAGATATAGGAAAAAGTGTTTGTAAGAATGGTAGGTAGAAGAGTAGAGAAAGTCATGTGAGTGCAACGCATCAGATTTTTCATTCTGTTACCCACAACATAATGATAAAATGTGCAACAAAATTTATTTCGTTTAACAACAATAAATCCTACAATCATTTATAGAAGAGTGGACTTTTTAACCGATATTTGACAGAAAACGCATGTTTTGAAGTCCGCTGTAATCCGACAAGATATTTTTGGAAAAAGATACGTGTACGTGTGTGTTTGTTTATGAACAACAATTCAAAAACGAAAATTCGTTGAATACCAAAGTTTGTATATAACTGCAGCGTATTTCAAGGTTATGAACATTTTAAAAAATCCCGCATTTCAAAATACTCTTTACATTCCAAACGTTTCGTTATCTTCGATTTTCTGAAAAATGGCAATGGCAATATTGAACAGCGTACCAAATACCGTAGCAAACAAAAGGTATAATAATTGTAACCTCCTGCAAATTGCCTCTAAAGTCTTCATTCTTAATGACTTCTGACTAATTAATAAACCCTGAGAGATGGCCAGTATCCTAGCCCACAAAGATGGAGATTTCATTAAAGTACAGCATTTATTTCAATTACATTTTTGTAACATTAAGTGTTTGTATAGTATTCTTAGTTATAGGTCTGACATTTCAAATCTTTATAATTTGTTTCAACCTCGTGTGTGTGTGTGTGTGTGTGTGTGTGTGTGTGTGTGTGTGTGTGTGTGTGTGGGTGGGTGGGTGGGTGGGTGGGTGGGTGGGTGGGTGGGTGGGTGTGTGTGATCGTGCAAAACATAGAAGGGCACTCATAACGACGCGCTGTCTAAAATGGACTAACCTTGTAGCTTTCTTATATCTGTAACGAAAGATGCAAATCTTACTGAAAGTTTATCTGAACTAACAAGAACCAGTAAGGAGAAAAAACTCTCATAAGAATAGTTCATAGAATAGTTAGGAGAAAGTAATGTAGACACTAAGCATAAGATTTTTACTTTCTTCGCTCCTTGCCCGCTGTAAGTAGAAAGATTATGTATTCCAGCCAAAAATTTGACGATGATATTTCATCGGAAATATATAGTTTGAGGTCCCTAAATTAAAAGAAAACAAACACATATGTGTGTGTTTTTAACACTTTTTACAGCATGTTACATTACAAAAAGTGTGATGTATTGCACTCGCATGACTTTCTCTACTCTTGTACTAACCATTTGTACAAACTCTAATTCCTATATCTTCGTGTCACTTGAGATAAACATTTGTACAATTTACCTTATTGCTTATTTCCTTGTAGGTGCCAGCAGAATATTTGGATACAGTAGGCTTTGAGCAATAGTCAAATCTTTTAAAGCTTAGAGATCCCATTCTCTTTGCACACTTAACATATAAAACAAAATGAACAACAATGTTCCATTTCACGATATTTTTGTTTTCCGAAACTGGCCCAAGAAGCAAGGCATATCTCCGAAATGCTTCACTCTACAAAAATTTATTGAGACATAAATTGTGTGTTTTAGCGAGATCTACATTTTTTACAGTAATATTTTGTCTATCTCTTGCGGTTTACGAATTATTCAAAAGTCATCCAGAGTAAACAGGACTACATACGCTATAGCCAGAAAATTCAACACATACATTTCATTTATCATCAAAATATCTAAACATATGGCATTTTAATAAAAATCTTTAGTCATTTTCGAGAAAATTAAAGTTTTCGATAAATGTTCCATGTAAAAGGTAGTTTAGGGTGGGGCTATTTTCTTCAAAATATTCGTCTCGCATCCTTGAAAGGGGCTAAACTCAAATACCAACTTTGATTTTCAACCGACTTTTCGCTTCTGCGTTATGCTGTCCACAGACACGCACACGCACACGCACACGCACACGCACACGCACACACGCGCGCGCGGACTTTTTCTCTACCAGTAGAGAAAGTAAAAAGGTAATACTATACGGCATGATAGTACATAATGTTACTTGCTATGTTGTCACTATGCAGTCTGCCTTTTTGCACTCTAGTTCTATTGATTTTAAGTAGTGAATAAACAAGGGAATTTATTGACTAACTTATGTCTTTAAATCTCCGTGTTCCATATTGGTTTAGCATTGCCTTCTTGAATTGGTTTCTTTCACTGTCGAGTTTTGGGCGCTCAAATAGAAGTAGTACTATGGTCTGTTGAGCTGTTCCACAGGAGCACATGGTAGGAGTGTGTGTGTGTGTGTGTGTGTGTGTGTGTGTGTGTGTGTGTGTGTCTGTGTCTGTCTGTGTATCTGTGTGTGTCTGTGTGTGTGCGTGCGCGCGCGCACGTATACGCAGTTTAACTAACAAAGCAAAGACAGATAAAATCTTACTAAACAAAAAGGATATCGTTAACGCATTTGCGAAATATTCCCTGTTATTGATTTTAAATAGTTTTTTCAAATCGTAAGTCGTTATTTCCAACCCCTCCCCCCCTCGTGGTCATGCATAAGAGATCGGAACTTCAAAGCAGTCTCACAATGGGCCGCTTTTTAAAAATCTCCTATTGCTTTGGCACCTTCTATCCTTGTTATCTCTACAACGAAAGTGTAAATATGTGCCGAAAGTTTATATTCGTTACCAAAAAGTGTATATAAGAATTAGCTTCTTCGAAACAATTTGTACAAGAGGGAGTAGAAGTGAGGTAAATGCAACTCATCAGTATTTTTAAGATTCTTTCACTATTCAGTTATTCCTCACGATGTCCTGTACACCTTATATTATTTTAAAGTCGGTACATAGCGTCCTGCCTGTAAACATGTGGCCACCGGTTAAGTATTTTCAACCCCCCTGTACCTACAACTAAATGTTTAAGGAAGCTATCTCTGCCAAGCTGGAAGATAGAAAAGCAAGTTTTCATTATAATAGTTATAGCTATGTAAAAATAAGGGATTGTGGGTTGAGAAAGTCATATGAGATTCTTTTACAGTTCTGTCGCTATTTAGATGCTTTACGGTGTATCGCTGAAAGCGTAAGGTACTTCAAGACACTTGCTTTTGAGCTTCCGACTATCGATTTGGTTTCTTTCCCTTTTTACTTTCTCTACTACGTATAGTAAGTAGAGGAAGTATTGTATTCCACCCAAAAATTCGATGTAGAGTATTCACCGGAAATATATGTTTTGAGGCCCCCTGAATCCAGAGAAAGCCTTGTCTGTCTTTGTCTATTAAATTTGTGTCTGTCAGTCTGTGGACAGCATAACTCAAAAGGAAAAGTCGGTTAAAAACCAACGTTAATATTTAAGTTTAATGTCTTTCAAGGATGCGACACGAAGATTTGAAGAAAATTGCTCCACCCTAAACTACCCATTACATGGAAAACTGTTCGAAAATTGGTTTTCTTGAAAATGGCTCTAACGAATTTGATTAAAATGATATATTTTTAAGGTATTTTTATAACAAAACAAATGTATATTTTGAAGTTTCTAGCTGTAGCCCATGTAGTCCTATTTACTCTGGATGACTTTTGCATAACTGTTAAACTGTAAGAGATAGACAAAATCTTACTGTACAACAAATGTAGATCTTGCTAAAACACAATCTATGACTAAATAAATTTTTTTTGTAGTATCACCCACTTCGGAGATGTTCGTTATTTGTGTAAGTTTCGGAAAACTTAAACTTTCGTCAAATGCACCTTCGCTGCTCATTTTTTATATGTTAGTCATACAAAGAGAACAAAACCTCAGAGCTTTAAAAGATTCGACTGTCGCTCAAAGCCTAATGTATTCCCATATTCCCCTTGCACCTACAAGAAGATAATTTCTGCAAATGCTGTTTGTAAGAATGGTTAGCACAAGAATAGAGAAACTTATGTGAGTGCAACACATCAGATTTTTCCTTTATTTTTCCCCCTATTTACAACGAAATATATTTTGAGAAAGTTTACTGCAATTATCTACCATGAAGTAGGTATAAAAAATAACATGTGATGTGTTTCACTCACATCGTTCTCTCTACTCGCTCTTGTACAAATTATTCTTATAAACGCCTAATATTTATTCTACCTACCTCATGTTAATCCAGATAGACATTTGTAGAACTAGCTTAATTAAACATTTTTGTAGGTACAATGTGAATAGCGGAATACAGTAGACTTAAGTGATAGCAAAATTTTAAGAGCCGATCTCTATATGACTGCTTTGTAATTCCGTTCTCTTTGTATGATCGGGGGGGGGGGGATCAAAAAGAAAGAAAAAAATAAAACCAATAGGCATCCCATTTGAGAACAAATACTCACACACTTTAAAATGCAAATTAATAACGAGACATATCTAGGATTTGACAAAATTGTGTGCTTTAAAGAAATCTATATATTTATATATAAGATTCTGTCTCTCTCTTACGGTTTGCCACTTATGCAAAAGTGTTGCAGATTGAAGAGGACTTGACAAGTTATTCCCAGAAAACTCGGGTATAAATTGCATTTGCCATAAATATATCGAAGACATATTGTAATTTAATCAAATCTATTTTTGAGAAAGCCAAAATTTTCGAAAAAGTTTACATGTGAAAGGTAATTTGCGTGTTGCGTCCATGAAAAACGCGCGCGCGTACACATGCACACACCACGCACACCCTAAAAACGGGCACAGACACAGACCTTCTGCTAAAAAGCCCTTTTTTAAGTTTTAAAAAAGACCTAGTGTGATTCGCTCTTTCTCTACTCGCACCTGTATAAACTATTCCTAAAAATGGAATTCTTCTAGCACATTCATTCAATAAAATATTTGTAGAAATGGTCCTATTACATATTGGTAACTCTAGAATGGGTATAGAGGGACACAGTAGGCTTAAGTGCTAGTCAAATGTTTTAAGAGCTGGTCGCTATGTGATGGTTTTCAAATTCCGTTATCCTTAAATGATCAGGAGAGAGAGAGAGAGAGAGAGAGAGAGAGAGAGAGAGAGAGAGAGAGAGAGAGAGGAAACAATAACGACTTACAATTTCAGATAAGTGTTGAAAAGTTCAAACTAATCTTCTCAATAATTAATCCCAGAAAAAAATTGCATTTGCCTTAAAGATATCTATATTTTTTGTGCAGTAAGATTTGTTTATCTTTCGGTTTAAGGGTACACCGAAGTGAAAAAGGTGATTTTCTAAATTATTGAAGTTAGAGGCTTAATGTTTTGCACAGGAGTTTCCAGCAACTAAAAAATGTGTACCAAATGTCACTCCAATATCTAATGACATTATTGATATATTACTTTATTGTGTATAATCAAAATCTATCTCCTGGAACAGGTGTTGGATCACAAAGTTGATTTTTTAAAAATATATCCCTTATTATCTTTGTAACAAATTGAAGGATGGAAATTTTCATAGAATGAATAGTTTTTCTTAAAAAGATTTGATACCGCAAAGTGTAAAAATGTCATAAAAACAGCTCATTATATTATTCTTTTTTAAATATAAAAAACCAATATAAAAAATTCTAAGCTGACATTTTAGTCCCCATATTCTGAACTATATTTGTAAAAATGTTTAGATCTATAGCTAGATTTGTGTGGGAGAAGATAGATTTTGAATATGAGAAAGTAACAAACATTGTTTCCGAGAAAAATGAGTTTAAAGTTGAAACGGAAGGTATGAGTATGGCCATTTAAAAAGCAGAGGCGCATCATTTTAAAAATGGCATTCAAAAGATGTCTTCCCCCTCCCTAAGGGATTAAAACTTGGCAGATATGTTCTTAAAGGTATGGTGCATTGTTTGCAATAAAAATCCTAAAATGGATTTTTTTGACCAAACAGGCTAAAATGTCACTTCAGTGTTCACTTAACAGCTACACGAAGGTAATTCAGGATGAACAGGCCTTGGGAGACTATCCTAAAAATTATTAATATACAATTTATTTGTCAATAAAGTAATTTAAACATATGATGATTTAATCAGAATCGTAAGAGCCATTTTTGAGAAAACAAAAGTGTTCAAAAAATGTTCAATAAATTGCTAAGTTATCTTTTCTGTTCATTTAGAAGGTAATTGGATAAACGACACTAATGCCTGTGTTCATATTGTGAAAAACTCGGTTGTCCTAATTCCTGTAAGTTGGAATTTGGCGCGGTACAACCTTGTTTCCATCCTTGTCTTGTCTGTCTGTCACGGAGGGAATTCCGGCACGTCAGCTGATGGCTTATTGTGCTCTTTCTATCCTTCTTGTGATTAAATTCTAGGACTTGACATGTATAATTAAAAATCAAATCATTACTGCACGTTTAAAAAGTTATTTATCCCGTCCCTCAAACCTCCAATTTTTCCGACTCTCAAAACCTGCCGCTCTGAGCAAATGCACAGTATGCTCGTTTGTAAATCGGGACACGGAGCAGAATATTTCGCATCCTGTTTTATATCAAGGAATTGTTCATACATTATTAGTAATAGCTTGGGCTGTGTGACATAATTGTAAGGATAAATGGGGATTCATGATATAAATATTCTGCATGATTATACAATACTCCTATAAAACACGGACGGGAGATCAAAATGAAATAAATCAGTCGTATTCGAGTTAAAAAAGCTACCCATGTAAGGTTCGGTAAGTAAGCAATGTACCATAAAACAATTTCTTCAAACGTTTGATTAGATTAGATTGGATTGCGTTCAGCGAGTTCATAAATTGCCATGGAGACCAATGAATATCGAACATGTCAATTGGAATGTATAATCATGTCAATAAATATACAAAACAGCATGTAAAACACATTTACAGACATAAAAAGGGTAATAGAGAAACACAATAAAAACTTCCCTGTAATTATGACTTACATAATGTATATTTACAGATAAATTAAACTTTGATTTAAACTTTCACTAGGTTTTTCCTGCCACGTCCTACTGTTCAGTTATATTTATAATTTAGCTATATATAATTAGCAATGAGTGACATCTTTTTTCAGATTGTTCTATACACAGACATTCAGGTAGCTTTCATACAGACATCAAATGTAATTAACAATCATTTGTCACTAAAGAAGCTAGAGATTACTTACAAAGCTACATAAGCATTATACAGATTAAAATGAACAAGAAACTTCTTACTTCTGGTCTCTAATAACTATGAAATAGAGAGAACAAGGTTTTCTAAGAGCAGAGCTATTAATGTTAATGTTATACACCAGATTTGTACCCAAACCTATAGTAAATGTAAATATTGCTGAAAGACACGAAATCTCCTCGCACAACAGTTATGCACACGTCTGTAACAAAGTAGCAGGTGCATGTTATGTGCACCTCAACAATACCTGGTCTGATTTACAATTAACGCAGTGCGTATGCTCCTTAGCCTACTTAAACTGCACTCTAGGATGCAACGAATGTCTGGGCATTCACTAGGACTTACAGTTTCATATTAAAGTAGCAAGCGACACACAATTAGCTATAAAATAAACGGTCTACCGTATCTTTTATATCTATTCTGATATACAAACACACAGGACACTGCTATAACAAGCATATGTCGAAAAATCTGATGTGCTACACTCGCATGACTTTCTCTACTCTTGCACAAACAACCGGGTGAAAGGAAAGTCATTACATTAAATTAAATCTCGATATTTGGAACACATTTTGTATCTTAAGTTTTTGTCTCTGACCATTTCCTACGGAGATATTTTAGTTTTCTGGAAAACAAGCTGGCAACACTGCAGATAGTGTGGGCGTCACTTTCCCTAGCTCAGTACATAAACAAACGCAGTAACGGTGCTTCTTGAGAACGCAAACAAATGCACTGCCTTGTACTTCTGTGTTTACTGCGCGAGTGTAGGCCAATCACAAGCGTTAGCTCCCAAAACATTAAAGCAAAAGCGAATGTGCCAGACCTGTTTACATTCACAAACCAGGTCCATTCCCTGACCAACCTCAACGCAATGTTGTCGACTTACTGCACATGTGAAAAAGCTGCTTCACGTCTTTAAGTGATTTTATTCCGAAACCCTGTGTGATGTCCCATAATTACTACCGAAGCTATGTCAGAAATAAGTTACTCTACGCATCTTACAAGTAACAAACTGTTATCTTCATATATTCCTATGGAATTACGCATCCAAATTGGATCAAAAACCATTTAGTTTTTCGAAATCGGTTGATCAAAGAACAAAATGCCATTATACCTTTTTGTTTGTAATGCTTCTATGAAGCACATATTAGAAGGAACGCAATGACTTCCCTTCCACCCTGTATTCCTACAAATGCTTATTCCTCTATCTACCTCATGTTAATCGAGATAAACATTTATAGAAATTATATGACTGCTAATTTTCTTTCACGTTCAAGGGGAATAAGTAGACTTTAAGCGATTATTCAAATGCTTTAAGAGTGGTCGCTATATGACGACTTTGCATGACCAAGATATAAAAAATGAATAACGATCTACCATTTGAGAACGGTCAATAAGTATTGCAAAATTCTAACAAATAACGAGGAATATCTCCGAAATGGTTCACTGCACGAAATAGATCATTTGACATAAATTGTGTTTTAACGACATCTACACTTTCTGTGCGGCAAGATTTGATCTATCTCTTACGGTTTACCAGTTGTGCAAAAGTCATCCAGACTGAACAGAATTCATGCACATGCACAATTCTAGTCAGAAATTCAAAATATATGTAAGTTTCATTTCATATAAAAATATCTTAAACATATCGCTTTAATCAAAATCGTTAGCCATTTTTGAACAAATAAAATTTTCTAAAAACTGTATAGGGTGAAGAAATTTTCTCTAAAATCTTCGTTTCACATCTTTGGAAGATATTAAACAAACTTTGGTTCTTAACCCACTTTAGGTTTTTTGGTTATTCTGTTCACAGAGACACATAGCCACACACGACCTTTTCTAAAAAATTTTTATTTTTTCACATATATTTCCGGTGAACTCTCGACATTGAATTTTTGGGTCCAATACCTACAATATTTATTGTTCGTGAAAAAAAAAAACTGATGTGTTGCATTCAAATTACTTTCTCTACTCTTATACTAGCCATTCTTACAGACTCTTATTCCTATATGTTCTTCGTGTTAGTTGAGATAAACATTTGTACAAAATATGTATATTTCCTTGTAGGTGCAACGGGAATATTAGAATACAGTAGGCTTTGAACGATAGTCAAATGTTTTAAAGCTTTGAAATATGTTCTCCTTGCACGCTTAACATATAAAAAATCTGATGTATTGCACTCACATGACTTTCTCTACTCTTGTACTAACCATTCTTACAAACTCTTATTCCTGTATCTTCTTGGTGTTAGTTGAGATAAACATTTGTACAAATTATCTTATTCCTTATTTCCTTGTAGGTACAAGGAGAATATTAGAATACAGTAGGCTTTGAGCGATAGTCAAATGTTTTAAAGCTTTGAGATCCAGTTCTCTTTGCACACTTAACATATAAAAAATGAACAACGATGTTCCATTTCACGAAAGTTTTAAGTTTTCCGAAACTGACACACAAAACCAGGAATATCTCCGAAATGGTTCACTCTGCAAGAAAATTTATTTGAATATAAATTGTGTATTTTAGCAAGATCTACATTTTTGTACAGTATGATTTGGTCTATCTCTAATAGTTTACCAGTTTTGCAAAAGTCGTCCAGAGTAAATACGACTATAGGGGCTATAGCCAGAAAATTCAAGATATGTACTTCATTTTTCAAACAAATATCTCAAACATATGACATGTTAATCAAAATCGTTAGAGCCATGTTAAAGAAAATCAGTATTTTCGAAAAATTTTCCATCTAAAGGGTACTTTAGGGTAGGGCTATTTTCTTCAAAATCTTCGTGTCGCATCCTTGAAAGACATTAAACTTAAATACTAACTTTGGTTTTTAACCTACTTTTCGTTTTTGAGTTATGCTGTCCACAGACTGACACACACTCACACACACACACACACACACACACACACACACACACACACACACACACACACGGATCTTTTTCTAAAAATGCTTTTTTAGAGCAAGTTTTCCGAAACTGACACAAATAACATGGAATATCTCCGAAATGGTCCACGCTACAAAAAATGTATTCAGACATAAATTGTGTGTTTTAGTGAGATCTACATTTTTTGTACCTTAAGAATTTATCTCTTACGGTTTACGGGTTATTCAAAAGTCGTCCAGAGTAAATGCGACTACAGGGGCTATAGCCAGAAAATTAAAATCTACATTTCATTTTTCATACAAATATCTCAAACATATGACATTTTAATCAAAATCGTTAGAGCCATTTTGAAGAAAATCAAAATTTTTGAAAAAAATCCATGTAACGCGCAGTTTAGGGTGGGGCTATTCTCTTCAAAATATTCGTGCCGCATCCCTGAAAGGCATTAAACTTATTTTAACAAACTTTTCGTTTTTGAGTTATGCTGTCCACAGACTGACACAGACACAAGGACCTTTTTCTAAAAATGTTTTTTTGCATTCAGGGGGTCGCAAAACATATATTTCCGGTGAAATCTTGACATCGAATTTTTGGGTGGAATACAATACAGCAGAGAAAGTAAAAGAAAATGGACTTAGTATTTCAAATACTCTTTGTGAGCGGATGTGAAACAAAGGAATGGGCATTTTAAAAGAGTACCTACAGTTTAAAACACTGGACAATACAACAAATGGTGAGCATAGTTGCCTTCCAGTTTACACAGGTTCGGTTCCCGGCAATTGCACGTCACTAGAGCACTTGTCCGGGTTCAGTACCCGTGTGGGGGGGGGGGGGGGTGATTTCTACATGTATAAGAGCATTTTCTCTTGAGTAGATGTTCCGCAGACAGACTGGAGAGCCTGAAGATGAGTAATTTAAGTGTAACCTCGACAGTTATTTTTATGTCAAATGCAATACCCACTCCACCATAGGTAAGATGTAGAGAAATAAAACGCCTGACTTCAGCAAACGCTTCCTCGACAGCAATTTGATTTATTGATGCGTTGTCGTTAGTTCGGAAGGAAATAGATCCAATGCCACGAAGCCCTCAACACAAACAAGAGTGCCATTACAGTGTTCAGAATACTCGTCATTAGGCGATTATTCGATTACCTTAACTTTGAAATGTTTGTTTATGATAATCCTGAACCTGGGCTTTTAACTGAAGTTCGAGTTCACTTGTGTTTTACCTTTAAAAAAAAAAGAAGAAAGAATTTGTGTTGAACTCACATGACTTTCTCTACTCTTGTATTTTAAGCTATAGTTACAAACACTTATTCCTCCATTTACTAATATTAATCGGCATACTCATTTGCAAAAATTATCTTGTAGGTGCTATAGGAATATGGGAATACATTAGGTCTTAAGCAATAGTCAGATATTTTAAACCTGGTTGCTATGTGACGGCTTCAAAATTCTGTTCTCTTTGCAAGGCCAAAAGATTAAAAATGGCAAATAACGTAAGTCTATTTGAGAAATGTATAAGTATTGGAAAATTCAGAGATATTCACTAAATTAAAATGTATTTGGCATAAATTGTGCCTTTGATGAGATCTACGTGTTTTGTGCAGTAAGATTTTATCTCTTAAGGTTTACCAGATAAGCAAAAGTTATTCAGAATGAAGAGGACTTCGAGAAAATATCCAGAAAATTTAAGGTATAAATTTCATTTTTCATTAAAAGATCTTAAACATATGGTGTGTTAAGAAAAAGGTTGGAGCCATTTTTGAAAAATAAAAATTTTCGAAATAGTCTGGTGGGGATTTTGTTGAAAATCTTCGCGTCGTATCCATAAAAGATACTGAATCTAAATAGCAAGTTTGGTATTTAATCAACTTTTCGTTGTTGAGTCATGCTGTTCAAAAACACGCTCAGATCTTTTTGTATTTTATTTATTCATAGACTCTCAGAACATGCCATTACGGTAAAATGTCGATATTGAATTTTTTGAATGGAACACATTTCCCCTATTTACCTTACGCAGTAGAGTAAGTAAAAAGGGAATACCATTTCATATACGTAGGACTTCTCGTATTAGTACAATTAGCCGATTAGTGTTGTGAAATAACCGATACAAACTACTTTTAAAGTTAAGAAGGAAGAGAAAACTTTGCGAGTAAGTTGAGAGAAATAATAACCCATATACTTGAATGAATGTAGGTAAACTAATGAAGTTGCAGCTAAATCATATTTACTTTCAATGACGTTTTCTTGTCCAAGACTGTTTCATTTTTACAATATAAAGGCTCTTTTGATAATATGCAAGTTTTCTTCTGCATTCCCGATTTAACTCAATGTTTATAATGTTATTTCATTTTCATCCAATTCTTTCCCGTTACAAAATAAAACTTCTTTAAGTATCTTCAAAGTTTAAAGCATTAAATATTTAGTAATATTGTACTTAGAAGTATTAATACGAAACACCACTATATTCATTACACAATTAATGTGATTATATGTGTCAGTTTTATTTTCTCTAGCCTATACCTAGTTGGTAGAGATGGCAAAATCCGCCCAAAAACTCAGTATCAAGATATCACAAAAATGTTCGGCAAGCTAGTCTCCGTGTGTGTGTGTGTGTGTGTGTGTGTGTGTGTGTGTGTGTGTGTGTGTGTGTGTGTGTGTGTGTGTGTGTGTGTGTGTGTGTGTGTGTGCGCGTGTGCGTGTGCGTGCGCGTGTTTACGTGTGTGCAATATCACTTAGAAACGAAAGCCAAATAAATATTACACTTCATATTTAAGTTCAGCATCTCAGAAGGTGACTGGAAGATTTTCAATAAAGTTCAACTCCAAACTACCCTTTACGTGGAAATTGTTTCTCTTTTGAAAAATATTTGTAACAATTTTGATTTAAATGCTGTATTTTTAACATTACATAACTTATAAAATGCATATATTGAATTTTTTGGGAATAGTCTGTGAAGCCGTCCTCATTCTGTATGAATTTTGTATAATTTAGTATGACTAGTGGGCCGTAACAAAAATGAGAACACAAAATTTAGTTTTGTAGCATCAGCCATTTTCGAGATATTCGTAGTGGATAAGCACAAAAGATCGAGATGCCAAATTCATCTCCGCAAGTTCTAATGGAATCATAGAATCATCTGGAATTGTTTACTGAGGTACTGACTCCCTACATTCCTGCCAGAGACCATTAGCTGTTAAATTTTTCAACAGTCATTTTTTGAGATGCTGTTGCCATTCTGTTGTTCCCGATGTCGCAAGAAAAGTAAGGAATTTCAATGCTGGTATATGCACATTTGACTGTCAGTTCACTTTCCTGTATCCTGTAAAAAAATTTTTCACGCTCTATAAAAAGTAAGCCATAGTTGCTTGAAAAATTCACGTGAAAATGGCAGATCAGCCATTGTTTGTGCATGTTATGATTTTAATTATAATTGGATTATTTAGTATTACACCAATAATTTTTAAGATGCAAGACATGGATACAACGTAGGATAAATTAGTGGTATTATAAAAGCAATAAGTCATTCCTAAACCGACGACAATTTACAACAAATTATTTAATGTTTCATACGAATACTCATGCCCCATAATTGGTTTTAAACAAAATTGGCAACCCTATCTTCTGAATGCACATTCCGTCAGCTTTATCTCCAGAATCTAGAGATCGTAAATACTGCAGATTTTAATTATTGCTTGGCTACATTACAGAAATCAATGTGTTGCCTTAACCGATAAGGCTCATTTCCTCCTACGAGGAATTATAAATAATCCAATATTCTGACTGCAGATATAGTCCCTGAAAGTATAGCCTACTCTGGGTAAAATTAATTTCAATACATCTTCAGTACTTTGTGAAAAACAAATCCCAATATTTGGCCAAGAAAGTTACATTTTTATGTTCTAAAGTAAATTACAAAATTTACGTTTTAAATGTTGAAGCAACATTTGTGTGCCCAGTTTTGCAAATGTAAAATATATTTTATATATGATAAATCTACTCTACAAAAGCAGTTTCATTACTCTCCCACATTTCATAACTATGACAAACAAATATTTTGCAGGTCCTTCAGTGTAATACGTTCGTATTCTGAGTACTTTTTTCTTGAATTTCCTTCGACTTTTATTGGTAAATGACACTTGGTATTAATAAATCTAAGGTTATGGCTTTTGAAGGAAAGTTTCCAGTACGATCGAAAATAGTTAATAATGAAATAATATAAAAGTCAGCAGTTTTAATTATTTGGGATGCTGTATATCCTACGAAGGAGATGAAAACGTCAATAAATAAGTTCCAAAAAATGTGTGGAATTATCCAAAGAACATTAAGAAACAAAACTAGAAAGGAAATAATTATGAAATTTTACGAAGTGCTTGCAGTCCCTGTACTTTTATATGGTAGATGAAACTGTGTACTCAGTAAAACTTCTAAAAGGAGGTTAGAAACAGCTGAGGTGCAATTCCTCTGACGATAGAGAAGATACACAACGACAAATGGCAATTGTTTCAACACATAGAAAGAATGGATAATGTCATACTTAAAAGCTAACACTGCAATACAAACCAGAAAAAGAGCGTTCAAGACTAGTTGGGAAGATGTCCTTGCGTCGGAATGGGCTTTATGGCCTATCCTTAAAGTGGAAGAAGACACTGTTGGTTTCAGCTTTATTACTATACAAAAATTGTTAACTTCTGGTAAGGGGAACTTTCGTTACAGGTATTTGAGAAGGTTACAGTTCGTCTTCTGGATCTGGTACAGAAAGCAGTCCGCTCATGTTTCGGTTCGTTTAATTCATTTAGTTCCGGGAATATGTATTTGCATATACGAAAATCTGAGCTGATAGCAATCTTTATAGCGTAAGATAAATTTCAATACTTTCTCCAATTTTGTAGTGGTAATTCATCTACTACTATACTAGTGCAAGGATTCTACGAAATACTCCTAATTGTACTCTCAGGCCTGTTGACTGTATTATGTTTAACTATGAACAATGCTGAGTTACAAACTATTGATCCATAATCTGATCTTGATCGTATGATTGCTTTGTTAACTGTGTTAAAATAATTAGAATTACGTGTACAGTCGCTAAAAGACCTTGGGTTAGGCGACTATAAGTCTTAAAAATAGTTTACTAATTTCGTTTTCATTAATCATTTAAAAAGGCATCAGACTAAAGAATATGATGCTGTTTCCAGATGATGTAATAATTACACAAACAAATGAAGATGACTCATAAACAGCTGTGTGTATGTGTGAACTGGGAGAAACATTAAAGAAATATGGACCTTAGATTTCACTAAATAAAACAAAGATAATGACATTCTGTGGTAAACCTCCAGGCCAATCAAAAATAGTTTTAAACAATAATGCATTAGAAGAAACAAATTTAATTGCTTAGGATGCAACATAAGTTATAATAATCATGAAGATCTAAACAGTATATTTGTGGCACATTAGCAAGAAGATTAAAAAGAAAAGTGAGGAAAGAAACAATTAAAACTTTACAAAGTAATGACTGTGCCAGTATTGATGTTTGGATGTGAAGCATGAATGATTAAAAAAAAGGATTGGAAAAGAATTAATGCAGCCGAAATGAGATGTCTAAGAACAACTAAGGGATGTACAATTATGGACAAAATAAAACACGAAGACATAAGAATAGAATTAAATATTCTCTCTATAAATGAAAAAATAGAGGAATATGGAACTCGATGGAAACAGCATGTACAAAGAATGGATGAAAAACGCTTCCCTAAGATGTGTTATGATTACCAGCCGATTAGAAGAAGCATTGGGACAGGAGAACTTCCTAATCTGTGCTGAGATGATGATTAGTCATTTAGGTATTGTAATAACTTGTGTATTGTTTTGTTTACCCTGCCTGTATGGGAAGAAACAAGTTTAATGTACTCACCAGATGAATGTGGAGAGCTGTTGGAGGAACCGTAGCCATCATCCAGCAAAACGCTCTGTTGGTTAGGTAAGGTAGTTGTGGTTGTTGCCGGAGTCGCCGTCCCGTCCATGCTGCCCCGTGTCTCCTTATCGTCTTCCAAAAGCACTGCTTTTGAAGCAGGCGGTTTCACTCCATCATTCATCCGTCTAATATACTCAGAGGTGTTAGTTAATCTGAGAAACCGCTGAAAATGTAAAATAAATCAACTACTTAAGTTTTCAAATAACTGAATACAGTTTATCATAAACCGGCGAGTTATTTTAATACGGTCCGAACAATCTGTAAAGTAAACAACTTGTAAAAGGTTTGTTTACTTGAAATGTTATGAAAGTATGCATTGTGATATAAGACAGACTTGAAGTGCATCATCACTGCAGCTCTTGCAAACAATGTACAGGTAACGACCCCATCTTCCCAGGATTACATCTGCTAATCCCTCGTGAGACACTAGAGCCCAATGCCACTTGGCTGCTTGCTCAAGTGCCTCACAAAGATGTGTGTTTCTAGGTTTCTAGCTCTAATAACCTACTGGCTTAACATTTAGACAAAAAATAAATAAGTTATTAAAATGAAAAATTAAAGATATATGTAACAAAGGAATAACACTATGTTATTGAAGCTACAATATCTTTAACTGAGAATCTACGTTAGTCATGAGCGCGTTTACTTGAGTAAAAGCTACCCACATCATTATTTTGAAGTGAATGTTTGATGCTTCACATTTTCGGCCGGCTACGTTAGTGAAGATGAACAACCCCGCCTCGCCTCGCCTCGCGCGTGCTCCCGATGCTTCCCGCGTGCCCGCCGGATCGCGACTGACTCACAGAGAGGTCCTAACGCCGCTTGCTCCCAGCTTCCTTACTGCCCTGCGCCGCCGTTGTCATCCCCTCCCATCCTAAGATGAGCACATCCCCATCATTTCTACACTTTTGTATTTAATATTCCATAGTTGGGCCAGATGCTGGCGTCAACTGCAAAACTATTACAGACGTTTCAAACATTCGCGAAGTACTTTGTCTACTCCTCCATTTCGTTTAACTTCTGTTTAACACAAAATTCACAGTTAACCCTAGCATTACCAACTTCTGTAATTGTTTAAAATTATGTCTTGTTTACTTTTTTAAAGGCATGTAATAACTACTGAATTGCGTAATTACTTCAAAGTTTTCATTTTTGGTTTATTGAGCAACAATGGAATGTTAAGGTGGTCATAAAGTACTGCCCCGTCAGTATAATGTGATTCATATAAAAACTAAAAAATCTGATGTGTTGCACTCACATGACTTTCTCTACTCTTGTACTAACCATTCTAACAAACTCTTATTCCTATATCTCCATGTTAGTTAAGATAAACATTCGTACAAATTATCTTACTGCTTATTTCCTTGTAGGTGCAAGGGGAATATTAGAATACAGAAGGCTTTGTGCGAAAGTCAAATCTTTTTGACCTTTGAGATTCCGTTCTCTTTGCACGATTAACATATAAAAAATGAACAACAAACTGTTGCATTTCGCTAAAGTTCTAAGTTTTCCGAAACTCGCCCACATAACAAGGAATATCTCCGAAATGGTTCACCCTACAAGAAAATGTATTGAGACATAAATTGTGTATTTTACCAAGATCTACATTGTTTGTATAGCATAATTTGGTCTATCTCTAACGGTTTACCAGTTATGCAAAAGTCGTCCAGAGTAAATACGACTACAGGGGCTATAGCCAGAAAATTCAAGATACACATTTCATTTTTCATCAAAATATCTCAAACATATGACATTTTAATCAACATCGCTAGAGCCATTTTCAAGAAAATCAAAATTTTCGAAAAATTCTCCATGTAAAGGGTAGTTTAGGGTGGAGCTATTTTCTTCAAAATCTTCGTGTCGAATCCTTGAAAGACATTAAACTTAAATACCAAGTTTGGCTTTTAACCGACTTTTCGTTTTTGAGTTATGCTGTCCACAGACTGACACACAGACACACACACGGACCTTTTTCTAAAAATGCCGTTTTTTGGATTCAGGGGGCCTCAAAACATATATTTCCGGTGAGATCTCGAAATCGAATTTTTGGGTGGAATACAATACTTCCCCTACTTACCAGTAGAGAAAGTAAAAAGGAGCAATTAAATAATGTTAAATATTACCTTTATAAACATGACAAAATATAACACCTAAATTTAAAATAACTTTGTTTTAAAAGTTGCTCAGACATTTTGTTGGTCATAAAGCACCCCGCCCCGTCCCCCTTTAGTTGTATAAGTCCTGCAATAATGCTTGGCATTGCTAGGATTAACTCCAAGTTTGTAAGAAAATGATTGAATTTGTTATTATTACTCGTATTTTTAGTAGATATATATTTTGTTTGCTCCTAATATAAACTTGAAACTGAGTTTAATGTTCTGAATATTCACAACAGAGCAAATAAAAACGCACGTTTTCTAATTTTTATGTGAATAAATATGTTCAGATATTCACATACATTTCATAGAAATCGCATAGGAAACATTTTAAAAATAATTTTCACTTATTTACATAAAGTCACATAAATGCGCTCAATTTCATAACATTGGACAGATGCTGCAGTTTGTTAGTCATTACTGGAAGATCAAATCTGTCAGTTATAGTATCCTTTCATTGGAAGAATATATAGACATCCTGTTTTCTCAAGCTACATGAGCCTGCAAGATAAGAACGGGAAATTCCTCCACTACCATGTACTTGATTAAACATCTGTTACAGCTTTACAGCTTTACCTACATTGTAGGTGGCCATTAAACTGTTCAGTCAATTAGTAATTTGTAAACCGCAAGGTTTATACAAACTTTTAGTTGTGTTGTGGTATTGGAAAGTAACATAACGACAGTTTCACAATGGATTAAACATACCCAGAGTGAAAAGTAGTGCAAGTTCCTGTGTGCAACAATATGTTCTGGAATTAAAGGGTATTTTTAGTTGTGATGGTAACAGGCCTGTATGGTTAGCCATGTGGTAAAGCTATAACGGCAGAACAACGTTAGCAAGTAACACAACATTTAAGTGGTAACAAACATTCGAAATTCAAAAAACTTTTTACTGACAATTGTCGATCTTTTGGGATCGAAAATTTGAGGAAGCATGTGGTCGTACAGCTCAGAACTTGGTGATCCTTTCCACGAAATAATGTGTGGTGAGTGCCACGTACATTTGCATTAGCTCAACCTTTCAGGTCCTTAAAAAAGTGTTATTTGTTTTGGTGCATATTTTTGAGATTTTCAGCGCATAAAAAGTAAATATTTTCCAAGTTTTTGTTCTTCTTTCTTCTTTATCTGATTACCCTCCCCCTATGTAAGACTTACACTTCATATAACTTAAAAGCCAATGCCTAGGGTCAGATGCCTGTCGGGGAGAACAGAAACCTATGGACTGGACAGAGTGAAGACCTGGAAACGGATGGTCAGCCAAGCACCAGGTGTGAGAGTGAGGAAGAGGATGATATGAAATGCAGATGAAATCGATGATTGGAAAACTAATTATGGAACAATTGGTGGAATGAGTGGCGAGGAAACCGGAGAACCCGGAGGAAACCCGCTTGACGCCACTTCGTCCATCGCGAATACCACATGCGGATCCTTGGGATTGAACCCGGGCCGCCTGGGTGGTAGACGAACGGTCTAACCGCTCGGTCACGGCGCCGCCTTCCAATTTTTAGCACCCAAAAATCCGAGCCCTAGTTATTACAGCATTCATCTATAAAGTCATATGTCTTTTTTTTTGGGGGGGGGGGGGATATCCTATTATCATTTGTTACGCTTCAATAAGCAAAAGTACGACTTTTAAACCTTCTGCCACTTGGGAGTCCAGCTAAACCCAGGGAGAAAGTTATCCAAACTTATACTTCTGATAATTATAAAAATAATTAAAAAAACGGCGATTATACTTCTGCCGAATGGAACATCGTTATTTATTTTTATATGCTAACCGTGCAAAGAGAACAGAATCTCAAAGCTTTAAAAGATTTGACTATCGCTCAAAGTCTACTGTGTTCCCATATTCCCCTTGCATCTCCAAGAAGATAATGAGATAATTTGTACAAATGTTTATCTCAACTAACACGAAGAAGATATAGAAATAAGAGTTTGTAAGAATAGTTAGTACAAGAGTAGAGAAGGTTATGCGAGTGCAACTCATCAGATTTTTTAGATACACTGTCTTATAAGACAAGAACTATTGTAAACTGAAGTAATGTTGAAATTCTTGGCCATGACGTGAGGAATAATGGAGACCTTAGGATTAACGTGATTAATCGGAATCTTTATATTATTGTGGTGCGTCTATTCGTGAAATTACAAAAAAACGAAACAAGGAAACATTCTCGTAAGAGATAGCTAAACAAATATACCCTGTGTATTGCTCCCATATTCCATGTATGTATGTGTATATTAATTATAATTAACACGTGCTTCTAATGTACTTGAAAGTAATTTATGTATTGACGCCAGAAAGAATATGTGAAGTATTCCAGTTGAGACATTGAACTTTCCCTTCTGAGTAATACATCTGCCTTCTCGGACACCCTGCGTCCTCCAGTTTGAGAATTGCTACTTTAAACTGTAAGTTTGCTAAATATATAGTTAGTAACTAAACAAACATTTTGTCGTTTTGTTTCAATTATTCTGACAGTTTTAAGTGTTTACTGCCCAAGGACGTTCCGATTGTGGGCGCTAGAAGGTCAAGGCCGAGAAGGCCTGAATTCGCATACCACTCTCAATCAGTCAGTAACTTCCACCAAACTGAAAAGCAACTTGCTTAACAATCCACTACATTGTTTGACCTTAAAATTGATTCAGTATCGTTTTGCCCAGATTTCAGTTCGTTTGGAACCCAAATGTTCCAGTTCGTCTGTGACGTTTTACTGATCAGTAAACAAAATAATGAACCTCGTTTCGTCTGAGTCTGGGACGAAATGGCTTGAGTCCGAGTCAAACAATTAACCTAATGATATAGAGTTGAGTAACGTCTTGACTAACCAACCTTGATTCACATCCACAGTCAAGCAGAAAAAAATAGAGTTGACTAAATGTTTCGACTAATTTGTAGATCAGTGATTGTAAAACTCACAGTTTCAACAGATATGTAAAAATGCCACCAAGGGAGACAAAGGACAAATAGCGTCGTTAAGAGTTGAAACCACCGATCAAATTCAGTATGTTGAAATAGCGTGCCACTTTGGTACTAATTAATTATTAAGAATTTAACCATATGCATGTACAACTGACAAAGCAACAGACTCTAAAATTTAAATATACAGTTACATCAAACATTTCGAATAACACATAAATGAGAAAGTGTAAGCAGAAATTTAATTTTGGGACTAGGCCTTAAATTTTAAAGTAAAGTGTGGAAATTCCTTGACGCTGTTGAACATTTTAAATGATAGTGCGAACCTATCTCCTCTTTTGTTCAAGGTGCCAATTAAAGAGGGCATGCATTCCTGTCTGGAGCTTGTCGTAGTGTAAACTTAGGCAGCAAAAAATAGGTTTTTGAAGCATCAATAAACAATATTAGTATGGTAGTTCTCGGACGAAGCCTTACTTGGTCAGGTAGCAAACCGAACGATAATCTGTGCGTTTCTGAATTTCGGACGATACTTGTACGAAATGATACTCAGACAAATCGATTCGGCATGTTTCAATTTGAATGTTCCACTGTACACAAATTTAAAACCGGTGTTACACCGTGTAAATACGTTGTTAGACTCCGTTAACCCTAAAGAGCACTTTTAAGAAAAGGTCCATATGAGTTAGTGTGTGCCTGCGTTTCATCACCTTTACTAAAAAAAAAGTCGAAAAAGTACTAAATGTCATGAGAGGTAGAACTGGAATTTAAAAATTCAATGCCACAGCTGGGATTTGAACCACAGACCTTCCGCTTACCAGACGGCTGCTCTAACCATTAAGCTGCTGTGACAAACTGCCAGAATGGCATTGAATTCTCAAGTTAGTTCGTATTTCTCCTGGTAAACCACAAAAGCAGTCTCACATCAGAGACAATTACCCCAATGGTGACTTACTATTGCAAGTACTTTATGTCCCAGGATTAAATAACCTTCAGATGGTAATTATTTATTTATCCCAACAAACTTACTGTTGGTGTTTTTCAACACACAAGCCGTGTGTGGGCAATGTTTGAGAGGTAGAACTGGAACTTAAAAATTCAATGCCACAGCTGGGATTTGAACCACAGACCTTCCGCTTACCAGGCGGCTGTTCTAACCATTGAGCTAATGTGACAACCTGCCAGAATGGCATTGAATTCTCAAACCAGTTCGTATTTTTCCTGGTAAACCATAAAGTCTGTCTCACATCAGAGACAATTACCCCAATAGTGACTTACTATTGCAAGTACTATTATGTCCTGGGAATGACATGGTATATGAATCTTGAGATAGAATTTAGCTAATGCAGAAAAAGTCTAAATAGATCTTCCAGTTCAAATTTTGCCTAATGGCGAAATTTACCTTGTAGGATACAATTTTTCTTTCCTGTTCGTTTACGGAAATATTTAAGTTAGTCAAGTAGTCAGTCTGGTCTTGGGTAGCACTGAAGTTGCACTACCTACTGTAGCTTGTAGAAATATTACATTTTACTGGTTGCCTAAAATGCGGTTTCTTTAAAATATAGTTGTTTCTGGATTTATCATTGGATAGACGCGCTAACGCTGCTGGCCCCCTTCTTGTCATATACCTGTCAATCCAACAGACGCTCTGCCAATGATTTACGGTGCTTTATGACTTTTGGAGAAGAATGAATCTACAAAGATGTTGCCATATAGTTTTATTATTCCCGGCGTCAGTATGTTGCCGCCAGCTCTGCCGCTCTTGCATTCTGGTGAAATGAGGAATTCTTGTAATTCATATATGAAACGTATTGGTTAAACACTATTATGATGTATGGAAATACACACTTAAGTTATAAATATCTTACTATACACGGGTTATCAGTTATGATATACGGAGATGCATAGTTAAATTATTATCTTATTACACACGGGATACCGTCTCAAACTCTACAAATCTGCATGTGGCCTTTGAATCTGAGTATTCAGTATTTGGTGTGACTTCCACGCGCTGCAGTTAGAGCCGCTAAACGTCGTGTCATGGAAACAAAACGGTTCGGGATATGTTCCTGAGGGATATCCCTCTACGCAGTTGGTACGTGAGGTCACAGATCATTGACGCTGGTTACTGAAGGTCCGTGACAAACAAGTTGCGACCAGATATATCCCAGCCATGTTCGATAAGCGATATGTCAGACAAACATGTGGGCCAGTCGCTCTTTGAAGAAGGCTTCTACATTCCTTGCAATATGTGGTCGTTCATTTTCGGGCTGGAAAGTGGCCTGTGGAGATGCCTAAAGTAGGGGGAGTACCTTGGGCTCTAAAACCTCCCTTATATACCGGTTGCTGTTCAAATTGCCCTCAATTCGTAGAAAGCAGATCCCTTGTTGTGACCAATGGCGCCCCAAATCATCAATTTGATATTTGTCCACTGCACTAAATGCAGGTCTCCAAATTGCGCTCACGACGGTACGTCGGACACGTATGCGGCCGCCACTGTAGAACAGGTTGGAGCGGGACTCCGCATGCCAGTGACGGCATTCACGTGCCCATTGCAGTCGGAGGCGCTTGTGTCTGTACAATGGAAGCCAACGTAATGGAATTGTACAATCAGTCTAATCCGCAACAGACGGCGACGAATCATCGTTACAGACAGATTCACATGTATTGCAGTGCTCCAACGTGTAGCTAACACTGTAGATGAAGCTGTGGGGTCCGCTATGGCCATACAAACCAGATGGCGTACGCTGTTCTCTATCCACCAAGTTTGGTTTCATGGTGTTGCAATTGTCAGAAGTAGCAGGGTATTTGGAATGACTGATGTTTATTTTGACATTCTACAAACTAAAATCGTGGATGCACACTTATGTATGGCTAAGGTAGTAAAACCCAAATTGCACATTCACCAGAAAAGAGATGGGTTGTCCAGTTGTTAAGAAATGAGCGAAGGGTCAAGAAAAGACATTATCAAGAATCTTATAACAGAACATACTGTCGACGTCTGTACTACAAAATTTAGGATGCCATAAATCAGCAGTTGAAAACCCCAAGTTTCTCCCAATTCTATATGCTGGCTGCTCGCCAAAATATACTTATGGCCAATATTTGGATTTTGGTCGTCTCAGAAGCGAACTGTGGCATATACAACGGAGAGATACCTTTCTATGCAACTACACCAGTTTCTTTTCTACCCGAGAAGGAGAGTCATCCTTGGATTCATTATAAGTAGACCTCGAAAGCGGTTGCTATTTCGTTGCACTTTGGCTGGAAGATGAGTACGTGCGTTACCCCTCCCCAAGCACTGCCTGCCGTTCACCCTAAGCGCTCACTTGTAAACAACTAGAAGTGCAGATAACTTACATGCATGTCCGAAGTCTACCCATAAGTTCTGTGCCCTTGTGTTAATAATACCCGCAACCAGTGCAAATGCTAAACGTTCTTTCTCTACGCTGGGTAGAATTCATGGCTAAAGCAGGAACTTACAAGGACAACACTCAGATTTATCAGTACAGTCTATAGAAAATAAGCTGTTAAAACTAAAGTTAGCTGAAGATAAGGAAGTGCTCCATCGGCATATAACCTAGGAATTCAACAAAAAGGAAAGAAGACTTGAATCAGCATTCAAGTAAAACAAAGATAATGAGACAAACAACGTTCATTGTACTTTAGAACGTTAATGTGCAACAGCCTGTATTTTTCACCGGCGTGGTACTTTAGCTCTGCCACTCTACTACTTGATAAGCTATATACGTCAGTTTAGAATTTAAAATTAAAGGAGTGTAAACAGCCTAACGTGTAACTTGCTTAAGAAACTTTCTTAGAAAAGTCTGACGTTTCTATTTACCTCCCTTTGTTCATTTGTCACCAGACGCACGCCACTGTACTGGTTGGAAAGGTATGGAAATAGTTGCTTTGCAAGAGAAGTGTGTGCGAGTGGGTAGATCTGTTTAAAAGTGAACGTACTCAGTTACTCATGAGCAGCGATCTAGTCGCCCCAGCACGGTCGTTATTGATGGAGAATGTGGGATGCGCTGACGCCATGATTCGTGGGAACCGGCGTATTTTGCAGAAGTTTTGGCCTGAGAACTAAGTGACAGCGTCGGATCCGCTTTACCATCATTACAGATGTTCTCAACCACTGTTCTTTTTTCTAGTGGTTGCCTTGGATGCTCAGACTTCTACATCTTTCCTAGAGCGTTGACACAATACGTATCCTCCTAGAGGAATCTAGAGCAGCTCTGTCTAGCCTTGTCCCTTTGGAGACGGTTCCGGATTACATCAAGTGCACACTGCTGGAGCATCGGGTAGTATCTTACGAACACTGGTGATCAAAAATGGAAGTTCGGTTAGAAACTAAACTTGGTATTTAAGTTTAGCAGAGAATGCGACACCAAGATTATCAAGAAAAGCCCTCCACCGACTACCTCCACTAAACTACCCTTTACACGGAAAATTTTTCGAATAGTTTGATTTATTAAAAAATGACTAACGAATTTGGTTATTAACACCATAAGTTAAAGTTAATTTCATAACAAATGAAATGTGTGTGTCTGTGTGTGTGTGTGTCTGTGTGTGTGTGTGTGTGTGTGTGTGTGTGTGTGTGTGTGTGTTACGGAGGGCGACACCTCGCCCACTGCGACCCCGATGAGGAGCTATTGCGGACTACTACCCCCATCCCCAGGGGGAAGGGGCAAAGCGAAGTGAGACCGGAAGGCACGTCGGAGAGCTGAGTCAGTGAAGCCACCAGAGACGCATAGAGGTCCCTAACAGTTCTAGATTGTGACACTCGGCGCTCACCCGAAGGCACACCATCCACCCAGGGAGGGAGCGACAAGGCGACCCTAGCGGCCCGGGCAACGACATCCAAGGAGAGTGTTTCCAATGAGCAAGCAACTATGCCATCTGCCCACCAACGCCGGAACCAACTGCACTACCAACCGAACATGAAAGATGACAATGAAAGGAAATGAGAAAGGAAGCCGTGTAGAAGAGATGCAAACACCCCAGCATTCGCCTAAGTGACATGGGGAAACCACAGAAAACCCATGTCAGAGTGCGTAGCCATGGGGATCGAACCCGCGACCTCCCGAGTGTTACTGCCAGAGCCATCCTGTTTGGTAATGAAAAGAGTATCTTGAATTTTCTGTTAATAGCCTCTAAAGTCCTCTTCATTCTGGAAGACTTTTGCATAACCGCTGAACGTAAGAAATGGACAAAATCGTGCTACACAAAAAATGCATATCTCTTTAAAACGCACGAGTTACATCAAATAACAAACTAGACGTATATTATGAAATTAACCATTTTAAAGATATTCCCTTTTATTGATATGCATTCTGAAATACTTTTCTCAAATGGGAAGTCGTTTTATTATTTATTTCTTGTCTCTTGACCATTCAAAGAACATTTCAAAACCGTTACATAAGGACCCGCTCTTAGAACATATAACTGTTACATAAAGCATGCTATGTTTCCCAAAATCCTGCTTGACCTACAAGAAAAGATGGAATAAGATATTTGCAAATGTTTATCCGATTAACATGAAGTATAAAATTAAGAGTTTTAAGAATAGTTTGTATAAGAGTGAGTCGAGAAAGTTGCGGCGGTTTGTGGCTTGATATACTTAATACACTTAATTTGTTGGTACTTAACAATGGCGCCTTGTTTGTTATGGGTATATTAGGTACAAGCTGTGGGTTCACTTTGCCTAGGCTATGAAAATGCTCATCTCCTGTCAGGTGGTGGCGGGAAAGGAAGTTAGGAATTATGAAATTGTTCTGCCGCTGAAAGCTGCATGTCCTGGAAATTATTATGTATAGGTACAAGTTGGTTAACCACAAAAAAATATCTATATTACACATAAACCACAAACTTTACACGTACTTGGTTCACTTGTGCCTACAATTGGTTCACAATGCTACTGTTTGTACCTCGCCGCGGTCAAAGCCTCCGCTCTACTCGAAGACTTGCTTCATTACTGGGGTTTCTTGCAGAGACAATGCTCTTGAAGTTACTCTGTAGTCCCGGACCTTCCCATCAGGGTTGCCAACTCGTACGATAATTATGGGGGCATACGATAATTTTAATGTATGTACTCATGGTTATACACCCGTACGATAATTACGGGGTGTACGATAATTTCGATACCAGCAAAATATCATTTTTACTGGTTTCACACCAGCGAAATGAAATTAATTACAAATTGATCTTTTGCCCTCAGTGCCCATCTCCACCCCTTTAAGGCAACCATTTCATATCCTACTAATCCTTCTACCTTTTATCCTCGTGTTGCCAGTGTGCCCAGATCTCGTAATCTCCATGAAGAAGGCACTGCGCAGAAAATTGATGATCAATGGAGAAAACTCGGAATACGTGATATTCCGTGTGAAATAAAGAACATGCCTGGACCTGAAAGTTTCACAAGTGCTGTTAAACACATGTCACCTTGGTGGAAATACTGATTTCAAAGAACTGCCGAAGGTTGCATTATCAGTGATTTCAATGCCCCACAGAAACACTTCTTGTGAAAGTTTTTTTTTTTTTTTTTTTTCAAATTAGATTTAATAAAACCCAAAATTAGAAACAGATTGGCGCTAGATACGGTAAATGGACTTATTCGGTCGTCTCAACTTATGAAAGAATGTGGTGGGTCCGGAAATCTGCAAGCCACTGAAATGTTAAACCTTAACTCAGCAACAAATTTCTATAATGCTGCAACAGTTGATGAAGATGATGAACTTTCAGATGAACAGTGCGAGAAACATAAATACTAAAGTTGTAATACTAATTGTGGTCATCAATCTTGTAAGTGAATACCATAAACATCAAACTATTACATTTTCATAAGTGTTATGCTGATAAATTTATTGTTTGAATCCAAATCTATAATTTTGAGTGCCTGGTACGATAATTTTACTTTTAAACATTGGCAACCCTGCTCCCCATGCTACAATTACTCCCCATAATGACATGAATAATGATACTTCTGTACCTGTTTTGAATATATTAACTATTTTTCAATTATATATACATGGATCATTCAATAATTAGTGGCAACAATGATTGCAGGTGGCGCTATCAGCCGTAAATGATGAAAGCTGGTAACAGTGAGAAAGAAGAGCATCTGATGTGTGTTACCTGTGAGTTTAAAGATAGTAACATTATTTATAAGATATTTGTAGTAAGTTTAATGTGTCGGCTGTTTTCTGTAATGCTCTAAAACACTTAGTAACTACAAACAAAACTGCTTCATTAAAATTGTAATAGCAAACGGCAAGAAAGGTCAACAATATCATACAGTATTATTGGAATCTCGTGGTGGAGAGACTTTACCATACTTTATCGTGGCTAGGTGAGTACATGCATTTTGCAAGGGTAGCAAAGATGTTCTCCAAAAACGTGGAGCTGGGCTGCCAACTAAAGATATTCTGAAAAACTTCCTACCTCAGATTGAACATAAAGGCACTTAAATATGAAGTGACTCCTCTTATCCCAGTCTAGCCTAAGTAACTGTAGCTGACGTCACGACATCCATCTTCTTCTCAAGTTAGCAGAAATAAAGTCATCCACGAAACGTAATCCAAAGTACGTTAATGCGATAAATTGCTTAGAGAGTTGTACGGCCCACTCCTTAAAGTTAAATTAGGAGTAGTGTCCATGAAGGGTCATCGTTTTAGTATGCAAATGTAGTTGTTGCTCAGCTGCCATCATCGCGGTTCGCTGTTCAGCAAACATCCATCGTACAAAATACAGACCTTATTAACAAATGTATTTATGATTGATATCTATCCACTAACCATCTGTGTTGCACTCACATGACTTTCTCGACTCTTGTACAAACTATTCTTACAAACGCTTGTTTGCTTCATGTTATTTGATATAAACATTTGGAGAAATTAGTTTATTCCATATTTCGTTGTATGGTTTTTACCAAAACATAACAACGCTGCTCCACTCCGCTTCCAAGACGGCATTACTTTGAGATATGGGTTTTATAAGGTTTGCGGTTTAAAAATATCAAGGAATCACAAGACGGCTACAAGTACATGCCCAATGCATAAGATCATATGTTGTAGCAGTTTTTTTTATAAGCGCTTATGATATTCAAAAGATATCAAACTGATGAAATCAATTAATAATCAAGAGTAACATTATATGTATTATGGGATAGGGTTCGCTAACAAAGGGTTAAGAATATTGTACCACGTGTGAAGTTATGTCAGTCGAGAAAGGCATTACCGGGAGTCATTAGCGAACGTACCCAAACAGATGGCCCATTAAGGTAAACGAGATACAATCAGTTTTGGCAAGGTCTACTACATTAAGAAAAGGAGCCTCCTATTGTATTTTAGAAAGTATCGGGAACCCGGGGGGTTTCGCCACAGGGCAAAGTCTTCACTTAATTGAAGTGAGGGCCATTATAGATTTTTGGGAAGCTAAAAGGATAGTGACTGAGGGACGGTAGAGGAGAGAGACATGGTTACGAGGGAGATATACATGTGAGCAACACGGTAAAAGTTCGTTCCAACAGTTACGTTAGCCCGCATATTTTTTTTATTTAAAATTGTTCAGCAAAGCTTAAACGTGTAAAAAAACAAATAAAGTGTTCTAACAAAACTACAATGTCGCTCTCTGTAATCACCACGGATCCCAGAGATTAAGACTCATGTGTGAGCAGCTGTAGGCACCAGTAATAAGAAGCAGTCAATTAATCGAGTGACACATAAATGCTTCAATGTGAATGATTGATATCAAGGAACAAATATAACTAAAACATTAAAATATAATAATAAGGCAAGACTTCAGGAATGAAACGCCTTGAATTAGAAGACATTTGCAAAGATAATTCAACATAAATACAAGCTAAAGGGTCCCATGTTTGAATCTCGGTTAGGGTGATTTACCTGGATAAGGTTTTCCTCTATCCTAAAAGATGAATGTTGGGTGACTAGCCTCTATGGACACCGGGCTCATTTGAGTATGATTACACTCACTGCACTCATCGTCCGTTAAGACCTAACCGGTTAAAGGACCTTTAAAAAATACATGCTTTTACAGCATACTATGAAATATTAAAGAAATGGGTATATAAATTGAAAACATAAATTTAGAAACCATTTTGAAACAAAAGGAACCACCAACACCCATAATACATTTTGCAACATAAAGAACATGAATTTGAACCGGTTTTACCACCCCAAATTAGACTACATAAAACAGAACCTGAATTAGGATTGGGATACAAAAAACAAAGTATCTGGCCCCGTAGCTCAGTCAGTAGACCACCTGTCTGTTGTGCAAGGGGTCCTGGGTTAGATTCCCGGCCTGGAGGGTAGCAATTTCTCTTTAACTAGGATTACTCCCCATGCCTGGAGTCTGGAAGTTGCATTTAATGTAATATATCCAAAGTAACAAAACCCCAAGTATACAAACCACTGTTAGGTGAAAGAACACCATTGCTGTTGGGGACATTTGTTCCAAGAGGTCAAAAGCCGCCAATATGACCTATGTTAAAGGCCGCATATAAAGGGACCATTAAAAAAAAAACAAGAGTTTATCCAGCACTAATTAAGGTGATTTATCTAGCAACGAAGGGAAGGGTAAGAACAAGAAAACGTATTCAAAACTATCGGGAACAACAAAGTTGCAAATTTTTAAATTGTTTACAGGAAGAAAAATGTTCAAGAGCAAATTAAATTTAACAGAAGAAATAAACAACTTCGCGGTAAACATAAACTTGAAAGTAAATAAGAACAGAAGATGAGGAAGAGGGAACTAAGAATAATGAATATCATAAAGAAGCAGCAGAGACTATAAGAAGTGAAGAAGAGAATACTCAATATCATAAGCACAATAAGATAAAGGAGAGAAGAGTAGGGGATGCAGGAAAAAATACGAAAAGAAAAACTTTCATTAAATATTACAAAAATATGTAATGAATTCGATAAAGTATTGCAGTTAGCAAATCAGAGAGTAGCAGACTTTAATGGACGCACCGTAATGGGGACACAATTACATTTCCTGTGCCGGATGTTAGCCATTGAGCAGAGAATGCAGAACCAAGCCGCAACAATTATTTACACTGTTGAAAACAGTATTTTAGAGATGTAATAATAGGTAAATTTGGTTTGGAAGAAATTTACAAAAATTCGTACCTGTTGATGGAATACCCTATTTCAGAAACAAAACTGCAAGTACAGTTTCAGCAAAATAAATGCAATATTTTATAAAAAATAATGAAGAAATCTAGCACTGCAGCCTCACACAGCTGAATTGGAGAAGGAGGGTTTTAGTAGAAATAAAATCTTAATTGCACCTCCTTCATCACAACTAAATAAAACCACAGGTATAAAAATATGCCGCAAAAAAGTGAAACAAAATTTAATTGGTAAACTTAGTAGCAGAAATCAACAACTGATAAGAATTAATGAATTATCTGGAGAGATAGGAATTCAGAACAAGAACTAAACATCATTTTTACACCTGTGCAAGGCCAGCTTTGTTTTGCTCTCTCTCTCTCCCTCTCCATTTCCCTCTCTCTCATATCGACGGGCCCTTAAACCCAACACACTCACTCACTCTCTCTCATAAAAGACAATTGACGGCTGTGTGGAATCGGTCAGACGAATACTCAGTAGTAAATCAGTAATAACAGAATTAAGTAAAATTATAGATTTACATTTGAACATAGTGCACGTCCAAAAACCATGTACAATTTGGGGAAATATACTACATATGTCTTTCAGTGTGCGAAGAATAAGTACAAGAGGTAACTCCATGGTGAGAAGATTCGTACTTAAGCCTACTCTCCAGGTAGTTGATATTTTCCAATCAAGCATTTAAATTATATAGATATTACAATAATAACATTGCAACATAAAAAGTAGCTTATTTAGGTAAATTAGTATTTTCAGTTTAGCGCTCCAATTGAACCATATTCAGCACATATTCGGTAAGTAAGTACTCCTATATTTTGACAACATTATAGTCGACGTCTTTTATGCTTGATCACAGTGATGGTTTAATAATCATGGAACTGAAGAAGGAGGAGAGTTTAAAAGAAATATTTACCCGAATTAAACATGATCATTTGCCAGGAGCCTAATAATCCAACATTTGAGAACATCCAACATTGATCTGACATAATGTAACGCAAAAATGTAAAAACATTACTAACTGGAAACAAGATGTGATAAGCGGACATTGACATATACAGGATGCTTAAAAAAGTATGTCCAAACAAAAATGACCGGTGCTCCAACCAATTCCGACTAATATCTGTCAATGTTGCTCTCGTTGTTTGGAAGTTGCAGTGATTTTCTTTTTAAGATGATCCAAATCTCGAACTTTCTTCTGGTACACAATCGATTTCAGGTGGCTCCACAGGTAAAAATCCACGAGAGTGAGATCTGATGACCTCGGTCGCCACTCCGCCAGACCACGCCGACCGATCTAATGTCCAGGAAGCGGCTGATCTAGCCATTGGCTCACTTCAATGCCGTAATGCGGTGGTGCTCCGTCTTGTTGGAAGAAACTAGGCAAGTTCCTACTCTTGCCCAAGATTGACATGAAGATGTCATTTTTTGAAATGTTAAGATGACCATTGGCGTTGAGATTTCCTTCAATGAACAGCGGGCCAGCAATTCCGTTACTCCATATTCCGCGAGTTTCGCTGCACCTTGATCTCTCCAATCAAGGTATATTTCCGAAATGATTCTCTTGACAAAAAATAAATCATTTGACACATATTATGTGTTTTAACAAGTTCAACATTTTTATAGTAACATTAGGTGTATCTTTTACGGTTTACCAGATCTACAAAAGTCATGAAGAGTAAACATAAGTTATAGCCAGAAAGTTCCAAACATACGTTTCATTTGTCACAAAAATATCTTAAACTAGATAACCCTGTGAACTTCATACTACCTAAATTAATTCGATTGTAACTATTCATAAGTGATTGTCAATCCTAATCAACCTTCCAACTTCAATTCGTTTGTATTGACAGTATTGTGGTTTATTTTAAGCCTGCAAAGTCAATTTACCTTAATATAATGGCTGATCAAACTGAACGTTCCCAAAATGTAATTAAATTCGTTTTAAGCAAATGTGATCTCAAAATCCACTATCTCTTTACGAAAAAATATTTTAAATGTAATAGATACAGCTGTCAAAAATAGATCCGTCACAAACGCCATTATACTAAAAGTAATCCAAAGTGGCCATTCCCATACAAATTACGAATTTCGATTCCGACTTTTCGGCTGTTCCTTTGGTTTTTTTTATGTTCTTCTTCTCTAAACCATCCCCAGTATTGAGGCGAACAAAATAAAGAAGTTATTCAAATCGGTCGCGTCATTTTTGAGTTTTTGAGGGTCTAATGCACGGCATTATATGATTTTAATCCAAATCGTCAGAGCCGTCTTTGAGAAAATCACAATGTTCGTATTGCATCCTTGGAAGAATATTAAACTTAAATACCTACCTTGGTTTTTAACCGACTTCTTTTTTGAGTTATGCTGCTAACAGGCAGACGCACACGTGGACGTGCGCGCGCACACAAACACACACGCGCGGGCCCTTTTTCATTCAGGGGGCCTCAAAACATATATTGCCGATGAAATATGTTAACGGGCCCTTAAACACCTCACGCTCATTCACTCACTTCCTGCTGAAATATCGACATCGAATTTTTGTGTCGAATACAATACTTTCCCTACTTACTATACGTAGTATAGAAAGTGAAAAGAAAATGTTACATTCATCAGTGACTGAAGTTTACCAAACCTCTATTGAAAGCGCTATAAGAACATATCCGAAAGTTATAAGCATGATTGGTTGCATACGTTATGTACAAAAAATTACTAATTAGAACATTTTCAGACAGCAGTTTTTTAAGAAGAGAGCATCGAGTATCGAGTATTGGTACTTAAAATAGTATTGGTAATAGTGACATCATTCCATCACTAGCAGACACCAAATCCTCTTGACGATAATGAACATGGCAATGGCAGGAAAGAGCGATGAATTCCTACGACTAACTAAAAAACCAAAACTAGTCAAATTGAAATGCTAATTGGGGAATCTTACTTTCTTGCATCAAAAGGTTCTGATGAAGTTGTCAATAATTAAAACAGCCCGAAGATAATTCTAAGAATTTATAAAGTAAACTACTCAGATGCTACGTAGTTATGACAAAGGTGTCAATAAATGTATGGTTTGCAATGAAGTTGTCTACTTTTATACACCGTTCACTTTCATTTGCAGTTGATATTTCTCTTCCCTCAATCTTCCCAGTCCCGTCATCGACATGCAGGGAGCGCGCAACCCAAAAATTCCGCGACGTGCCATCCTTTCTTCATTCCAGAATGTAATAGGCCGAGCATTCTCCCTCGTACCACGCACATTTCATTTCAGTTCGGTTCGGTTCGGTTCCACTCGGCAAGATTACAGTGCATTACATATGCAGGCTTCCCAACTTCCCCGGAATTCCGTTTCGATCCCGTGTGTCGCGTCAATATTGACTGCTTATTGGCAAGAAGAGTTTCTGGGTCATTTGCAGCTCTTCAACGACAAATGAATGTGCATAAATTAATGTTACTTTTTACATTATTGAATTTCTTGTAATTCTTGGTTAATGTGCTGAATTGACACTGTGATGAATGTTAAAAGCAACTGTTCTTCGAAAAGCTGAGCATTATTTCTGTGGTGGGAAATTTGGATCATCCTCTGATTTTGGACAAAGTTCTGAACATGTTTTACTTTCTCTACCACGAAGTAGCAGCTAAATTCCATCCAAAATTCGATAGCGAGCTGTCATTGACATAAAAGTTCTGAGGTCCTCTGTATACAAATATTAGAAAAATGTCCTTATGATGCGCGTGTGACTTTGAGCAGTGTAACACAAAAACCAAACATTTGTTTGATACAAAATTTAATAACGAATCTCAACATCTTCCAAGGATGCGACATGAATATTTTCAAGAAAATTTCCCCACCTCAAACTACCTTTTTCATGGAACAATTTTGGAAAATGTTGATTTGGTCAAAAAGGACTCTTAACGATTTTGATTAAAAACCACATTTTTAACGTCTTCATGACAAATGGAATGCAAATCCTGGGAATATCCTTTCAAATCCTCTTCATTCTGGATGATATTTGCGTAACTCGTAAGCCAAAACTTCTACACACCTTTTCTCTGTAAATACTCGTTTTGAGGCCCCTAAATCCAGGAAAAAAATAAGAAGCAGATCCGCGCGCGTGTGTGTCAGAGCCATCACATTGCGACCGGCTCTTAAAAGATTTGATTACAGTTTGAACCTGCTGTATTTTAGATTCACATTGTATCTGCATAAGGAAATATGTAATAAAACCATCGGGTACAAACGTTTATCTCTATTGGCATGAAGCAGATAAAAGAATAAGCCTCTGTAAGAATAGTCAATATACATGTGAGTAGAGAAAGTAATGCGAGTGCAGAAATAAAATATTTTTTGTGGTGGTCATGCGAAGAGAATGGAACTTAAAATATATCATATAGAGACCAGTTCTTAAAAGACTTGACTTTTTTTCGAGCGGAGGAAAAATCCATTTATGGACTACCACTGTTTTTGAGGGCACAGTGGGGAGTGTCTGCTTCTCCACTATGGCACTACTGGACTAAAACAAACCTCCGCCTCGTGGGAATGTCGTGAATTTTTAAAGAGGACTAGGATAAGGTTTGTGCGGTCCCGCATAGCACCCGCGATAGTCCGCGTATGGTGTGATGCAGATGGGCGGTAGGAGGCCCTGACTGCAGCACTAGTGTTCAAGGGTGATGGTGGTAAGGATAGATGAAGGAGAATTAGTTAGTCATCACGAAGTGCTGTGACTGACGTGGTGGCGGTGGCGGTGGCGGCGGCGGCGCCGACTGAGCTTCAGGTGCCTGCAAGTGGGTGGGGATGCTGTCAACGATTGCTGACAGCTAGGCGGTGGTGCTGCCCTGTCGGAGGTATTCTGCGTTGAAAGCCGCTTGCAGGTCCTGGAGTTTGTCGACGATGGATGAAGTGACCTCTTCCAGGGCAGTTAAGTGGGCATTGTTGTTCAGAAGCTCAGCATGACTTCCCCTGTCACTGCTCTTCTTGAGAGTGTTAATTATGAAGCAGTGGCTGGTGGTGGTGTACGCGGCTGTGGCAACTGACTGTGGCTGCAGTGGTGGGATAGGCGATGCCTTCCTTCAAGGATACAGAGGGCAGAGCGACCAGTGAAGTGACTGGTTCCTCCACAGCTGGCACAGTAAGGACGTTGTTGTTGAAGAGGCTTAAAGCCAACTATGCATTCGCCTTTATTCTCGTTCTACCTACAACAAAATATGTAATAACACTATCTACAACTGTTTATCTGATTAACATGAAGTAGATTGAGGAATAAGCTTTTATAAGAATAGTTCATACAAGACTAGAGAAAGTCATGTGAGTGCAACAATATTTTTTAAGCTTAGAAAATATTTCAATTAAAATTAACTAATTTTAAACACTATAAAATATATCGTGGTTGAAAATGTCATCACATTATGAAAAAAATTGTTTATAGCCAAACCTATGAATAATAATGCATACATTACTAAACTTCATGCAAAACCACTGGTATCTCATAGTTTAGTGGCTAAGAATATACAAGTAAGGCTTGTATTATCCACACAGAACCAGAGCTTATCTCCTCTTTTGTGCGTGTTCTTCGAAGAGGTTAAAGGCAATATATGTTGTTATTGCAGTATAAAATAGCGTAGAATTAATGTATTTATGTATATTTAAAGTCATGGGCAAACTCTAGACTCAGACTATAGGTAAGGAGTTTGCCATTACTAACGAGAGAGACAAGTGCAGGGGTTATAATGCTCATATCAAGGGACCAACAACACGCGGGCAATATGCAGCCTCATTGTGCAGATATTTTGATAATTGATACCTTTGTGTGTCCACTTCGGTGTCCTATTCTTTTCTCTTAGTCTAACAGTTTCCCCGCAAACCAATCTCAAGGTTTACTTTACCCGATGTTCCTTACATGATCGTAGCTGCGTCGCCAAACGAACAACGCTTACCATATATACCAGGGGCGTCAAATCTGCACATGACGTAACACCACAATAAGGGGCAAAGCAATACTTCGGTTTGCTTCACCCTCTCTCCTCCAAACAAAGGTACACAAGCAGCGGTGTAAACCGCAGCAATACGATATGGCTGTTTCGAAACCACGAAAACGCAAAGGAACCTTCCTGCATATTTATGTAGGTATGGTTGCAAAGCTAAAAAGAGTCCCTACAACAGGTTTTATGATCTCAAAGCAGTGAACCACGACTTTCAACTATTCGCAAATCCTTTCACGTGTTCACGTGACATTCATATAGGAAAACCATAATTACAAATTGAGTGTGAATTTACAAACACAGTTATGAAATAACAATTACAAAATAAGATTGGTTTAGATTTATTTACACAACTGGGTGTGGCAACATTTCTGTCTTCAGTAATATGCTGCGCATATTAGTGCTATGTTTAGCCCAACATTAATATATCATCCGGACACGTTTTTACAGGAGCATTTATTCCAGTTTTGACCAGTCTCAACTCCTGTTGCAATATCGGACAATTTTAAACACCCTGTATATGAATAACATTGCTGCACGTTAAAGCCGTTGTAGGTGTGTTTCAAAGCAGATACTATTCCTGTAGTACTGAAATAGAAGACATATAACTAAATTACTGACGAAACAAGCATTTACACGGAAGGTTCAACAAGTTACAATAACTAATCCTGACGAAAGACATGTCATGCCTAGGTAATTAGAAGTAACTTATTATTTTCGTTGCGCCCATTGGATTAGTGCTCCAGTATTTACTTTTCAATCCTATGAAAAATACGTCATATATGTTGATTCGTGGCTAACGAAAAGACAGGCTGCGACGCGAATCGGAGTTATGTAATAATGTTTGTGTGATACATGACTAACATTGTATACCATCTGTATATTGTGTATGAATTCAATAGACAAGTTTTCTGTTCGTTTAGAACATGGATGTATTAGGCGATTGTGGTTTTACTTCATTGGGGCATGACTAGACTAGGAGAATTACGTCACTGCAGTTTGCTCCGTAGCCTGTCCTCTTTAGCCACGTGTTGATTCTTGTAGGGTGTAAGCAGTTTGAGCAGATGGCGACGTACACTCCTGGTCGTGTTGGTATTGAACCACTCTAAAAACCACAGAACAGCCACTTTTACGTAATATAACCCATCCCCGCAGCGCAATAACCTTTTCCGGGCCAAGGCCTACCGCCCGGCCGCTGCGTTCCCCAACTCTGCTCATTTCAGGCGTCATGAGTACTGAAGAGTGAGGCGTGGTCAGCATCCCGGTCCCTCCGGGCTGGTAGAAGTAGTTTCGCAGCCTAGGGTGGCTACTTCTCATTCAAGTAGCTTCTCAGTTGGCCACTCAGGGACCTAACGAGGCTGAGTGCACCCCGGAACAGGTCTCCCATTGGGAGAAAATCCCCACGCTGGTACGGGGAATCGAACCGCGTCATTTTACAAAATACCATTAATAAACAACAGCAGAGCATGTCTTCTGGTCACCGCCAAAAGTTCTGTTGTAGATTTCAAATGAAGACGATTCCATTCATGCCGGATTATCGCCTCCCGGTGATATCACCTCCTCCTTGCGGTTCCGCTAACCTGAACATCATAAGTATCCATGCGCAGTAAAAACAATTAGTAGACAAAAAATGGCAGACAAAAGATTTGGCGAATACTCTAGTGAAGATATTTATATTTTAATTGAAGAAGCGGTGTCAAAAAATACGGTAAAGGTCATGTGTATGAAATCAGTTTCTCAGCACGGTGCTCATTATGCCGTCACTTGGAGAATTTCCTACACATTTTGTGCCATTATTTCTGCTATTCATTTATGCTGATGATCAAGAAGAATAAACAATCTAATATACCCATGTTATGTGTACTTAAGTGTAAGCATATTTAAATTTCAAAGCAACTATGTAATTTGTTATCTTAAATTATACCTGTTTACTGAAGTTTTCTTAAATAGTCATAATAATAGTCATAATAATGCTTTTGCTGAAGCAAAATTTAAGGTGACAAGGCTGAAGCATATACACAGAGGGTAGAATACCTGAAGAAACAGCAAATTTGTAAAAAGAAGCACCTTCAGCAAAATTGTTGCCACGGAACCAGGGGGAGATATTTTGTTACCAATTAGAAAGCTTAGAAGACGAAAAGTCAGACAGTAAAATGGCAGGAATCGAGTTTTTCTCCGATAATGGAGAGAAAGTTAACCATGTGATATATAAGAGCAAGTAGGATAGGTAGCTAGATAAAAAAATCTGATGTGTTGCATTCACATGACTTTCTCTACTCTTGTACTAACCATTCTTACAAACTCTTACTCCTATATCTTTTTCGTATTAGTTGAGATAAACATTTTCCGAAATTATCTTATTGTTTATTTCCTTGTAGGTGCAAGAGAAATATTAGAATACAGTAGGCTTTGAGCGATAGTCAAATCTTTTAAAGCTTTGAGATTCCGTTCTCTTTGCACGGTTAACATATAAAAAAATTAACAACGGTATTGCATTTGACGAAAGTTTCAAGTTTTCCGAAACTGACACAAAAAACAAGGAAATGGTTCACTCTACAAAAAGTTTGTTTGGACATAAATTGTGTTTTAGAGAGATCTACTTTTTTTTTTTTTTCTTTTTCCTTCTATAGTAAGATTTGTCTATTTCTTACAGTTTACGAGTTACTCAAAAGTCATCTAGAGTAAACAGAACTACATAGGCTATAGCCAGAAAATTCAAAATATACATTTCAGTTGTCATAAGAATATTTTAAACATCTCATTTTAATCCAAGTCGTTAGACATTTTCGAGAAAATCAAATCTTTCGAAACATTTTCCATGTAAAGGGTAGTTTAGGGTGGAGAAATTTTCTTCAAAATCTTCGTGTCGCATCCTTGAAAGACAAACTTAAATACCAACTTTGGTTTTTAACCGAATTTTCATTTTTGAGTTATGCTGTCCACGGGCACACACACACACACACGCGCGGACCTTTTAGTAAAAATGTTTTTTTTTTTTAATTCATGGGGCCTCAAAACATATATTTCCAGTGAAATCTTAATATCGAATTTTTGGGTGGGATACAAACCGCGTGAAGTTTTAGCCAATAAGAGAATAAGTATTACAGTAGGGGAATACATAAGCTTCTATATATAAACTCTGAAGTATATTTTAGCAGTACACAGTTATCAAATTTATCTTGCAGGGTACACGACCTCTGTGAACCACATAGATGTTGTTCGCGAGGAGGATACTGAAAAGAATGTTAAACTTTATTAATAATAGTGTAAATATTAGTATATCGAAAGTAGGTACTGTGGAAGTGAAGCTGATTTAATCAGCTAAGCGTAGAACGTAAAATTACTTGGAGAAAATGTCAAATAATAAAGTTACGTTTATTATGTAAATGGTAAGAGAGTATTCCGCAGTTACGTTAAAAGTAAGACAGCTTCAGTGAAAGTGCAACCGCAACAATGAACTGCATATTCGTGTTCAGTGAATGTACAGTAAAATCTAGCACTACAAAACTGTTTATTTTTCATCCCTTGAGAATGATACAAGTTCAGCTAAACCATTTTTGAGCTAACAAGTGCATATACCGAGTGAGCGTTCTTATCCTGCGGATTGGTAGCTAGACAACCATGCATTTTACAGACGATACGAAATGCAGGAACTGACACCGCTGTTTAGGACTACGGTGGTGCTCCTTGTTAATGTGCTCTAGTAGCGGAATGGTTAACACGCTGGAAAGTCATGGTAAAGGCCGGAAGTTCAAATTTCGTCTGCAGAAGAAATAAAATTTTTTATTCTTTTCGGTTTATGTTTCGAGAAGTGCTCCTGTAGCACAATGCTTTCGAATAGAGAACACTTGGAACACCTATTACAAGAGTATAGATAAAACGGGTAAATTGTGCATGTAAACAAGTCGGGCACTTTCGCTTTCGTTATAATGTTTTGGGAGCTAACGCTTCTGATTGGCCTACGCTCCCGCAGTAATCATGGTACACAGTCGCGGAAGGACAAGGCAGGGTATGGGTTTGTTTTCAAAGCGCACCGTTACGCTGTTTGTTTATGTGCTGAGCTAGGGAATCTGCAGTGTTGCCAGCTTGTTTTTGACAAAACTTAAATATCTCCGTAGGAAATGGAGACAAAAACGTAAGATACAAAATGTGTTCCAAATTCCGAGATCTACCACTTGCTTAAATTAATGTAATGAATTTCCTTCCACCCGGTATAAATGGCTAATATTGGTTACGCCGATAGTCAGTTGGACCTCCCGATCCTTTTTCCAAAAAGTCACCAAACTCTTGACATTCACGATGGGTTGCTAATTATTTATCATCCTAGTAGGTACATACTAGTAGTGTGCCGATATGTATCCCAGTACACCAAAATCGCGAGTTATGGGTTATTGCAAGTTCCTGGATATAAGGCACTCTACAAATCCACTCTTAAACTGCCAAAAAAACTGAGAGTTGCCAGTACAAAGCATAGCTAAAAGTGTGAAAGAAAGTTCATTTTTGATCCAATCTGCCCACAAAGTTAGTGAAAATAATCATAAAAAGTTTTAAATTAACTGTTAAAATATTTAACACTATAACTGTACACCAAACTTTCATGTACCTCCACTTGTTGATTAACTTCAGCAATATTTAAAGCGTTACATATATCTATATATTCCTTTGCGTACTGCTGCAGTACTTACTGAGATTATTTAAAGTGTTCTTAGTATCAGTATTTTACATTACGTAACATGTCCAAAGTTATATACTTTTTAATCACTCAAATTGAGGCTTTCAGTAAAGTTTAACATTCCGGTTTTTACTTCTTCGCATGTTACGTTTTATCAACCAAAGATTGCGCTGCCCTTACATATTATAGTAGGTACTATCAAAAGCGATGCTTTAAATCCTGGATTAATATAGTTACTAACATAAATGTTACAACTGTGCGTCTTGAAGTTCTGAAATCGTCACAGAAGTAGTTTAGAATGTCCACAGCTGCAAATCAGCTTCTTCCAGAATTTGTCATAGTCTATAATAGCTCGAAATGTACCCCAAATGTTCCTACGTCAATAAAAATAAACGTTACTATAATCGCTCCACCCTTAGATCCGCACTTGATGTAAACACAAGGCGTCAACAAGTAACCCGCAATACGCCGAAACCAAAGCACACCACAAAATATAGTACCTTAAATATTGGCAATTATCTGTGAGTTTTCAAGATGTATGATAACCCTGGTAAAGACTACTTGAATGTAACGTTATTCGTGAAACTGCCGAGTAAATATCATTCTGTTGCAACATAAACACAAGATATGAATCCACGTGGCGTTTGTTTGTATTAGTTGCAGGTGATATGAGCATCAGGGCATCGCGGAAGGATACAAGGTGTGGATTTAAGGCTGGATGGAATATAGTAAGTCTAAGAATGTTGCTATAACACCGCCCAGAGAAAGCATTAAGGATTTGTTTATTATTACAACCTGAATATGCTCACATGTTTTCTGTTAATTTATTGTACATTTCTGTTTAGCTAACTGTTAATTTAATGTATTCTGAAGCGTCTGCAATGCTAAATCCTCAGTTAACGTCATTCGACTAGCAAAAACCTACAGAAGCAGATGGGATTTAAAAAATACGGCATATATTGATTTACTTAAACTGATAACAATAGAAACCTGCTGTGCATCTACAATTGGTATTGTGTTGGAGTAGACGGGGCCTTTGATCACGTACAACTCGTCGTCCTTCATTAACGGCAATGCAGTGGCGCTCCTGACACCATCAAAGGTTTACAAAAAAGCTTTTCTGATTGTGGAATAATTCATTTTTGATACGCTCATATTACAATTGAATGTGTTGTGTGTGTCTCCTGCATATGAACAGCACAATAGAAAGAGAAGGAGACAGACGTGCTTTGTTCAGTGTTATTCAAAGCGACGTAAGATGGCGTCTTTGTCTTCTTTAAAGGATGTTTAAAAGTAATTATGTTGCAAAAGATGAACGAGTCTACTCCCACTAGTATAAAGCAGGTCTTTATTTTATGTAGAGCTGAAAAACATTTTCTGGCTGGAATTGGGACTCGAGATGTCTCGATTGTCTTGGTTGGCTTAATCCTACCCCACTTTCGCTAAAACTCCTAGATTTGGAGATCACGAGTTTGAGTCCGGCCTCGGGGAATGGTGTTTGTAAATCTGAGTATCTAAGAAAAACAAAAGAACTAACTAAACTAAACCCCAGCGCAACAGTCCATGAAGGGCCAAGGCTTGTCGCCCAGCCGCTGCGTCCCCCACCTCTGCCCACTACAGGCGTAATTGGTGGGGTGCAGTACTGGAGGGTGGGACGTGGTCACTGTCCCCGAGCTCTCCCGGCCAGTTATGCAGCCTTCTTGACCTGGGGCCGTCACTTCTCCATCAAGTAGCTCCTCAATTGGCCCCTCCGGAAGCTAACGAGGCTTAGTGCACCCCATGTCAGACGTCCCAGCGAGGGAAAAATCCCCATGCTTGTACCGGGAATCGAACTCGGGTCCTTCGTGCCAGAGCCAAGCGCGTTACCAACTGAGCTACGGAGGTGGTCAAATCTGAGTATGTATTAGCAGGAAAAGTACTAGGAAAGCAACAGAAACTAAGGAAAAATGTAAAAGAAAAGGAAAAAGAAACACTGGGAAAGTGAGACACCACTCGAATAGGCCTGTAGCTATCGGAGCTTGCTGACGACATCTATATGCAATGTCCACTTTCTTTAAAATAAAATATGAAAGGAACGAAGCTTATATTTTTAATTCGCTCCTTTGTCCGCCATCAATTTTACCAAGAACTTTGCAATGGGACAGAGAAAGGAATTAGGAATTATGTAACATATTTATGTAATCCTAGCATTAAAACGGCTTATGACGCCATGAACCGTGCAAAATTACCCTATTTTTGGCACCAGTGCCAGAAAATGAATTCTGTAAACATGTGCCTTTAAGAAAACCCTAAATTGTCTCTCTCGCAATTGCAGCAACGTTCAAACACAAGGATCACCTCGTTCAATTAATTTTAAAGCTTTTCATATTATTTTTCGTAAACATCCTTTGATTTAAGAGGTTGAATCAGAAACTGAAAAATTCAATGCCATAGCCGGTATTTGAACCACGGATCTTCCACTTATCGAGCAGCTGCTTTAACCAATAAGCTACCATGGCTAAATTGCCATTACGACATTAAATTCCCCAGCTGATTGGTACTTTTCCTCGGTTAACCACAAGGGAATCTCACATCAGAGATTAATACCCCAGGGGAGACTTACAATTGTAAGTACTTTATGTCCCGGGTTTAAGTAACCTTTAGATGGTAATTTTTATTTATTTATACCAACAAGCTTACTGCTGGTGTTTTTTAAACACAGAAGCCGTGTGTGGGCAATGTTTAAATATTTTTTTAGTTTCTGATTCTACCTCTTAAGCTTGCTGGCATAAATAAATAAATAATAATCCTTTGATTTTTCTGGAATTAATAAGCTCTCAGCACTCTTGGCTTCGTTCAAAATGTCAAGCGAAATGCAATCCATATTTTCAATAGTTTTATTATTACCTTCCACTTCCTGTGTGTGTTGAAACAAATGAAACATCTGCTTGACAACCATATTACGTCATGCTTACGTGGTCTCTGATACATTATAGTTTTTCATTTAGCAAAATTATTAATTATTTTTACGCATTTTAGTGCTAAAGTTGCATAACACGCATGTGACACGTGTATAATTGTTTCGTAAAAATTAGCACATTCGCTTTCGCTCACCCTTAAACATATACTCGTGTCACAGTCAGATTATACACTAGTTACATGAATGACTATTGTCTACTACTATAATTAGTGATGCTTTACTTCGTAGTTACTGAGGAATAAAAGCTATACCTTGTATTCTAACAAAACACAAAATACAGGTTCAACAAACTGTAAAATACACTTTTATGATGATCATCTATATCTAATTTTTCTTGGTAATAATATGCATTAAAACAAGAACTTTCTCTCCTAATTGATAGTTATTCTAATATTACAACCATTATTAGAAAGCATATTTTCTCTGTTATCAGAAGTATTGCATTTCACAACTTTGCCTCTAACTGTGCTTTTGCATCTTAGACTGCTTTTAAAACTCTTCTTCATTGACCGTGAAAATCATTTTCTTCACTCATTTTTTACTTTAAATTCACATATGACACTAACATTCAAAGCTGTACTATATAGCAAGTTTGCTAATGTATTGTCTCTTTTCTCCAAAGGTATACTTAATGTTATCTTGACTTAGATAAAATACTGTAGACAACACGTTACAAAATTAGGATTAGTAACTCGCGGCTCCTAGAACTTAGGCCTCTCGTTACCAAACCTCTACTTTTGTCACTAGTACTCTAATTATACATTGTTCTATGCTGTACCAAAATTTACTAGTTTTTAAGAACGAAAACGGAATGGAAAAATGCAGCTCTTTGTCTTTCATGTTTAAATTAATTATGAAAACCTGAATTGAGTTAATATTTTATAAATAGTGCCCTCCGCTTCTATGCCAATGCAATATTTATATATGCGGGATTGTAATCGATATACATGCATCACGCCTTCCCCGCAGAATTTTTAAATTGTCTATATTTAGCCGAATCCTCGCAATATTCTAAACCCATAACGTTTTCTGTGTTCTATTTGCGAAATGTAACAAGTATGATTTGTGAATTGACTGTGTAATCTTCCTGGCGAAGGTTTTATCACAATTGATTCGTTGGAAATGCAGTGGTATTAGCAAAGACCAAGAAGTTTGAGACCGCGCCGCTGATGATGTTCACCACAGATGTGGACGAAACATCTGGACATCAAAATGCCAGCAGACCAAGGCTTATCAGCCCGGAAGAATCCACTGATACTCCGGCCGTGAAAACTTACGAATACCAACGCCATCGGGGAGTTTCAATATGTAGCTGTTAGGGACGCTGCCCTCTGTTGTCCTCACTACTCAGATCCAATCGACTTTAGTATCCTCTCACCCTAACCCTTCATCCCTGAGGGATACCCTGTCAGGGGTATAGACACAAATATCTTCGATAGGTCGAGGTACTAAGTCCCACCTTCACACTTTGTCACAAAATAATTGAGCATAATTCTTCAATTACAATTTTATTATTTAACATGCCTTGGTGGTTTAAGATAATTTGGATCAACGTTTCATATTTTAATAAGTGCTTTTGCATTCTAAAATTGTGTGTCTCTGTCTTGTACATATACTGAAGTATGTTATTTTCTTAGAGTATTCTGACATCGGTCGTACAACGGGAGGGAGACGGGTGGTCTGGAGAGTTTGTGCGTGTGCGTGGCCGTGGCGGCCCGATAACAACAAAAGGGGCCGAGAAGCTTCTCGTTGATTCTCGCCGAGTCATTGTACACGTATGCATGGAAGGATCCCGAAACGCCCAGTATAAATAAGACACAGACAGCGCGGTCAGACAGTGGTTATTTAGTGATAGAGTTGAGTTGTTGATTAGTTGTGTAAGGTGTCTTGTGCTGTCAGATTTTAGTTACGAGAGTGAGTCGGCCAGCCTGTCAGTGAGTGCGTATGTGTCGTCCAGTGATTTTATCGTAATAGTCAAGATATAAGAGACAGAGAAACTGGAGAAAGACATGAAAAGACTGAGAAAGATTATCATAAGAACAATTGTGAATTGTAATAACAGAAAAGACTATAAACTGTGTTAACAACGAGAAGAAAATTGTACATTTATAAGAAAATTTAGAGGACAATGAAGAGATGGAAAAGTAACTGGGTATTGCATTTTGATGTTCTGTTATAAGATACTTTAAGAAAAGCCGTGCTTTATATACACACTGTAACTATCGTCACGGAAGATAACACTGGCCAACAATGAACATTTTTCGGGCTCAAAAATAGTTAATTCTTATGTATTTTCATCTGCTGGATTAAAAAATCACCCTAAAAATTACAGATTAGCTCTTGCTTTGGAGATAAAGTGACATTTCATTTTTATAGTCAACATTTTCAGTTTGGAGGCAATTTTGTTTTGGGAGTTGGCACACCTGTCAAATAACAACACATGCTCTTCAGTTGTTTGTTAGTAATAAGCATAGATACTGTTGCTGTGACGGTGAGTTTCATATAGTTTCTGCTGTAATTAATGCAGAATTTCTGGTTTGAGGGTGTTTTTGTAGTGTAAAATTCATAAAAAAAATGCCACGAAAATGTGTAAATATGGTGAATAATTTTGTCGCATTTGTGGTGAAATAACATTTTCCTCACAGAAACGCAATCTGACGCCTCTTTTGAAGACTGCCTATGATTATTATTAAGTAAAGTAGGGGAGCAGGATAAGTCTTGGGCTCCACATATATGTTACAACACATGTTCAGTTACACTGCGAAAATGGCTGAAAAATAAACGATCTATGGGTTTTACTGTGCCTATGGTTTGGCGGGAGCCCACAACCATACAGATGACTGCTATTTCTGCTTGACTCCATCTATAAACACAGGATTGTCTATGAAGAAAAGAACAACAGTTCAATACCCGAATCTTCGATCTGCTATTCGACCCATTCCGCATTCAGATAGTTTACCAGTTCCTACCCCACCCGAAAATTGTGTGTTTGAGGTAGAAAATGAAGACTGTGGAACAAGAAGAAGAACCTAATAAGCCTTCCACATCCCGTGACCCTGATTTTGAGGGAAAATATGATAAACCGCATCGACTGAGTCAAGCGGAGTTGGCTGATTTCATTAGAGACCTTGACCTGTCAAAGGAGAAGGCAGAAATTCTTGGGTCTCGACTACAGCAATGGAATCTTCTCGAATATTATGACAGAGACTCACAGTACAGAAAACGTCACAGGGAATTGCTTCCCTTTTTGAGAAGAAGAACAATCTTGATCCAAGTGAATGGAGACTATTCATAGACTCTTGCAAGCTTAGCTTGAAAGCTGTTACTTCACAATGGTAACCGTCTTTCTTCTATTCCTGTTGGTCGTGCAATTCATACGAAAGAGGCGGATGCAGATATGCCAGCTCTCTTAGACTCAATTAAATATCATGAACACAAATGGTAAATCTGTGGTGATCTAAAAGTCATTGTCATACTCTTAGGAATGCAAAATATGCTGCTGCTTATGTATGTGAGACAGTAGAGATAGGAAATTGCATTATATTAAAGCAGACTGGCCTGCAAGAAATCTTAACCCTAGCGAGAAAAATATTGTTGCAGAGCCTCTCGTGAACCCAAAAGATGTTCTTCTTCCACCCCTGCATATCAAGCTGGGTTTGATGAAACATTTTGTCAAAGGTAATGAACCAAGAAGGACCTCTAAGTACATAAGAGAGAAATTTCTGAAATTAAGTGATGCAAAAGGTAAGGAAGATATTTTTTTCGGGCCACAAATTCGAGAACTTGTAAAGGATCCGGCATTTGACCAACTTTTAAAGGGGAAAGAAAAGGAAGCTTGGGAAACCTTCAAGGGAGTTTTTCGTGGACTTTTAAGCAACAAAATGGATGATAACTACAAAGTCGGTGACAGTGCACCTGCAAAAATACCATAACCTAGGATGCAACATGTCCCTTAAAATCCAATTTCTCCACTCCCACCTAGACTTTTTCCCTCCTAGTTTTCGAGCTGTTAGTGATGAACATGGAGAAAGTTTCCATCAGAACATTTCTGTAATGGAACAAGGATATCAAGGCCAATGGAATGAAGCAATGCATGTGGATTACTGTTGGTCTTAGTGTGGGGATGCTCCGGAACTCCCTTACAAGATGCAAGCTGGACGAAGATCTCATAAAGCCACCACATGACTCTCTTCAGACACAAACATCTGCGAGGGATTCTTCCAGCAATTTAGAACTCTTAGAATGTAACTACCATTTAAAAAATTCAAATTTACTTTCAATATTGTTAGCATATGTAGTTAAAATGTATTTTTTTATCTTAATCTGTTAATATGAAACACTTCCACCATGTGCGTATCACAGAAACTAGAGCTAAGAAAAAAAATTTATTGTCACATTCGTTTTTCTCAACCCAAAACTATAAGAATTGACTCGTGAAGCACAGAAAACATTCAATAACTCTTTCTTTCTTCTTTTTAATTTATTTTTTTTCTCAAACAGAATAAGACAGCATTTATAATTATTAATTTACCCAATCGCCTTCTTCCAGACCAGTACAAAATATTGCTAGAAGCACTACGACATTAACGCACATGGAGGGCTCTAAGCAATAAAGAGAAAGAGGGCATAGGGTGTGGTATCGTTCAAACTGGCTGTCCCGTATTAGTTCAAGAGTCTTCCATTTAACGACGCCTTTAAAACAGGTTATTCCCTGTGCCATGCCGCATGTACCCTCTCGAGATGCAATTTACGGCGACATTTTATAAACGGTTGTTAACAAGAGCTAACTTAAACGGTATGGGAAGAAAGACGAGTGCGTTCTTAGTTTATGAAGCCGTACGCTGAAACACTCCGCTATCTCAGCAGCATTTTGGGGTGCATGTGTTCACAAACTGTGAGGTAATCGCACTGGGAGTGTCGAGTAAATTAACAAGAAAGCAATGAAGAGTTCTTTTCACATTTTTGTTTAAATTTTGAAGTGTATTTAAACTTTAAGTTTTTATAACCTGAATATAAAATAAGCACATCCCTTAAACTATATAATAACATTTAAAATCACGCATCGTGCACCAGTTTTTGCTCAAAATATGTTTCTGTAGTATTAATATACCGTTGATTGTTTTGTATCCATAGCTCTATTCTCTAATAACCAAGATGTACTAACAGATAAATGAGCTTCATAAACACACTAGAACGCTGTGCCTTTATAATATTGGTATCAGGCAGCAGTCCATGATGTAATTGGTACCCATTAGGCAATTGTTTCGAGGTTCCTAATTCGCACACAAAGGGTATGGTGAGTTAAGGCAATTTAAGCTTGTGGATGGAACCTAAAGAGATCTAACGCCATTGTAAATGTTTGGTAGCATCACTAATTAACAAATCTACAATATCTTTAGTATAAAAGATTCTTCCATTTAAACTTAGTGTTACATTGTGTCAGTGATTTTTTTGCTCACATTTTGTTTTCTTCCGATTTTTGTGGGGTCACTTCCTTCAGCTAGAAATCCAGCGGTTGGGTTGTTTTAGATATGCCATATGTTTGAGATGTTTTTGTGGCAAATGAAATGCATATTTTGAATTTTCTGGCTATAGCCTATGTAGTCCTGTTTACTGTGAATGACTTTTGCATAACTGGTAAACCGTAAGAGATGGGCAAAATCGTACTGTACAAAAAATGTAGATCTTGCTAAAACACACAATTTATATCCAAATAAATTTGTTTGTAGAGTGAATAATTTCGGAGATATTCCTTATTATTTGCGTGAGTTTTGGAATGCTTAAGCTTTCGTCAAATGGAACATCGTTATTCATTTTTATACGTATGTTATCGTGCAAGGAGAAAGGAATTTGAAAACTATAAAAGATTTCACTACAAGGAAATAAGCAATAAGATAATTTCTGTAAGTGTTTATCTCAACTCACATGAAGATAGAAGAATAATAGTTTGTAGGATTTTTTAGTACAAGAGTAGAGAAAGTCATGTGAGAGAAATACATCAGATTTTTTAACCTGATAACCATACTGTTACGAGTCGAGGTCGAAAGGAATCAGCGCCCTCTGAGCACCTGTTTCCCTGCTGCTTATAGCTACATTAGTGTTTGTCAACACATTTCTGGTGGAATTTTTTTCGTTACATCAGCTGCTAACTGCCTAGTTTCTTTCTTTTTTTTTTTTTTTTTTTCCCCTTGACTGCTGGTTGATGCAGCTGATTCTTATTAATTTTTCTATTTGTTGCTATTCCTTAGGTAATTGTTTTTGTGCTTCTGTCAATTTATCTTCTCCACTGATATTTGTCTACTTATTTGTTGTCCTTCTTTACTAGTTTTCAGCCGCTTTAAGTTTCATTTGTTTCAATAAACAAATTATATTGATTTTGCCGAATACCATTATTTTGTTTTGCCTTATACTCACTATCCGTACCGCTTATGGGATAGGTTTATTACTTTCTTAGATCATTTTCTCAGTTTATGCCTAAAAACCAAATACATTCAGGGGTCTGGCTTATAAAATCATAAGTGGACAAAGAACGTTCTTTCCCTAAGCGCTTCATTTCCTATTGCTCCTTTCCTTACCTCTTGTCGAGGTCCACCTCCCCCCCCCCCCCACCAGCGCAGTGGAGTCTCTTAATTACTTTGCGATTTTCCAATTCTAAGAAATTAAGAAGCTTAGGGTAATTCAATTTACCCAACGGAATATTTCCTCATAGAAATGTCGTATCGCCTGAAAAACTAATGAAACAGTTGAGTGGGATTCTTGCAGAAACTGTTGCTGTCCTCAACACTGTCGTCGCTAGCAATCTTACAGACTGGCACCAACAACGCAAAGAATATTCTGAGTTTGTTTGGTTGTCCCACGGGTCACTTCGCACTCCAATGTACTGCTTCGTGACATAAGGCATGTAGGTTTAGGTCTGGCTGGTTGTGTGTGTAAATATTGTGTAGAGTGTCAACAGCTGTTGTCTACAATTTCGCTGCCCAGTTATTCACCTCTCGTCCATTTCAGGGTTGTAGGAGCAGGCGACGGTGTTCTGTGGGTTGCGGGCGGACGGTGGGTCTGTATAGACTTCCTCCCAGGTGTTATTCCGGACCTTCCCAGCCAGGCCCTGCCTCCGCAATAGATCCATTAGCCCGTCATCATCCGGATTATGTCAATCTTCGGGTTTCCCCACTCATCCTTCCCTCCTAGGGTCACCGGTATCGGCACCAAGGGTCTACTGGGCTAGGTACACAGCTATACCTCGGTAATTCGGCGGCCCGTCCATTGCTTTTACGAACAACTGTCTTTTCCACTCCATGGCATTCTCAACTAAAGCTCAAAGGCTTCTTCGCAAGGATGTTTTTGTGTATTCCAATGTATTCGCATTGAAGTAAAAGACTTTATAAATCCTTTAGTAATTGATAGAATGCAATTGGGAGATGTTTCAAAACCTTACATATGTCCGTTGGAACAAATTGGGCTTTTCAATGGTGAAAGAATTATCAAAATCGTTTGAGTGGCTTTTGAGATCACCGTAAATGATCGCGTTCCGAGAGAAAGATAACCTATCTTGTTTGGGTTTTATTCCAAGTAGTATGTTTTTTACGTTTTACGAATATTACTTCCGTGCAGGGGCGTAGCGTCAATGGATGTGGGTGATGAGTTGCATACCCTGCCAGTTTTCCTTTTTCTGTTATCTATATCCTAACTACGTACTAATCCAATTGGCATAATGCTTGCTGAAGAGTATATTTCGAACAAGAATCTGCTATGAATTACTATTGTTAAGATATCATGCCGAGCACTGAAACAGAGCGGTTTTGCTTGCCTCGTGCCAGTCACGTCAAACGATATGCGCGCGCAGTGGAAGCAACGTAGAAAAATGCATCTCACTTGTTAATGTTAATGAGGGTTAAAGTTAAGTTTTTCAGACCACATACCACGCTATGCCACTGCTTACGAGTAATAATATTTACAAATGATTACTATATTGTATTAATATATGTTATTCATCAATCGCGATACTCCAAGTGAAAATTAGAGAGGTAGAGGTAGAGTATTTGCGGAGCAGATTTTACACTGAGCCAGCTGTTGTATGTCAGACCCCGAGAGGAAGGGATGAAGTGAGAGCGCTCTGAGGGCACGAGGAAATCCGGGCGAGTAGAGGCAGCCAGAGTGAAAGTCAAGAACGTGTGCTGGAGATTCTTCATCTCGACACCAGAGTTCGCCAAGTAGCCTCCGGTGATGCGACAATAACGCCACCCATCCGCCGAGAACAACAGTTACAGTTTGCAAAGTCCCCACACAGCAGCACCAAATTCGCCCATCGTCAACACCTACTACACTGAAAGATCGAACTGAAATGAATGTGAATGAAATAGAGAAACGGGAACTCGGGGATGTAATTATCCTTCCCAGAGTTTACCTGGTGACCGTGGAAAAACCCGAAAAAGAACCATGGAATAGGAAGTTCGGCCGCAGGAATCGAACCCGCGACCGCGGAGCCATTTCGCTCATTAAGTGGAAATTAACACGTTCTGTACCCTCTGTAAGAGTAAAAAAAAAATAGGCCCATTATTTTGAAGCGGATACAAGCTTTCAGATTTGAGGGTGAAAGCAAGCAAACACTACACTAACCTTAATGATTGTATTCTATGACTATAGATTTTATTTTAGTGGAATGCCCCAGCTTTTAGTTTTAGTTCCTCTAATAATAGCTGGTATATATTGAAACGGCGCAGAAAATGGGGAATTTCGATTTTGATAGAAATACAGGGCAGTTATGTTAACTCCTATCGAAAGGGAATTGTAAGATCAGTGGAAAAGCTGGAAACATCTGGTTCATTAGCGACAGGGAAACAGTCCATCGTTATTGGTATCATGGCACGCACAGCATGATCCTGACCTATTGCAACGTTTCCCACAAGTCATTACGGCGCTTATTGCATGATACTGGGTGACAATGTACCAAAGAACAGGAAAACTTGCAAAAATCAGTCTATACAGGATGGCAGCAGTTCATGAGCTGAAAATTTCAGAAATAAACTTTCACGATATTATACTTGATCCTCGACTTTGTGAAAAGAGAGCCAGAAATATAGAAAATCCCCTGGTTTACTCTTAAAGCTTGGTTTCATCCCTCAAGCTATGTAAATGCATACAAAAACATGCCAAAGAAGCAATCCTCTATTTCTTTACGTCGCTCTAACTAATAGTCATATCGTAATGGATCCGTTACTCGTAGATCGCTGTGTGGCGGACAATTAGACTTCAAGGTCCAATCCCTATATCACACCGTCTTGCTTCGTCACGCATTCACAGAGAGAGCAGTGCAGGGCAACTGTATCTCTCCCTCTGTGACGGGCGGCATCCAGTGTATCTGCAGCGGTGGTACTCAGAGAGCGCAGATTACTCACGACCTTGACTGATAACAGTATGTTTAGCAGGTGAAAAGAGAAGGTCGCTCAAGGTATCGCGCTATTTGGCCAGGCCTGCCCTACAGTTAGCCTTCAAGGTCTTATCTCTATGCCATCGTGCTTCGCCACAAGTCCACAGAGGGAGCTGCGTAGGATATAGTAGCTACCTCTGCCTCTGTGACAACAAATGGCATTAGGGTGCCATCCAGGTTATCTGCTGAGATTATCTATGGATAGATGGTACAGCGTTCACTCTTTCCATCTATTTTTCATTTATACTATTGTTTTAGACCAGCGACGTCCAGCGTTTGCGAAAGAGGGGAGGTTGGATTTACCTCACTTCCACTACACGCGCACTTTGCCATTCTTTAACACTCGGACGTGCGTTGTGTTGCAGTGGGGGTTGGTTGTGTTGCGTTTGATTTCGAAAACAATTTAGAGACAAGCGATAAACATCTGTTCATTAGTGACTTCTTTGGTACGCCTTACGTTCAAGAAGTCTATCAATATTTAGTGATAAAGTCGAAGTGCATAGCCTTAGAAGATCCACCAAGTGATCGTTGCATAACATATTGTGATACGATAGCTTATTACGTAAGCGTCTCCAAAGGGACAAGGTTGGACATCACTGTTTTAGACCTAAGATGGAACTTGGGTCGTGGTATTAAATATACAATCCATATTTACCTCGGCGACTAGGTAAACCACGAGAAAAACCCTCTCAGGTTAGTTAGCTCACGGGATTTGAACCGGGGATCTCCCGAATATGCGCTACCGCAGAGCTATCTCGCTCGGTAATAAGCAGGGAGCGGGGTTTTAGTAGATAAAGATAGGAATTATATTAACAGCACGGAGTATAGAGCCGGCAGCTAGCGTGAGAGTTGAGGAAACGACACACCCACCCCTACACAACATCCTGTTTCTTGCGACTGTCGTATGTTATATTTGGTTGTTTTCTTTTTCTCTTCTCTCTATTTTGTCTGTCCAATAACACAAAATGTTTTACTACTTGTTACAGACGGGACTTCCTATATGAAGAAAGCTGCCACAGCAATACAGTAAGCATTTCCAAAACTAAAACTTGTCTAGCACATAGTCTCCACCGGGTTGCGGAAGAAATTATATCCTCTTTTCCGGATGTAAATGCTTTTATAGCCAACACTAAAAAGATATTTCGCAAAACACCCTCCAAAATCAAGATACTTAAAAACAGATGGCAGCTGGAATTCCCTTGCCTCCACAACCGAATGTAACTCGGTGGGGGACATGACTACAGGCTGCAGTATATTATACTCAATATTACCACAGGATTGTAAATATAATAAAAGTCTGTGACGTGTCAAAGAATGTCGCAATACGTGCAGTGAAGCAAATAATTACACCAGCCTTGTTTGGTCTTTCATACATTGAGAAGAATCTCAGTAATATTGTAACCGCAATAACATATTAAGTCATGTGCATCAAAAATGCTCGAGACTATTACGACACTAGATTAAGTTTCAGAGACACGGAGTCATGTTTTTGTACGCTCCTGTTACGTCTAGAACGTAGTTTTTCAAAATACAAAAACTTGCAGTGAGCAAATCGGATGCGACTTACTTTCCACAAATTTAGGAAATACATTATTGCGCATTGCAATAATAGCTCACGATTATTTGTGTTAAATGCGCGCTTCAAATGGATAAACATTCATTATTTGCTACCTAGTAACGCCCTTAAGCCTGGTATTTCTACCTTTGAAGCAGGATGTACTCTGTGCTGTCTTTCAGTCTACTTGTTTACAAGAGCACTGCAAGGTCGCCGGCCGGCGCTTCTACTTCCCGTTGTAGGTGCACGGTTAACTTGATGGATTTCTTACTAAAACCCCGCTCCCTGCTAATAAGTAATATTGTATTTGATAACATTGTTAAACGGGCAACATTATATCTTCAGGAAAAAGGAACACTTTCAATCCATCTTGTAATTGCATATTATTTACTCACAGATAATTTCTCAACTTTTTTAGGTTATGTTGCTCATTACAAAATACGCAGATTTTAAAGAGATGTTATTTTACAGAAACACCTGTATCCACGTTAACTTAAGAAAGATTCTCTCGTAAGCTTCATTGCTCAGCCAGCTGCAAAGATAAAAACGATGTTCTTAGCTCGCCACATTAAGAAATGCTAGAGGCTGCAAAGCCGTCAAGATCTTGTCTATATTCATAGTATGCATAAGAGAAGAGAAGCGTTGGTGTGCAGACATATACACACATACACTCTCAGGATTGGGAAGCCAAGAATAAATATTGACTTCTTCGCTTGACGTTTCATCTCATTTTAACCTCCGCTCTTGCTCACTCAGAAAGCTTACTTGTTTGTCCCTTTCGAGTTTGCCAACATAAACGTCTGTATAGTAAATTGTCTAAAGCGATGATTACATTCACAATTACCATTTTTGACCACCTGTAACTGCTTAATTGAAGGGTTACCAACGAAATGTAAAACAAGCAAATTACACAAAAACTAAAGGAATACACATATCAAGAAAGTAAATTAATTAAAGTAAAACCTGTGTACTACGCATATATCCACTCTATTGTTTTAGAATCGTTTACTTTAATGTTAAAAAGTCAGTTTGATATAAAGATGGGGAATAATATCGACCTCTGACATACCTAGTTGGGAAAAAAAAAAAAAAAAAAAAAAAAAAAAAACACCCACTGTATTAAAAGGTGGAATCAGGACTGAAAAATTCAATTTCATAGCCGGAATTTGAACCACAGATGTACCGCTTCACGCGCGGATGCTATAACCACTAAGCTACCATGGCCAACTTGCCAGTATGGCATTAAATTCTCCATTCGACTTGTATAAACCACGCTGCAACACATTAGACTTAGAAATATAATGCACTCAATCATTTTCCCACATCTTTACAACCAGTTGAAGTGAAGGATGTGGAACTTCACGTATTTAAAGTCTCTGACCATGTATGAAATATGAATATTATTAAGACTCGCACCAATACACCCTTGCAACCCCTGTACATGCAGGTTCCATTGTTAATACTGCAACAGTTTAATAACATGTAATATAAACAAGTTGGTGAAATTCACTAACCTTAATTAACGGAATCCTTCCGTTCAAATACTTTCACCATGGCCAAAGAGTTCAATTTGTGCCCCAACTATGGCAGTTGGGTTTAATAAAAATCCAAGGATGGAATAACCATAAAGGACATTTGATCCATGAATGAAGTTCTAAGAGCAGTGAAAGCCATAAGGAGAGAGTGAGTGTGAGTGAGAGTGAGTGAGAATTTCCGGTAGTATTGGTAGCATTGGTAGGGAAAGTAACATAATACAGGAAACATTGAATTGAAAAGCATAATAAGAAATGCAAACATAATGGTCACCAAAAACTGTGATTGTGAATTTGCTCATTGTAAATAAAATAAAAATTGTATTTTCCAGTTCAAAATAACATTACTCGTGACCATTATCCGCATCTTTGTTCTGAGCTATAATATACTTAGAGAGGCTTTCCAAATGGTTTTGAAGACCTTTACTCTCTCTCCCCCCTATCCCCCCCTCTTTCTGCCCCTCTCTCCCCCTCTCTGCCCCTCTCTCCCCCTCTCTGCCCCTCTCCCTCCTCTCTCTCAGTTTCGAAAAGGTTCGAAGTTCGACGCTTTCGGTAGCTAGAGGAATCCAGTACAAGAAAACAACGCGATCGATATGAGATAACGCCTGATAGATATGCAACACATCTAACGTACAGGTAATGGTGGTACGTTCTTAACTAACCAATTCGACTAGGAAAACTGCTGAGTCTACACTTACTTATGATAGTCTACAGTAGCCTAAGGTAGTTTTACAACTCTGGTAAGAGCTTATCAATATTCTCCAATACACCAAGGAAAATGGCTTCAAAATCCCCTCGTAGAACAAATAGAAAACACTGTCAAATAGTCACTTTACGTTTAAGGATTCCACGGGAGATAATCTTCAAGCACTTCATCGCGACGGGTGCAAAATAGAGCAACTAAAAGCATGTCTCTCCTCTCTTGCATTACTAGGTAGCTAAAGTACACGTTCAGTTCCCCCCCCCCCCCTTTATGCATGCAGCTCATTTTCCTTTTGCATCAAGAGGGCATTGTGTTCTCGTTGTGACGTTCAATACAGGAAACACAAAAACCTTTTCAGTTCTAGTGACGGTGGTACCATTCCGCTTTCCTATATTTAAATAAGGGCTTTAAATTTAATTTACGAGCCCTGAAGCAAAATGAATAAGATCTGTCATGTTAAACTAAGAAACTAAGAAACGCATTTTTGTGTTATTTCGCACAATACACATGAAACATATGCAATAAGTGCTCAATTTCTGTAAACTGGTTATTTTATATTTCCAAACAACAGTGAAAATGTTCTACATTGCAGTAAAATCGCTAAACGTATCCATTAGTGCATTTAAAAGCGATAGTATTTAGGTTCATCTTAGAATGCAACAAAAAAAGTCCCTACCCCAGATTGCCTTTTAACATGGAAAATTTTTCAAAAAAGATTAGATTTTACCAAAACTGTCTTTAAAGATTTTGATTGAAATGCCATAAGCTTGAGTTATTTTCAATATAAATGAAATGCATATCTTGACCTCAGAAGTCCTCTACATTCTGGATGACTTTTGCATAACTGGTAAACAGTAAGAGATAGACAAAGTCTTACTACACAAAGATGCGGATATGTTAAAGCCACAGTTTATGCCGAATACGTTTCAGAGATATTTCTTGTTATTTTTTGGTATTTTCAAGTAGTTATACTTTCCTCAAGTGGGAAGCTATTATTCCTTTTTTGATTTCTTGAACATGCTAAGAGAATTGAATTTCAAAACCATCACATTGCGACCAGCTTTAAATGATTTGACTAGGCATTAAGTGTACTGTATTCCCATATTCCCCTTATACCTACCATTAATTAGCACTGAGATGATTTCTGCAAATGTTTATCGCGATTAACATAATGGAGATAGAAGAATAAGCGTTTGTTAGAATAGTTGTACAAGAGTAGAGAAAATCATGTGAGTGCAACAAATCACCTTCGTGCGTTAAAAAGGTTACAGAAGTTCACGGCGGAAGCGAGGCCAGTGGCGTTGCTGCTTCTTAGCGGGACGTGACGTAAGAGGCAATTGATCCAGCGTGTGTACTTCTTGATAATAGACAACAGTATAAACAACCGAGAAAGTTCATTCTACTTACAGGATCTTTATTTTCCTGGGAATAAACTCACCCCTGTATATGCTGCATTGTCTAACATTTGAATTAGAGATTATAAAGAGCAAATATGAGGGCACGTAATGTTTCATGGGCATTTCTTCGTTTCTTATTAATGTTATTGCTGTATTTGTTTATTATTATTGGTTATTATTATTGATGTTGCTAGTTTATTACTGTTAATTATTATAAACTGTACTTTGGTCTTCTGTGGAGTCACTATCAATGTCATCACCAAACGCCCGAATTTTTACGCTTTAAAAGGTTACAATTAGTTTCTATCAGCATTTAATGATTTTATAGAACTTTATATACTCACTTTAGAAATTTATAGGACTTTTGGAATATTTTAAATACTGGACGTTTGTGGAAATCATTGAGCATGCCATTGTGTTTATAACACTGTCAAATTGGGAAAATTAACACTGAACATACTTTGAAATAGTCTCAGGTGTCGACTCTCTTCTGTCCTCGGTTAAAACGCTCTTGAAATTGACATTGTGTTCCACTTCAAATGGGATGAGGTACAAAGGTCATTTCGGCTATCTTTTTGGGCCAAATAAATGATTCTTGCACTTTTTTTACGGAGAACGCGACTGATTTTTGCTTTGACCTTGGCATCTGACTGCGTACTAAAACAGAATTTATCGGGCATATTAATTTTTGAAGCTTCTGTGATGTGCAGAGGTAGTGGACGCTGCCGTTAAGGCAGTAGGCCTAGGGCAGGCAAGGGCTGTGGTGTCTTGGAATTATTATTATTATTAGAAAAGATTTCATAAGATCATAATTATTTAACATTTTCCTCATTCGAATGGTCTCCGTTGAAAATATTTTACATAAATACGTGTACTGTATTTACTTAACCCAGTTAGATATTATTAGGTTCTATCGAAAAATACGTCTTATTAAGTCCTAACCAAAAATTAGGTCCATTTATGCCCTATAAAATAGAGGTATATCAGTCTTTGCTAGGTAGAACATTTAAATAAACTGCAATTCAGAGTTAGAGGCCAAGAATAAAATAGATCAGAACCTAAGAATCCGGGGCTTCGTCACTATCTTCGTCACTGGTTTCCGCCCCATTGTCTTTAATTATAACTCTTTCAATCCTTTGTCCCATATCTCGCCACTTCCTGTTCTCTTGTCGAGACGTCGTGTGTAACTTATTTTCCTAGGAGCCCCAAATGATGCTTTTTCCTCATGTTTTTATTCACCGTAGCAGCTTTTTGTGCTCATGAACCTGCAGCTCGTGTTGGAGTCTTTACATCTACAGCGCAAAGGTGGGTGAGATTGTCCAGGGAAGGGATTGAAAGATATCATCCTAGTTCAGGAAGAAAACGCGTGTCCATTCCTGAAACCGATGCAGCTTTGCAAATTTGCAATTCCCTGGATGAGTTCGAACAGCTCTGCAACGTGTAGACGACACAGGACTTTTCGCGCGAGTGGCTGCTAAAAAGGCATATTGTAACAGGCGTTCACAGATTGTTTCGCTTTGCATTTTCAGAGGAAATTTCCAACCGCGACAGGAATAACATGAAACTCTCAGACAAGGTTACATTTTCTTCTCCCTGTATGGGAAATGTGATTGTCTCTGTCCAAAGGGTTCCTGATAGGATGCGAAATACGTGGCTTCACAATTCAATCACGGTCCCTTATTTGAATCTTGTTGGGGCTGGATATCAAGGGATGATCTAGGTGTGTTCTGGAAGCTTGACAATGTGTGTAAGGTAATATTTGAAAAAAAACTTGATTCTCCTCTGTGAGGATGAGATATCCCAATGGAGTCGTTTTCGTACAGGATAATCATCCTGTTCACATATGTCGAAAAGGTTAACAGAGAGATAGCATACCAGAACGATAGACTGGACTCCCTGCTGATTTGAACCCTATTGAAAATGTGTAGTCTGAAGTAAGAAAAAGGGGGCTGCGCTCTAAGTTCCCTACAGATGTGCGAAGGACAAAAAATGGCTTCTGGGTATACATTCAAGAACCCTGGGATGTTGCAGCTTCTCGTGTGGGCTATGTAAGGATATATGGCTGGCAAACATTTAATGGTGGATGACTCATCACAATATCCAAACATAAGCTCGTCACGCCTTGCGGTGTTGCACAGTTAAACATCCTATAAAACCACGCTGTAAAACCAATGCTATAAATATCATTCGCACGATCGGTGTCAAAAAATAGAAAATTATTATCCGGACTTGTTTAACTGGCCACGCCACTGAGAATGTTCTACACAGCTTCGGACGGACGTCTGGAAATGTTTCTACACCACGGCCCAGAAGCCCGGCTAATAATTTTCTGTTTAATATCGTTTTTGCCTACAAAATTTATTTGCACCCATATTAATTTACTAGTTTGCTTTTGTTTCGCTTAGTTTTAGAAGACAATGGTTTATTTGTATTTATTTATGATGTGTTTTATTTATTTATTTAAAGCGAGTGTTTAGTAGAATTGTGTTCTTGTGTGCATAGATATGCGTAAAACTTCAAAATATGGTAAAGTTATATTAATGCAATATTACCTAATATTTCTAATACAACCTAACTTAATATTTAAGTTCATTACCTTCTAAGGATAGACATGGAATTTTTCAAGAAAACTCCCTTAATCCAAACCACCCTTTAAATTGAAATGTTTTGAAACGTTTTAATGTTCTCAAAAATTACTAACGATTTTGATGAATATAACTAGAATTTATTTCCGGACTGTTATGCCATGGTCTGCTGAAGTTAGTTTCCAAACGTTTCGTCCACAATTGCGGCGGACATCTTCAGTGGACAGCTCCAGCAGACCACAGCATAACAGCCCGAAATAACGTGTAGTTATATTGACGTTCGCTCGTGGTTTTGATGAACCTATCATATGTTTAAAATATTTTTATGACAAATTATATGTATAGGTGTCTTGAATTTTCTATGAATAGTCTCATTCTGGATGTCTTACATAACTGCTAAACGGTAAGAGATAGACATAATCTTACTGCAATATCTCTTTAAGGTACACAGCTTATGTCAAATAAAAATTTCTCAAAAGGAAGTTATTTTTTATGTCCAACCGTGCATACAGAATAGAATTTATAGCCACCACATAGCGGCCAGCTCTTAAAACACTTGGTTACCACTTCTCCTGTCCCCATTGTATATATAAGGAAATGTTTAATAAAGCAATTTCTATAAACATTTATCTGAATTCATATGAAGTAGATAGGCGAATAATTGTCTTTCAGAAGAGTGTTAGTGTTAAATATCGACACTTTAGTATCCGCAGCATGTGATTTAACGTATGCGATTGTTATGTATAGTCAAGCAATGTATTTACTTTCTTATTTACCTAAGTCTGTCGTTGGCATAATATACAAAGTTAGACTCTTTCTTCGTTAATGGGTCGCAATTAATAAAACATAATACTTTGACACAGGAAATATATCCTGCATACAATGACTGTTGCTACTTTAGGTAAGGAGTAGAGAAAACAAAAATCTCCAAAAGAATACCCCTATACATATTGTGCAGTTTGAAGTTCAGTATGGAAACTCTCCCTTTGACGGATTTACTGCTTAATTAATCTGCTGCAGAGACTCTTTTAAGCAACATCACTTCTGTGCAATGAACGTTCACGATTCAATATAACGGAGGCGGACGACGAAATGATGGCTCAAAGGTTTAAAAGCACATGCGAGGCAAACAGCAGTCCTATAGTTGTTTCACTTTTCTCAATAACGTGTAATGTCAGAGACAAGACTGCCTAAGCAGCAAGTCGGTTGTAGAGTAAAAGCAAAGCCAGGTCATTTGCATCCCTCTTTTCTACCATAAGAATATATGTTGCTGTTTGTAGTGCCCGTTTTAAATGCTACGGCACCGCAGGCGGTGATACTGATGATACATGGAATGAAGATGGAGCACCGGTGAAGTGAGATGGCGGGGCATATTTAAGGAATTTTGGCTCTATTGTGCATATAATATACATTATATTCATTTTAAATGCATGCTTTAATGCTTGAGTAAACACCTCAACTTCTTGATTTTTTGGCAATTATTTTACTCGTGTTCCTCGCTTTAATATATATGAGGAGTGAGGAATTTGACCCTCGAAAGCAGGGAAACGCACCCAGTTGACTCATTCTCACAGCTCGTGCTGGTCATTGTCTTTTAGAGTATGAGATTTGATTTACATTAAAATCAGCTATCCTCTTCAATAAAAAATTAGAAGCCACATGCCTGCCACTGATAAACTCAGTGTCAATTGTTGAGGAATTTCAAAGATCCCTCTATTCTTCCCCTGGCAAAGTGGGTGTAGTGACAAAGAAGAAACAGAGAGGGTTATAAATACAAATCCCGCCTATGCATTCTTGTGTTCAGTGAAAAAGGTTCTTCGTGGCGAACACTCGAATGAACAATTCGACCTGACACTGTCACTAATGTGTTGCTTTAAGTTTGTCCCCATAACGTCTTGCGATGTAGAAAGGTCATTCTCTGACTACAAGAACATATTGACTGACAAACACAGAAATGTTGTGAGTTGTTAACTGTGCTAAAAAAGTGAAGTGGTGTAAGGAAATTGATACCAGAATGATGGTGCATATTTTAGTGCGTTTTTCCTTTGATCGTGCATGTCCATAGTTGCATGAATGCATGCATATTTCAGGATTTTATAGTGCATGAAAGTCTCGTCTTTAGTTATGACAATTCAGATTCTAATTCACATAATTCTGATTCTGAAATTTTTGAGGATGATCGCAAAGATGCAGTGAGCTATGTTCATGATATGATTTATTACAGAAGGAACCAGTTCAAATGGACATATGAACCTTTTTTTGCAATAAGCAGGACACAAAGACACACGTAACAGCTGTGAATAATAAACACATGTTTTTTTTTTCTTTCTAAAGCATCGTATTTGAGCATGATCGGTAACAAACTCTTTTTTAAAAAAGAAGTAAAAAACGGAGTATATGTTCATGTATCTTGTTTTCTATTGCTCACTTGCACCCTTTCATTTCTAAATATGCAGTAAACTGTTTAATTGCTTATTAGTGTAATTAGTCCAACACTTGGAATAGGTGTCAGTAATTTAATCTTATTTTTCAGTTGAATTAAAACAAGTTGTATAAAGCTAACATGTACAGAATTTTGTCAACATGCAGTATTTTACTACTTACTATTGATCACTAAATATTATTCTGTCTTATCAGATCTGAGACTTTTTAAATATGAGAAAAAATAAAATAAGGTGCTCTGATAGACCTCGCCTCCCTAAGTATGTCCCAATAAAAGTACCTCACAAGGTAAAAGTTAATAAATGCAGGACAACTTGTGATTTCTCACTCTGTCTACAAGTAACTTACAGGAGCTTGTATATAAACACTATACTTCTTAAAAGCCTGAAGACAAATACCAAGCGAAATTAAGAAATGAAATGGAAGAAACATCAAGAAGCAAATAGAAAAAGTAAAACTCGATAAGACAAATAATTGCATCTATCATTGATATGTGTGAGGTTTGTTGAAAAAGGACGCGGAGTGGTCTGCGTGTAAATCAGAAAACAAAATTTGAAATGCGATTCAATAGCAAACCAACGCTTAGGGAGTTTATCCATAAATTCGATAAAGGTTTCAGCTTCTCAGAAAGAGGGAAGTGATAATGGAATCTCGGAGAGCAAGTAAAGTAGCAATATGATTTTGTGAGGAAAATTAGTTATCTTCGACTCGTAATTCACTTGAATAAAACGTGTTTCGCGATCGAGTCTTGCTGGGATGCATTGTATGGATTAGGTTTAGGCTTTCCTTTCAACATAATAAGGAATACATTTGGGATAGTTCAACCAACAGACCAGTACATTCAAAAGGATTACCATTCTGCAGGATAAGGAAAATAAATATCAAAGCTATTCTGACTTTCTCTACTACGTATAGTAAGTAGAGGAAGTATTGCATTCCACACAAAACTCGATGTCGAGATTTCGCCGGAAATATGTTTTGAGGCCTCATGAATAAAAAAAAGCATTTTTAGAAAATGGTGTGTGTGTGTGTTTGTGTGTGTGTGAGTGTGTACATCATTATTCAAAAACGAAAAGTCGGTTAAAAACCAAAGTTGGTATTTAAACTTTAATATCGCTCAAGGATGCGATACAGAGACTTTGAAGAAAATTCCTCTACCCTAAACTAACCTTTGAATGAAAAATGTTTCGAAAATGTTGATTTTCTCGAAAATGGCTCTAACTATTTTGATTAAAATGCCATTTGTTTGAGATATTTTTGCGGCAAATGAAATGTATATTTTGAATTTTCTGGCTATAGCCCATATGGTCCTATTTACTCTGGATGACTTCTGCTTAACTGGTAAACAGTAAGAGATAGACCAAATCTTACTATACAAAAAATGTTGTTAGCTAATGCTGGATTTCTGACAATGAAGTCATTAATCCTCTTGCTCTCCAATATTTTTTGATATTGAAGAGAGCAATAGTAGTAATAGTAACCGCTTTTTAGAGAGCACCATATTTTTATGTTTTGGCGGTCACATCGCTCTCTCACAACCCCCAGAATGTCTGGAGGACCACACCTGTCGTTGGTTTACGGGTCTCACCGACCTGACTGAGAGAATTATCAAAATAAATTCACCGACCATATCCTCTGATTACCAATCAGAGGACGTATTACATGCCATGACAGGTCAGCATGTTAGGGGTTAAGATTTTATAGAGAAATGGAGAGGTTGGAAAAATAAAGACTCCCTAGCCCTCAGGAACCCTAATAGCATCGGGGTCGGAAGAGAACAAGATATGACCAAGGTAAGGTCAGATAGAAAAGTTACAGTGAGGAACAAAACACC